>JAUTXW010003395.1:0-571664 GCA_030620095.1 Kuschelorhynchus macadamiae | reverse complement strand
TTTAATGGATGCCCAAAATTTGTAATTATAATAAGTAGTTTTTCGGACTGATTTTTTTAAATAATTTATTAAACCGCCATTTTGTTTTGCCTTCTTGGATTCGTACCAAAATACTACAGGTGCATTCCTATGTAACACTTGTTTTTGTACAAAATTTGAGGTAAATCGGATACATTGTTTTAACATTTCAATAGGTCATCATGTTTTTCCGTCATATTGAATTTTTACCAAAATATTACCAGGTCATCCCCACATAAAAATTAATTTTTGACCAAAATTTGAAGTCAATCGGGTAAGTAGTTTTTAGCTATAACTGACAGACAGACATACGGGTCAATGGAATTCAGAAAACATATTTTTTTGGCATTTAGGGTCGATAAAATGTAAAGATGTGTAAAACTTGATTTTTTTTCACGATTATTTGGCCGCCATCTTAAATTCGAGCCACAGTGTTACGAGTTTATTTCTATACCACAATGAATTCCTGCTCAAGATTTGAGATCAATCTATTAAGTAGTTTTTTCAAGTTGAATTTTTAAATAATTTATTAAGCCGCTACTTGGTTTCGCCATCTTGGATTCGTACCAAAATTTTACTAGTTAATTATAGTTACTAGTTAATACTTTATTTTAGTGGAAAATTTGAAGTAAATTGGATAAGTAGTTTTTTAGTAAAACATTTTTTAAATTTGATTAGGCCACCGTTTTGTTGGCCATAATATATTTTTAACAAAATGTTACCAGGTCAGCCCCATAAGGTTTTTATTTTTTGACCGAAATTTGAAGTCAATCGGGTAAGTAGTTTTTTAGCTATGCCGCGAAAAGGTCTGTCTTTGAGAATTGAAAAAACATGTTTTCCGGCAACTAGAGATCCCGAAACGTGAAGATCTGAAAAAATCTAGTAGGGTTGTTTTTTACGATTATAATACCTCCCTTTTTCAAGCAAAGTAAAAAAGGTAGGAATACCCCCGAGGAAAGAAAATTTGGTGGTATTTGTACACCTTATCCGATATACCTTAAACCTTCTGCGATCGACCTTAAAACCCTTGGCTATCTACTGTTTCGCCAACCTTCGTATAGACCATCACAGCTCCCAAAATGACATGAATCTTTCATGTTTTTAAGATAATAATTATAACTCAATATTACAATTTTAATAGTTATTACATTCTATAATACAACACTGAAAGAAAAATATTCTGTTCAAATTTTGTTTCAGCAATGTGTTTGGGGTATTTTTACCATTCACCAATACTTTTATTTCCTTTGCGATGTGGAAATTAAATTTCCTGCGGCATCAAATCTTAACAAGGCCTATTTTAATATAAATTAAATATCGGGGTGAATATGTAAAAACTTTTCGCCCCATTGATTTGAAAATTTAACGAATACTTTCCTTATTATTCCGCACCCACGCTATCTTGCATCACCACCTTTCTTTTTCTCCCTTATAAAAACTTCGGTCTAATGCAACTTTTCCCCATGACGAGGGGGATGAAATTATTTTATGAATCACCCTGGATAACAGAGAACATTCATGCTGTATTAGTTGGGTTTTCCAATGAAGAGGGTAAAATTTACTTTTAGTCGGAGGAATTTTTTATGTCTAGTATTAGTATTAGACTTATTAGATATTTATACCAAATACGGTTAAAGATATTAAATATATACAACATTATTAAGAAATTATGTATTACAAGAACAGAAATTCAATTGATTGATTAAATCTGCTATTAGATAAATAAAAATCAATTTTAAAACATAATAATAATTAAAATAAATAAAATAATTTATATGCATTGCAAAATAATGTATGCATTACGTTTTAGATTGAAATAATTTACCTGTTCCTACGAGAATTTATAGAAAATTTCTGGCAAAATGTTTCTGACTCAATGACTGCAAAATGCCACCCGTTTCGATCCCTTTGTATAGGCAAGAGCTTGACAACAGACATTTTTGAGAGGGCCGGATTGTAATAATTTCTAGGTATAAAAAGATCTAAAAATTTGAAGGTACCTATTATAAAAATGTTTATAAAAAAATGAAAATGTTTATGAAAAAATGCACTAAAAAGTAAAAAATGAAAATTTTACTCCATAAAGCCGGCGCCAAACTAATAAAGATAGTAAAACCTTATACGCGTAGTATTAGACATCAAATCACCGAATTGACTGAATTCATTATATTTTTATGATTAAATAATTAAGAATAAGTTTAGCGTCGACTTCACGCAGTAAAATTTTCAAGGTGGAATAAAATATTATTTTTTACTTTTTAATGCATTTTTTTGAAGTCGGTTTCATTTTTTTATAAAAATGTTTATTCCATCCTTTTAGTTTTATCTATACAAGTTTTATTGTGAAAATCAGGTTTAACAAAAGATCCACTTCGTAATATTTTATGATATAATGGCGAACGCATAGAATCTTGACGCGAGAATAGAATATTAAAAAACATTTTTTAATATTCTTGCTATGGGACCACTCCGGTAATATTCTGAATATCCCCTGAAATTTTAATCTAAATTGGTCAAACTATCGCGGAGTAATCGATGAACAAACAAAAAAAAGAATAAAATGGTGGCTATTGCGCCATTTCTGTCACTCCAGCAATATCCTGAATGTCTCCTAAAAATTTCATCCAAATTGGTCAAACTATCGCGGAGTAGTCGATATACATACATAAAAAAATATACATAGGGTCAAACTGATAACGTCCTCTTTTTTTTTTAGTAATTAAATTATAATGAGCATAGTTCATTTTCGAAAATGTCAAGTAAAATACTAGATTTTGAGGTTGCACCTTTTCATGATCCCCCTGTATACATAATATTACATAACGGGGTAGCAAAACAGATACCTTTTCGAAAATGGGGTTGTATGTCTATTACACACCTCAATGCTTTATTTTGAAAAGCGTACCTATTTAAAAAAATGTAAATTTAATTCTAAAACTCGCTGCCTACATCGCCATTATATATGTGTTTTTTTATATTATTATTACAAAGAAACATGTAAACGGATTTTAAGTCAAAATATATAGGACCACCAAAGAAACATCCTCTACAATTTGGCGTCTGACTCATCAAAATCGGCAAAGCCGTTTAGACAATATGCCCGAACAAACATACAGAAAATACATACGGATCGAATTGAGAACCTCCTCATTTTTTGAAGTCGGTTAAAAAGATAATTTTAATGTTTATATATAACAGGTATCATAAATACGTTTTTGAAAAAATGAATGTCAGTCTTTACGGGAAGTGTTTTAAAAGTATAAAACTGCATTATGTGGCATCCGTGAAAAACATAGAGGTGCTTCTGCTAGTGTTCTGGTGAAGAAAACGCATTTATCTGTAGATGCTAAAGAAATTATAAAACTGTTTATAATGTGTTTTTTAAGGACGATAGAACTTTAAATTAAAAAAAAACCAATAAAGATTTTGTGATCAAAAAACTTTATTTGAAAAATCATTCTATGACATTAACATTTAAAAACAATTTGGGGCATGTGGAAACCGTGGCTGTTCACGAGGTAAAGCATTGTTTAGTCCAATTTTGGCTGACTTTTTTCAACGCTGCTGGCCGTGTGACACGTAGAGTCATGCCGTTGCATCCACATCTCGCCTGGATCATCAATATCATCCATATTTTGAAAGAAATATTCATTAATTATTGTCCGGTAACGTTCTCCATTGACCGCAACGTTAGTTCCAGCCTCATTTTTAAAGAAATATGGTCCGATTATGCCGCCAGCATGTAAACCAAACAAAACGGTACATTTTTCTATAATTTCATGTAATGAGGGTCTGTTGAATTTCCCGAGGATTGACATCACACCATATCCGGTAATTCTGTTGCGGCTTTAATACCTGCACCAGATGGATCTTATGTGGTTATAGCCTAATATCTTTCCGCAAATTTTTCCACTTAGTCAACGGGTAGAGTCTAACTTGCTGCGACCGACAACAAATGGATAAAATTGGATTTTCTTCCACACCTTCACGTACAGCGGCGATATTCCTTTTATCACATTCTTTCCACGCATTGGTATTTTCACATTATGTAGAGAGCAGGTGGTACGAAATATATCCACGGTGCAACACATAACTCACACAGAGGAACAGTCATGTGCGCCGTAAAATTCTTCTATATAATGAAACATAACTAAGTTGTAGAATCACTAGCCATTAGAGCAGGGTCAGAAAAAATTACTTGTGGCCCTGCAAAGATTATTAAAAACTCCTGCGTGGACTACCATAAAGAAACAAAGGTAGAACTTTTTGAAGAATGGATTAAGAATTATCTTTTACCAAAGATTCCTCAAAAAAAGCGTGATAGTAATAGACAAGGCGAGCTTTCACAATCGCCAATTACATAAAGCACCTGGCTCAAATAAGACAAAATTGGAGATTCAAAACAAATGGCGATAAATGATATTTATCATAAAAAAGTAATGTTTTAAGGGCATTCTGTATAAAGAAGTATATATTTATGACGAATTGGCAGAGGAAATGGGACATAGAGTGCCTACCTACGGCTGTGCATGTGTGGCACCAGTTAAAATCAGTCATTAGGTCTAAAACTCTGAAAATATTTTTAATAAAAATGATATTTTCCTAGGTAGTCGGAAAAATTCAGTCCATCACTGAATTTTTCTGAAAAATTACTGTAGAAAAACCCTATTCCTCTGGATCTTTATAATTAAAGGGATTATAATTAGTTTACATGAAGATAGCGTCAACGAAACAGAACTAGATATGAATAACATTATAAATGTTAATATAAAATATACGGAATTAAATTAATATGAACATATCAAACGAGTATCATTATTTGATTTCATTAGAGCCTCAAAACGACTCTCGTCGAAGTCGAGAAAACATGTTTCTAGGCCTCCAGAGAGAGCGAAATGGTTTGCTGAATGACTGCAGTAGAACTATATTGGTCAATCCCATTGTTTAGGCAATGTAGTAAGAGATAGGATAATATTTATATATTTAATACAATATCTAAGCTAACCTAAGGTCCTATCTCTTACTACATTGCTTAAACAATGGGATGGACCCAGGTAGTTTTATTGCAGACATTCAACAAACCATCTCTCTCTCTCTAGATACCTAGAAACATGTTTTCTTGACTTCGTCGGTCTTTCGGACTGTTTGTCTGTCGGCATAGCTAAAAAACTATTTACCCGATTGACTTCAAATATTGGTCAATACTTAAGAATCACATGGGAATGACCTGGTAACATTTTGGTAAATATCCAATATGGTGAGACAAAATAGCTGCCTAGTGAAATGTTAAAAAAATTATTACTAAAAAGCTATTTATCCAATTTTGCACAAAAATCAAATATTACGTAGGAATCAACTTATAAATGTTTGGCGATGGCGAAACAGAATGGGGGCAAAATAAAATTTTTTTATCGTGAAAAAAATAACCCTCCCAAGTTTTACATATCTGTATATACATATATTTATCTATCTATTGATCCGTTCGTGGCGATCACCTGGTAATATTTTGGTAAAAATCCAATCCAATATGGTGGAACAAACTGGCGCCCAATAAAAATATTCGAAGACTGTAAATATGTGTTACTAAATGACTACGTGCGGAATTAAATTGGGTCACACGTCACTATTCCTAATAAAAGGAAACATTCATAACGAGGGAAGTTCCTGATAGAGAAAATTTACCCATTTTTTATTTATGTGAGTGGTTTTCCCGATGCTAGATCCATTCGACACTCATGTTTCCCTATTTTTTTAAGTTTTACGGATCCTTTTATCTTCGGTATTGTGCGTTTCTCATAGTGATAGTTTTCGTTCCATTGTACATCCTTTTTGAAGTATACTTTTTTTCCTTTAGAACTTTAATGAAGACCAAGTGGTTTAAGAGTTACAAATGCAATATTTTGCTTTTAAAATTTAAAGAAGGTATTACAAGTACAGTAAATAAAAACTTCAACATTATTCCTCCTTCATTTCAATCTCTTAGACCCAAATTACGTTGGTATTCCGTATTTATATTCTACACCTCATATGACGATAAATAAAAATGATTAGTTAAAACTAAAGTTTTATCAAATAAAGGCTTTAGTGGAAATGACAAAACTATTAAGTTTTTAATTCTCTCGTAAAAGGAAATTATGATAATAATAAAACACCACCCTCCCAGGTTTTTACAGAAGATCTTCGTGTTTTAAGGTCTCTGGATGCCAAAAAAAGATTCTCAATTCCCTCGGTCTGTTTGTGCGTCTGGCTGTCGCTCTGTTCGCGGCATAGCTAAAAAACTACTTATCCGATTGACTTCAAATTTTTCGTCAATATCGAAGGGTCATATAGAGATGATGTGGTAATATTTTGGTAACAATCAAATGTGACGGAACAAAATGGCGGTCTAGTGAAATGTTAAAAAAATATTAATAAATAATTACTTATCCAATTTAGCTAAAATTTTACGCAAAAATCAAGTATGAGGTAGGAATCAACTGGTAAAATTTTGGTGGGAATCCAATACTCCGAAACAACATGGTGGCTTAATAAGATATTTAAAAAATCTGCCTGACATAACAATTTATTAGATTGATTTCAAATTTTGTAAAAGAATTAAGTATGTCATAGAGATAAACTGGTGAAATTGTGGTACGAATTCAAGATGGCGGAGCAAATGGTGACCCAATAAAATGTTTGTAATCGTGAAAAGATTCACCTTCTTAGATTTTACATATCTTCAGGTTTTAGCATCTCTAAATCATAGATGCCAAAGAACATGTTTTCTAAATTCCTGTCTGCCTGTTAGTTCGAGGCACTGCTAAAATGCTAATAACCCGATTGACCACAAATTTTGGTCAAAATTAGGGGTCTTATGGAGACGACCTGGTGACAATTTGGTAAAACTCCAATTAGGCGGAACAAAATGGCGAAACGTTGAAAATATTTTACTAAAAACTAAATATCAAGTTTACTTCAAATTTCACACAAAATTCAATTATAATAAATGAACTAGTAACATTTTGGTACGAATCCTAGATGATGGCTTAATAAAATTTTACTTATTAGATCAACTTCAAGCATTAAGTGTGAAATAGAGATAAACTATTAAAATTGTGGTAGGAATTCAAGATAGCGGAACAAAATAACGGCCAAATAGAATGAAAATGAAAATCATCAAAAAGAAAGAAAAAATCATCGTAAATAAATATTCTTATTTAATTTACCTGAGATTATGCTCAAAAATGAAATGTGACATAAGGGCAAACTAGTACGAATTCAAAATGACGGAACAAAATGGCGGTCTTCAAAAAAATCAGTGTAAAAACTACATATTCATTTTATTTTAAATTATGCCTCAAAATAAAGGTTGGTTTCAGTAATGCAAGTTAACTACATTGAAATAACTATACCAAAAACTGATATCTCTTTTCAAGTGATGGATAGTTTATGTACTAAATATTCATTCAACATAAAAAAAAGGAAAATGACAGACTTAACATTCATGTCTGGTGGATATGGCTGCAAACAAGATAAATGTAACTTTCGAAAAACAATGCCATGTCCCTTGTAAAATATATACACAAAAGAATGAAAACATCGCCCCTAATTGGGAAAAATATCACGCATCAGCTGTCGAAAAGAAGCATTTTTGAGTTCAACCACCGTTCAATGACTGTCTTGTCCCTGCCTTATCCTTTACTTTCGCAGTGTTCATGAGAAGCCAACGTCCTGCCGTGCACTTTCTGAATCAAAAACTCCTACGTATTGGAAGCTCTGCCTATAGACAGCCAACTTCAAAATTAAAGCTACAAAATTTGATTGGTGAAGTTACGAGGGGTCCTCATAAATGCCTTTTTGAATATTTGGTGAATATCGTGTCATAGGTCAACATTCTGCCCTGCTAAAATAGAAACTCGCATGTGATAAAAAATTAAGTTTTTAGAAATTAATTCATACGTTAGTGATGTTCTGTAATAGACGTTTTTTCTTCCTGGATACAAGAGTCTAATTTTTTTAAACCCTTTACGAACATGGGGTTTGGCAAATTTCTAACTTTTGTTAATTACCACTATTAAGTATTAAAAAATGTCTAGGGTAAATAAGAAAAGATACTTTTACTTATCTTTGCCAATTTCTTTTGGAGGCTGTCTAGTTGTATATTAAGAATTTTCTTATTGACTTAAAATCGGGCGAAAAATATTCTTAGAAACTATGTTTTTTTTTTTAGTTTCTGCTTTTAATCTTGTAACTGAACGTAACGAAATGCGTACTTACCCAGTTTAGATTATAGTGCTTCTGACGCTTTATCGCAGTCTAGAGGGCGTATAGGGGAGATCAAAATAAGCTCAGTTTGTCATAGAAAAAAAATCTTAAAGTGCGCCTTAACGGAGATTTGGGGCCCCAAAAGGGTACTTAGCGATTTACCTTTTAGACTCTTAACTTTTAAACCGAACTTGCATAATTTAATGAAAATTCAATATTTAATGTAGGCCTAGAACGAAACCTTTCACGGCTGTGGTCATTTAAGAAAGCTTGGTTCTTGGGATTAGACCGTGTTAAAATGGAATCAATTTCCGACGTTTCGCCATCGAATACACGAGGTATTTTCAGTGATCTTTACTGCACGAGATCGGAACACTGATTGAGCTCGGAGAAACCTAGGCCGGCAATTTATAGTCGACCAGTGTAACCATTGGTTTCCACGTATGATGTAGATTGAAGCCCGTATCTCCATTAAAATTGTTAAGATGCTTATAATTTTCGATAGATTTTCTAATTTTCCGTTAATAGAAGCCAGAAACCGATGCAAGAACTTTGGTTTTTTTACATTCATGACATGTCCAGTGGAATGTTGGTGTACAGATAACATCAGATTGTACAATTTGTTTCTTTCTGATACATCGTTCATGTTCCTTAAGCTAGATCTCAATTTCTCCTATATAGACATCACCACACGAACAAGGAATTGCATATACTCCTTCCGGTTGAAAAGGAATAATGTCCTTCGGCGAACGCAAACATTGTCCAATTTTCTAGTGTGTGTTGAAGATTGTACCTATGTTGGACCGGCGAAGTAACCTTGCAGTCTTGTCTGTGGTTCCGTTTATAAATGGAAGAACTACATTTCCTATCGGTAATTCCTTATTAGTATCATTTTGTGGAGTAGGGTTATTATATTTTCTAATTGATCATCTAATATCTTCAGTGCAATATCAATTCCCTCTTAAAGATTGAGTCAGTTTCTCTGTTTCTGATTGTAAAGAACTTTGGTCACAAATCGCCAGTAAACCAAAGAATTAATAACTGATTGCTTTTGTGCTGGATAATTATGGGAATTTGCATTTGGGTATCTGGTCGAATGCCTTGGTTTTCTATATACAGATCCCCTTTCCTTTGTACAAGAACCTCTAGAAAGGAAATCGTGCCTTCTGATTTAATTTCCGTTGTAAATTTTTTATTAGCATGTTATTGATTCAGATGATCAAGAAATACAGAGAGTTTTTCTGGACCAAGTGTAGTCTACATATCTGAACCATGATTTTGGCTTTAACAGAGACGACTTTAAAGTCGTCTCAGCTTCCACCTCAAAAGCTTCCATGAAGATATTGACTACCAATGATGATGGCTCAGTGGCTGCTCCTGAGGTTTGTTCATAAAAAGTACCTTGAAAAACAAAACATGTTGACGTGAGACATGCTCCAATCAGATCTAAAAGTGAGTTGTCAATATTATTATGGTTAAATCTGATATTATAGAAATCGAAACTGACTACGATATCTTTGGGATCTAATTGGATTCCTTTTAGCTTTTCTACAAAATGCGTAGAGTTTCTGATATATGAATGTGTTTTTCTTGTGAAATTATTAAGAATATTTGAAAGATGTTTACCGATTTTGTAAGTAGGAGATCCTATTGCACTGATGATAGGTCGAAGTGGCACATTAACCTTTTATATTTTAGGTAGTCCATAGAACCTCAACAACACAACCATAACAATTGAACACCAACATTCCACTGGACATGCCATAAATGTAAAAAAACCAAAGTTTTTGCATCGGTTTTGGAATTCTATAAACGGAAAATTAGAGAATCTATTGAAATGTATAAGCATCCTAACAATTTTAATTGAGATACACTCGATAGGCAAAAATTTGGACAAGTGTCACCTACAAAGCAGAAAACTGATCTTTTAAATTTAAATCAACCCACTTTGAAAAAGGAGGGAAGAATTTCCAAATCGAACTGCACTGAACAAAAGAAGTTTTGAAAGGATTGATTGAAGGTTAAGAAAAACACGTGAAAGTTAAATTATAAAAAGTACTTAAAACTGAATCGTTTTGACATTTCGAAATGCAAGAATATTAAAAATGTGAAAGCGTTGCTTCTTGTTTACTTGAGCAGATTTTGGAAATGAGCCTCTATAAATTTCCTTATCCAACGGATGTTCTCTCGTTGTACTTGAAACAACATTCCAGAATTGCCTCGATTGCCAGTAGAACTCAATCATGCATATGATAAAGTGAGATGCATGACTTCTCGAGTACTTAAAGTGATATACCAAATTTGTGCATGTTGTAAATAATCTGTAAATATTAAGTACTTGATATGATATAAAATACACATCATTTATTCCCAAATAAAAAAACAATAATTTCGAGAAAATAAAATATGGTAGTAAATAAAAATAAGAAATTATGAGTTTCCTTAACACCTGGTATGAACTGAAGTCGAAAATACAAGCTTCTTTAAAGTTTCCCATAGAAAAAATCCAATAAAGTAATGTTAGACGACCTCGGTGGCCATAAAATAGGCTCACTTCTATACTATACATAGATCACCAAAAGTATCTGATAAGAGCTGGCGAACTATAATGCTGAAATGGGGCGAGGCACAGAAGTTCAGAAACCACAACTCATTTCTAACTTTCGAGGGAACATTTTCTAAAAAACAGTTTAAGTTTTGTTGCAAGAATTGCAACACGATAACTGTAAAACATTGCTGGACCTTTGCCTGCTAGCCTTCATGCTAGGCATACACATTATTGGATTTTACCTGGATCTTGCCAAGTTGGGTAATTTGATTCTCGCAGGATAATCAGCGGAAGGCATGTCAAGTTATTTTCAACTCATTTTGTCGCATGAATTTGGACGGATAGCTTTCTTAAACTATTTTAGAAATTTTCAGCAATTTCATCCAGAATTTCCTCCTCGGACTAAGGGTTCCTTGCTCTTTTTGGAGGCCCTTTACTTCACTAAATTTTAACATTTTTTTTTTTACTTCATTTCAATGTTTACCTGTTTCTTTTAAGCTACGATCAGCCCTTACAAAATTTATTCGGTGCGGTTAGTGTCGATTTGGAAATGTTTCAGAATAAACACAATTGCCGAGTATTTCTCCGTAAATTAGATGCATGTCAGCATATTCCCTATAAGAGTAATGCTCCATTACTTAATTCTCAGGCACTCATTCAATCAGAAAATTTTAAAGTGTTGTCAATAACACATTGTTTAAACCACTGCCGTTTTATTGTAGTCAGATTTATTATTTCAGTAACGTAAACAAATGCAGAGTACCCGCACTCCGTTAAGGGACATTTTAAGATTTTTTTGTTTCGACAAAATAGGGTTATTTTGACCTCCTTCCCCTATCCAATGGCGGATCAAATGTTTTAACCTCAGTATAATGCCTTCTTTGCGGCCAAAAACTCATTAAAAATATCATTTTTATTAGTTTAAAAAAAAACCTTGATTCTTAAGTTATTATTTGCAATTACTCTTAGCGTTTTTTTGTGTAAAATAGCAGCAAACATTACATTATTATAATAATCTCACAAGTTATTTACAATATATTAAAAAAACAAATGTTTAAACTTTGTCATTTTATTGCATTTTTTTGTCTTGTAATTCTAATCTGTATTTACGTTGGTCTTGAGTAGATTCTGGATCCGCCTCTGGTTTAAAATGTCGTATCTGCGATTGTGATCTTAAAACAAAATCTAAATCACGATTATTCTAGTAATCACTGCTAAGTAGTTTGTTTTGGAGGTGTTTGACATACTCGTATATAAAGAACATTTAAATTAATTTTAAAATAACAAAAGAGAGTCCATACCTACTTAAAAGCATATTAAACATTAATTAGGTAAATACTTAACAATAAATATTTAACTACATACCCTAATTTAGTAATAAACTATTTTTATAACAAAAATATAGTAGCATTACCAGTTATGGTCTAAACATATCGAACAAGTTAGCACTGATCCCATTTTGCTTCTTATAAAATACTAATACCGTTCCACCCTAACACAGGTATATCCGCTATCCTGAGTACTACTAAGCCAAAATATTGTAAGTGATATTCCGTTGTCGAGATAAGGCAATAGGACCTAAGACCAACAATAACGACATTTTGACATAAGGTATTTTCGATTCATAACCGAGCGCAACCAAAATAGAACCAAATATATTTCTGTGGGAGGTGCAAATCTCTCAAACACTGATTAAGCCACTAAAAAAAGAAGGGAAAAGCAGTCTTAGTATTATTATAGTTCAAATGTCACTGGAGGATCAAACCTCAGGAAAAGTAGAAAGCAGGTCTAATTTTATAGGTCATAGAGAGCTCTTTTCAACTGTCAAAGTTTACATTCTGCATTACATCTGCAATTGCACCAAAAAAATGTAAAACAGTTGTGAATAGTCGTTTTTATTTGCTAATAACTGCTAATATATTGCAGGTAGAGCAATTATGAAAATGTAGAAAATGAAGGTGATGATAACCTGACTAAAAATAACCCTGATTTCCTAAATACGACAGTAGTTTAATTTCCCCCATTCATATCTCTGTCAATGAAAAAATCTGAACATCATGAACAAGTTTAGTAAAAAATATTTAGATACTAAAATAATATGTTAGGCAAAAATAACAGTAATATTGTTTGTTAAGTGAGTATTAGAAAAATATTAAATTTGAGAAAGCCAGATATTATTTCCTTAAAATAAAGAAGTTTCGAAAAGTAAAAGTGGGGCAAAAATCTGTATAATCGGAAGCCTAAAAAAATGATAAGGTGTCAGAGGGGTGCCCGATTTTCCATCTGGTACGGTGTATAAAAATTAACCCTATTAAAAAATGAAAGGGATATATGTATTTAAAATATACATCCATTATACACAGGAAATATTCAACATTTAAAAAAAAAAACTAAATAATAAAAATTGGTAAATTTCCTTTATCCTGAACTTCCTTGGTTATGAATCTTTCCTTTTATTTGTAACAGTGAAGTTCAGAACAATTTAGTTCGGTACATAGCACATTTTACACTAATTTTTTAAGACCGCCATTTTGTTACGTCATGTAGAAATCGTCTCATTTTATCCCTATATCACAATCAATTAAATAAGATGCTTTTTGCGTTGTTTTGAAAAAAAATATTTGGCTGCCATTCTGTTCCGCCATCTTGAATTCGTGCCACAAATTCACCAGTTTATCTCTGTATCATACTTAATGCTTCTAATCGATTTTTTAAATGTTTTATTAGGCAGCTGTTTTGTTTTGCTATCTTACATTCATACCAATATATTACCAGTTCATTCCTATGTAAATTGGATAATTATTTTTTTTGTAATATTTTTTTAACGTTTCTCTGGGCCGCCATCTTGTTCCGGCATATTCCATTTTTACTAAAATTTTACCAGGTCATCCCCATACCACTTTTGACTAAAATTTGAACTCACTCTGATGAGTAGTTTTACGCTATGCCGCGAACGGACATACAGACAGACCGACCAACGGAATTGATAAAAATATTTTTTGGCATCTAGGGACGCTAAAACCTGAAAATATGTAAAACCTAAGAGAGTAATTTTTTCACGATTATAAATATCTTATTTAGTCCATTATGTAGTTTTTAAGGCTGAATTTTTAAATATTTCATTAAGCCGTGGATTCGTACCAAAATTTTACGAGTTGATTCCTACATAATCCCTAATTTTTCTGAAAAATTTGAAATAAATTGAATAAGTATTTTTTTGCAATATTTTTTTTAAATATTTCACTAGGCTGCCATTTTGTTTTGCCATATCGGATTTTTACGAAAATGTTACCATGTCATCTCCATATGACCCTTAACTTTTAACCATAATTTGAAGTCAATCGGGTGAGTAGTCTTTAAGCTATGCCGCGAACTGACAAACAGATAAATAAACCGACACATAAACCCACGAAATTGATAAAACATATTTTTTGGCATCTATGGACGCTAAAACCTGAAAATATGTAAAGCCTGAGAGGGTAATTTTGAGTTAGTACCACAGTTTTACTAGTTCATCTCCATACCACAATTAATTATAGCACACAATTTAAATGAATCCATTAAGTAGATTTTTCAGGCTGAATTTTTAAATATTTTATTAAGCCGCCATTTTGATCCGCCATCTTGTATTTCTATCAAAATTTTACCAGTTGATTCCTACATAATACTTGAATTTTCTGCAACATTTTAAATAAATTGGATAAGCGGTTTTTTAGTAATACTTTTTTTAACGTTTTACTAAGCCGCCATATTTGATTTTTACCAAAATGTTACCATGTCATCCCAATATGATCCTTAATTTTTAGCCATAATTTAAGGTCAATCGGGTAAGTAGTTTTTTAGCTAGCCGCGAACAGACAAACCGACATACAGACAGACTGTCGGAATTAGAAAACATATTTTTCGGCATTTAGGAACCCTGAAACGTGAAAAAATCTCGGAAACGTGAAAAAATCTCGGATGGTGATTTTTTCACGATTACATTACTTCCCTATTACTAGGGAAGTAAAAAAGGAAGTTGATATAAAGAAAAAATATCAAAGTAATAACATGTATGTATGAAGTGTTTATTACCACATACAGGATAAACCCATCATAATTGATTTTTCATGAATGAGGCATGAAAAGATTCGTGTAAATTCCGTGAGTATTCTTAGCTTTGTCTGCTTAAAAAATCAAAATGGCGGAAATAGTTTCGTAAAAAAGTATCTCGATTACTCAGTTTTAATACTCCTTTACTACCACTTCGCTATAATCATATTAAAACAAAACAAATTAATTTGGCAGAAATTTAGCATTAAGATTTTCATAATTTCATCATAAATATGCTATTCTATCGTTGTAACCTCGCTTGTGACGTTCTGATTTCATTAATGTTCCTCTCGAATGACGAAGGGAAGCAAGCCAGAAATTTCTCCCAATTTTAAATTCACCACTGCGAAAGGTTGTACCTCTACTAAAAGGTATATTAGCATTCATAAATTCAGAAGAAAGCTTGATTGAGTAATTAAAATCAAAGAAAAATATAAAACGTAAAGCTTACATTTCGGTGACATATTTTTTTCCATACTGGAATAACCAAAGCCGTAGGTTTTTGAAATGAAAAGTGCTTTAATGTTTGTTTATATTTTTTTTTATAAAAAATTAACTGAACGTCAAGTCAAACATGTTTTTATTCGCATAATTAAAATAACAGCTTTACTAATTTGGTCTTTTTACTCTATTTCTTAATCATTAGACACGTTATCTATTACCTAAGTATATAAATTTAATAATGTTGAAGAACCAAAATACAGCTGGTCGTTGAGCAAATATTTCGGGCTTTACGTTTATTTATAATTTCAACAATTTCTAAATAGTTTAATTTTCTCCTCTTCTTAGCCATATGCAAAACTTTATAATCATTAAAATCGTGTTTTTCTTCCAAAAGATGTTTGGCATAATTTGAATCCGTTTTACCCTTAATATAAGAACTTTCGTGTTCTTTGATACGTGTTTGAAATTGTCTCCCTGTATGTCCTATATAATACTTTATTACATATACCACAACATAATTCTTATACCCCTTTTTTAGCAGAAATGTTTTCGGAGGAGTCGTTGATACACAAACACCCTTTAGGCAAAAATTTTATTTATTGGTATAGATAGGTAAATAATATATTAGCTTGTTTTACGGGTACACAAAGACAATTGCACGTTTTCCTGGAATACATCAATAACCTAAACAAATATTAATATTAAATTTAATATTAATATTAAATTTACAGTCGAATTACAACAAGAAAATAAATCCATACATTTTTTAGATTTAACTATCACAAACATAAATCAAAAACACGAATTTAAAATCTTCTGCAAACCATCATACACTGATATTACTATAAACAACTAATCTAACCACCAGATTACTCAAAAAATTGCTGTTTATAATAGTTTTGTACATCGCCTAATTAATATACCTCTATCCTCAGATAACTACAACTTAGAATTAAATGTAATTAAATAGATTGGAGTAAATAATGGTTATAATCCCAAAATAATTCACAAAATACTCAATAGGAAACAATATAGAAAAGCAATTTAATTAGGTTTCCCTAATAACGAATCTAACGATAATTGCAATTTTAAAATTTTTACGTACACAGGGAAAACCCCCCCTAAAATAGCAATATCGTACTTGCAGGCATTTTTTACTAGTTTTGCAACATTTTAATGCAAAACGAAAATATAGATTTGGAAGCATGATAACTGAATTTTCAAAATTTCCTTATAACATTGAAATGGGCTAATTCGTGTCGCATCCAGACCCACTGGAAGTTAGCGCAGTAAAAAATTCAAATTGCAATAATTATCCGACGGCGCCTGTTCGTGCTTGCATAAAGCTCATGGCATTGACAACCATTTCCCGGGAAAGGTCTACGCTACAACTTAAAAAATTACCGACTAATGAATTTTGGAAAAAATGGCGAATGTTCCAGTTTTTCAGGGTTTTCTTTGAAACTAATCATCCAATCAACTTGTTTAATCGCTCATTTTGTTCGTATTTCAATTCTCTACAATTCGCCTCTGTATAGCTTTACAATTACTTAAATCGTTTTCATTTTATAAGCAAAAAACGAAAAAAGAAACGCAATTTTTTGCACCAAATGGTTTGTCACAAGTTAATAAATAATAGTTACGAGTAGAAAAAACATCAGCACGAACCAGCTGAATGTGTTTTAAGTTAAGTGATGTCACAGTTGGTTTTCAGGTACTATTTTTGTTACAAAATCAATACATGTCTGCTCTATTGCTTGTGCTATAAAGGGTTTTGACGGATTAACCCGAATATATATATATATATATATATATATATATATATATATATATATATATATATATATATATAGGACAGACGGGGAGAAAATTTCAAACACGTATCAAAGAACACGAAAGTTCTTATATTAAGGATAAAATGATTTCAAATTATGCCAAACATCTTTTCGAAGAACACGGTTTTTCCCCATTATTAAATTTATATACTTAGGTAATAGATAACATGTCGAGGGTTTCATAATAAAAAATATAGCAATAAGAAAGATAGGTCAAAAATTTTTTATTTGGATATTAATTTGAAATAATGTTCTGAGGCAGACACAGTGTTGTCGAAACAGCTGTCAATATTTGTAATATAGTGGAAATTTTCTAAACATTTGTTTATCTGTTCTTGTGTATAATGAATTTCCATTGAATTTTTAATACCTATTTAGTTCTAACAATGGACAAATAAATGCTGTTACCGCTCTCTGTACGATACTGGACAGTTAAGAATGGAATTCAAAATAAATTGCTAGATATTTACGAAGATCCGGTGGAACATCAGGTGCTATTAGCAATCAAATATGAGTCAGAGTTGAATTTTTTGGACTTCCAATTGAGCAAATATGGGAATATATCGCCGACAACGCCAGTGTGTATTTTGGCTTTCATCATTCCTTTTAACAATACTTAAAATACCGAAATCCGAAGGTTGTCCTGCTCATATAATTCATTACTTAACGAGAAACAAATGTAATAATAATATATAATTACGTAAAGAAAAGTGGGTATTCAAAAAGAATTCAGGAATTCAAAGAAATTTTCCAGTTTTTGAAAACGAAGTATGAACCTTTGCTTCGCCATGTTGCCACTAGGTGCCTTAGTCTCCTTTGAACTCGACAGTTGCTTACTTCCTGGCCAGCAACAACGAGTTTTTTTTTCGTCATTAGAAAATAATTAATGATCTGCCGTCCTTTGGGAAAGATTTAAAGATAACGAAAATAATGAATCTTCTGAGAACAGCGTTGATAGTTGTAACAGTCTAAACATATTTGTACTTTTATCTGCTGCATGAACTTTAGGAAACCAAATTATGCGTTGAGAGATCAGAATACAATTTTTGAAGTATATCCAATTATATTAACTCTTTAAAAATGAAATTGAGGCAAAGGCCCTCGCATAGATGAGTTTTTCGGCATAAAGCACAAATATCCCTTAAAAACTCTATACTTAATGGAGTGGATCTCTAAAAAAGAATATTTATGTTTTTATAATACCTCAAGAGATTATCTCGATAAGTGTTTTCCTTTCAAAGAAACAAGTTATCTTTCTAAAATAATTCCACTAGCTATAATGACGACTCAGTTATTCACTTTGCAATTTTAACTAATATAGTCTAAGTATTGAACCTGGACATCGATCATGATGTATTGTATGAAGCGAAACACGCGAAAGAGTAAGCCAAAAATGGTAAACAATATTAAAAACAGATTTAAAATTTCCACTTTATAAGCTGATCGGATTTCTATTTAGCAAACCTGTCAGCAACGCAGAAACTGAGCGAATTTTTGTATTGATGGTATAAACGTTTGGCGAGAAGAAAGAAATCGGTGCTCAACAAAGTTAATTATGAACGAATTATTGGTAAAAATAAACGTAGTTATCCTGCACGGCATTTCATGCAAAAGTAAAAATCAATCGGAAGCTTCTAGAAGCTGTGCAATCGGCTAACAAATACGAATAGTTGGTTTCTGTATATTAACATAAATAAATATTTTTATATTATTTTAAATATGGTGTTAAACGTTTTTTACCTTGTGTCAGTTTAATGTATTTAAGGTTGTTTTGTAAATACCTATTACACACTTAATATATTATCAGCAGGCATTAGGTACTAATTGTTATATAGTGACTTTTTTTGAAATACAACGTATTGATTTGCAGAACGTATATTTTGGAATTCAAAAAAGCGGTCTATTTTTCTCAAATAAATTTAAGTCAAGTTAGCGGTCGTTCTACTGTGAAAAGATGATTTTTGGAACACATTTACATTGTTTAGATAGTTATTAACAAGTTTCATTTTTGATGGATACCAATTATTGCACATAAACGGAAATACAGGGATCGCAAAAAAGGGTGCATACAGTTGTTATTCACTTTTAAGATAACTTTATTAACTACGACCTGACGTATTTGTGACTTTAGGTCCTGTTTACAACGATTCATTATTTTTGTCTTAAGTTGGAAGTTGGATCAAAATTCGCAAATTTATCAGTCAGGGATTAATTAAGTTAGTTAGAAGTGAATAAAAATTTGGAACATTCTTCTTTGCGGCCCCTGTATTTCCGTTTAACACGACTTAAAATCTGTGATGCGTAAATCCCTATAGTACATTAAAAAAATCGGTAAATTTCTTTACCCGGAACTTCCCTCTTTATGATTTTTTTCCATTTATTAGGAATAGTGAAGTGTGACCCAATTTAGTTCAGTATATATATATATGTGTTACATATACTGTCTTTTCATTTTTATTTGTTCCATCATATTGGATTCCTACCAATATTTTACCGTTTTGTTTCTACCTAAGCCACAATTGACTTTTGGGCATAATAAAATAAATTCAATGAGTAGTTTTTACATTGACACACACCGCCATTTTGCTACGTCATGGTGAATTCGTACCAGTTTATCCCACTTTCATATTTAATTTTTCTGCAAAATCAATTGAACAAGATTTTTTTTCGCTGATTTTTTAAAAAATTTAATGGCCGTCATTTTGTTTCGTAATCTTAAATTGAAACCCATATTATCAGTCATTCCATACTTCGATGTTCCACAGATACTTCCTAGATATTAAGTTTCTAAATGGTTTTCGTTAAAGATCATCTTGTTGTTATGTTAAAGTGGCCTATTTTTTGGGGTTAGGTTCCAGTAAAAAAAAGGTTTTTTAAAATGTCGACGTTTCGGAACTTCATTATTGCATCCTCACGACACAGATTTTATATCTTACATGAAACCCATATTCGTCTTTACTTAGTCCGTTGGTCTGCAGATATTTTCTAACCGCAAATAATACATCACTCTAACAACAAGAAGATCGATAACGAAAACCATTTAGAAACTTAATATCTGGGGAATATCTGCGAACCAACGGAGTAGGTAAAGACTGATAATATGGGTTTTATGCTAGGATATAAAATCTATGTGTCCTGAGAATGCAACAATTAAGTTGCGAAAAGTCGACAATTTAAAAAAAGACTTTAGTTTTTTTTTATGGATCCTAACCCCAAATAATACATCACTCTAACATAAAAACAAGAAGGTCGTTAACGACAACCATTTAGAAACTTAATATCTGAAAAATATCTGCGGACCAAGTAATTATATGTGTCCTGAGGATGCAACAATAAAGTTGCGAAACGTCGGCAATTTAAAAAAGTCTATTGTTTCTATACTGGAACCTAATCGCAAATAATACACCACTCTAATATAACAAGACGAGGATCATTAACGACATCCATAAAACATAATATCTTGGAAATATCTACGGACCAACGGAGTAGGTAAATACTAATAATATGGCCCTGTAACATAACAAGAGGTTTGTTAAGGAAAACCATTTAGAAACTTAATATCCAGGAAATATCTGCGGACCAACGGAGTAGGTAAAGACTGATAATATGGGTTTAATGCAGGATAAAGGATCTATATATGTGTCCTGAGGATGCACAAATTAAGTTCCGAAACGTAGACAATTTAAAAAAAGACTTATTTTTTTACTGGATCTTAACCCCAAATAATACACCACTCTAACAATTTTTTTTTAACATTGTTCAGCCAAAAATATTACCAGGTCATTCCCATATGACCCTTAATTTTTACTGAAAATTTTAAGTCAATCGGGTAAGTAGTATTTAAGCTTAAGCTATGTCGCGAACTGACAGACAGACATCCCGACGGAATTGATAAAACATGTTTTTTTGGCATCTAGAGACGCTAAAACGTGAAGATTTGTAAAACCTGAGGGTGATTTTTTCATGATTACAAAAATTTTATTTGGCCCCAATTTTTCCGCCATCCGGAATTAGTAACAGAGTTTTACTAGTTGAGCCCTATATCATAATTAGTTATGGCACACAATTTGAAATCATTAAGTAGTTTTTTGTTTTTTGTTTTGTTATTCTCGTTATGCGAAGGCGGATTTTTTGAGTACATTTTAAAAACGACGTAAGGCAAATTTCTTCTAGTAAGTCTCGGTAATGGGCGGTAACTGAGAGGGTATAAAAATGTCTTCTGGTGCAGACATTGTTGTTGAAATACAACCATGGGCAGAGTCCCCTTAACTTTACCTATAATTGGTTTCGAAGAAGGACACTAAGGATAGTGCAATTTGGTGTATGTATTTTGAATTCGCAATAAATTTGAGCAACATGGTAAAAACGATTGTATTTTTGTTCTGTCCGCCACAGCCCTCTGCAAACATTTTTAAACTGTCAGTCTTATTTATACCAAGGGTCTTATCAGTATCGCAACATGCAAATGGATCTTCTTCACTTTCGCTGCTATGATAATTTTGACTTTGGTCGTCGGTTTTCAATTTTGGAATCCAGGTTTTGGGAAGCGGTTTTTTGCAAATGTGGTTTTGCGTTCTTCACTAGGAAAATGCTGCTTGATTGGCGTGAGGGCGGAATAAATCCCTTTTTATTTTTTGGTTGTTCTTTTACAACAGCCAGAGGAATATTTTAACTCTCCGAATCAGTCACTTTTAGAAGTTCCATAATATTTTTAGGGGCATTTCAAATATATTTTTAACGTTAAATTCTTAGTTCTATCATATTCCAAATCTTTTGAAGATACAGTTTTCGTTGTACCATCTTTCGATTTTACTAGTAGAAGAATATTTCTCTACCTGCTAAAACAAAAAAAAAGCCTTAATAAAGAACACTATTAATATTAGGTGTAATTTTTACATACCTACCAACAGTTAGCACTGCAATAAAATATACACTAAGTACTTTGATGATTAGAACCCTTTTAGGCAGTGGCGGCTCGCGGGTGAAAAAGTAAGTGAAGTGCAAATGAAGCAAGAAAATATCGCAATAATTTTTTTTCTAGAATTTATTTATATGTAGAGGGGATAGAATATTTTTTTACGACTTACCTAAATTTTGTATACTAAATCAATTCTCCTATCCTTCATAGCAGCAAATTTATTTATAACATTCTCATAAAATGGATGAGTCTCCCTAATCCTCCAGAAATTCCTTTTGAATTGAAATATTGCCAAGAGAAGTAAGTTTTTCTTGAGATATTGTATTTCTTAAATAAGTTTTTACACATTTGAAGCAAGAAAAACATCTTTCCACTGAAGCACTTGTCCACGGTATTGTCAAAATAAGGGAAAACAATTTATATGCTTCGGTAAAAATATATATATTTTTATTAATTTTTTTTGACTTGCTCTTGCAGCGATATATTCCAATTACTCTCATTGGCAAAAATAAGACGAAGCTCATTTTTAAGTCTTTGACTTTTTGAAAATATTTCCCCATATAACTGTAACAAATTTTCTAACGGGCCAGTCGGAAAATTTAAACTATAAACTTTAGGAAAATTTAGCAGAATCTGCCAAACATGAAAATGTAAGTCTTGAAATCTTAGTTTCATTTCCATTAAAATATGGTCCAATATTTCATAAAAAAGGCTTCTATACTTATTCCCAATTTCTTCAGGTGAAGGTTCAGAAAAAAATCCTTTCGCAAGGCGGATTGATTTTTCATCAGATTTGTCACAGTTTGTAATAAATTCAAAGATGTCTTAATTTGTTTTTTTGTTCCAGTCTTGAACAATCAGATTACTAACTTCGAATTTGAAGTTGTAACAACACCATAAATAAATATAACACAAAACAGTCAAGTTAACTGCAAAGGGACTCACCGGTTGCAGCGAAATCCGCGAAAATAAAAGTAAACAACCACCGCAAACTAAACGAGACGTGGGTGTAGTGTACTGCGCCTGAAATTCCCCGAGAGCGTTGTATGGCGCTGGGCTCGAAGTCATCGGATACGCGTTGTCATGGCAACATAGTAGGAAAATCGTAAACTAAACATTGCACCTCCAGCAAAGTCAAAGCGGTTTGCGCTACTGTTATAGTTGTTATAATAAAGTTCGATTGAAAGTTTTAAAAAGACATGCCGCCAACGGCCAAGAAAAATATTTATTCGAGATGTACAGTCTGTTTTTTACCAATTAGGTGAATAAATGAATGTAAAAACTAAAATTTTAAGAGATATATAATAAATATAGTTAGATGTTTGCTTGTTTATTTTTCCTGGTGAAGTAGCACTTCACCTACTTCACCTGAATAGCCGCCACTGCTTTTAGGAGTAAAACTTCGAAAACTTTAGAAATGAACTGCATTCGATACAAAGGATTTTTGAATTGTATTAGACATAGTTACCAATACGATTACATAATACTAATTCTGTGCGGGTCCGATTTTTGGATATGCGCATCTTAGTACCTGAGAATATTTTGATGTCACTTTCGCCCAGAGGAATTATGGTCTAATCCAAAAACTATTGCCTATTTGTTAGATCATGGATACATTTATTTAACAAACCACCATTAAATAATATTGATTTTGAAATTTTGCCGCTTACGGCGATTTGTCAGATAGACGACCATATAAAGTTAAACTGCAAAAATTCTGGTACAAATTTAAGATGGCAGAATAAAATCTCCCCAGGATTTATATAGATCTTCACGTCTTAGGCTCTTTAGATGCCAAAAAACTTGTTTTCTCAATTCCGTCGATATGTCTGTCGTCAGTTCGCGGTATAGTTAAAATCTACTTGCCCGATTAACTTACAAATTTAAATCGGAACCTAGGGGTCATACAGGGATGTCCTGGTAATATTTTGGTAAAAATTCAATATGTGGGAACAAAATTGCAGCCTCGTGAAATGTAACCTAACCTAACCACAAAACTAATTGTCGAATTTACCTCAAATTTTGCACAAAAATCGAGTGGTACATAAGACTGAACTGCTAATATTTTGGTACGAATTCAAGATGGTAAGTCAAAATGGCGGCCTAACAAAATATAAAAAAAACAACCTGAAAAACTACTTATTATAGATTGATTTCAAATTTTGTACAAGAATTAAGTGTGATATAGAGATCAACTGGTAAAATTGTGGTATGGATTCAAGATGTTTGAAACAGAATGGCGGTTAAATAAAATGTAAAAAACTTGTTATTTAATTGACTTGAAAATTTGCACAAAAATTAGATATGATATAGAGATATACTTATATATAAGTTTTGTTACGAATTCAACATGACATGACGGAAAAAACTGGCGGTATAATGAAATTTTTGAAAAATCTATGAATCCAATATGGTGAAACAAAATGCGGCTCAATAAAATTGTTTGACGATGAGACAGCATATATATGTTACTAAATGATTATGTGCAGAACTAAATTGGGTCACACTTTACTATTCCTAATAAAAGGAGTGAAGTGAAGTGAAGTTTCGGATATAAGAAATTTACCGATTTTTTAAAAATTTCATTTTAGTTTTGTACAAATTTCATATTAACCATAGGCCTTATTATATCTGAATATGTTTTTTCTTTATCAATAGTCTTTCATATAATACCGGGTAACGAAAATATACATAGGGGATATAAAGTTATAAAGTTTTTATACATGGTGTAAATGAATGTAATGTCCAAAACTCTGGTAGGTAATCTATCTCATAAAAATTTAAAAAAAAATCATTTTAACATGGATGTGCATACGCTTCGCTATCGAAGTACAAAATGTAATATGGTTATTATTTTTAACAGATTAAAAAAATCTTCACGATTGCAACCTTGTTAACCCACTCGAAATTTTTACTAGAAGCGTCACCTGTCAAAAATATTTTCTCATATCTTTAGAAAAAATTTATCAAATTTAGAAGTTCTTTAGCAAAATATCCAAACATGCATACCTATCTAATATGAAATCATTTCGTTACATTTTGACACTGCATGTTTGAATGAACCATTTTCGAAATAACGTCTATGCAGTGCTAAATATCTACTAAGAGACTAAAAAGTCAGAGCAGAATAACGTTTCTGAATTTGTTGTGGCCTGTGACGACGTAGGAAAAAATTCGGGAAGATTAATAGAATTGCAATCCTGTAGATTTTTCAAAAATGCATTTAATTCCATTATTGATATTAGTCATACTATATCGTGTACCAAAATTTGATTTACAAATCTCTAGAAATGTACGGGGTATATCAAAAAACCAAAACATATTACCGTGTTCACCCCTTCTTTCTAGGAAACGAAGAGTTTGCGGACTACTGTTTTATGTGATTTTTTTTCTTATTTTTATGAGATTAATTAACTCCCAAAGATATGAATATACAAATTAATTTACACCCTATATAGAATGGCCCAACGGTAATAATTTTGTTTAAATATACAGGAAGCTCCAAAAATATGCAAGATTAAAAATATATATACATTATTGGATAAATTAGTAACTATACTTTTTAAATACCGCTCTAGATTTTTTATTTAATATTTTAGTATTTAATTTTGATTTCCCAAAACCAGTTATTTCTCTCAATTAATATTTGAACATATTTTTTTCCTAATGTAAAAAGTTTTAAAAAATGTAACAAAAAGTACGATCCCATGTTTAAAATTATGTGGTTGATGATTAGGATCCACAATAGAGACGTCAATTAAAATGTAAAACTGCCAACTTGTAGAGGAAAAAGTTACAATTAAACTGTGAAATTTATTTTGCTGAAACACCTCAAATAAAGTCAATAAAAAGCAATCGTTTCTAAAAATTTTGTTTTTTTCCTGAAAAGCTTAAAAACCAAGTCAAACTCTGAACGTTTCTCGTGAGTAAATTTTATAATGCGTAGTTTTTTAAATGCCATTTAAACCCTCTATGTTACCGTTCGTGAGATCCCAATCATGTGCATCCAATTTGCACCATTTTACATTAATTATGTATTATCCATATTATTCATTAAAATGTCTTTAGAACTTTTAATTACAAGAAAATTATACGTTAACATAATTCACTTTAACGAATACACAAATACTCCGCCTATGGTTAATATTTGCACAAAACTAAAACAGTCTCGAGCTTCGAAACCACTCTTCTCAAAAATGATAAAGAAAATTAAAAATATTTATTACATAATTTGTGAGGAAGCTAACTTAACAAAATAAAAAAATATATGATAGGATCTGACAATCGAAACCGAAATTGTAATCCATTTTTTTTTCAAGTTGTTTTTAAGGACGTCCAAACAATTAAAAAGTTAGTCTTTTCAAAAAGATGTTTAAATGTAGAAAAAAAAGTTGGAAAAAAGTAAATGTTTAGGGGAAAAAAATAATTCTCAAAAAATAAAATATCAAAATTTTGAGAAATTATTGTTTTTCTTAATAACCCACTTATTAAGCAGATACACTTAAAAATCAAAATTATTTCAGAGTTACAAACCCTCGCTCTTGGCAAAGTTCGTGCAAAAAAAAATTCTTTTGTTTAACCCCTCGTATACTTTTATCAGATCAAAGCAACTCTTAAAACTCAGACACCACAAAAATTTTAACAAAACGTTATGGCCGTTTAAAATAAAGTTAACTTTTTAAAAATACACTTGAATTTCAAAGTAGTTTATTAAATAACTCCCCCAATGCGTCGTCGAATCTTAACATTCGGTTATCCGCAAGCGATCCTTCAACTCCTCGTGGTGTCCTTGAACGCAGTGGATTCGGGCTTTGTCCGGAGCTTAGAGATCTGGGCTGGTGCTGGTGCTATTTTGAGCGCACGGCCCGGCTTCATAGGGCCAAGGTTGATGGCACGCGTTCACCCTGACACGCGCCACCCGATGTA
Organism: Kuschelorhynchus macadamiae; assembly: GCA_030620095.1. Taxonomy (NCBI): domain Eukaryota; kingdom Metazoa; phylum Arthropoda; class Insecta; order Coleoptera; family Curculionidae; genus Kuschelorhynchus; species Kuschelorhynchus macadamiae. The sequence continues at coordinate 544,639 of JAUTXW010003395.1, read as the reverse complement.
GCGTGGGGCGTATTACACGGATATCAGGTGCAGAATAAAGAACTCAAATTTCAATTTTCGGAAAACAAATAATTTTAAAATGAGAAAGACACTGCCGTAGGCGGCGATTTTTAGAAGTGTTCTGGGTACTTTGAAAGGGACATACATTTTTATATTTTGGAAGGAAGGGAGGCAACTTAGACACAGGGGTGAAGGCAAAAAAAGAAGAATGACAAAAATTATATAAAAATCGAATTTTATTTTTAAAGAAACCAGTTTTTTGTTACAAAAAGAAGAATGTTGTGCATTTATGTATTCTATATGCTTTTATAGATTAATATTTTTTTAAGGAGAAATATGTATGTAATTTACCTTAAATAAAAGGAATTCAAAGTCGGTAAAATCGAGCAAAGTTGCGTAATTTAGTGACGTGTAATGTGTCGTTGAGAACCTGATAAAATTTCAGGTGGTTTTTCATGAAAAAAAAAACGATTCTTTTCGATTTGCTTTTGGTTTGGTTTTAATGTTTTTCTGGCGATATTTAAAGAGAAGTTGTAAAATAAATTTACTTTCTTATAGATACATTTTCTGCTCTACAAGATGGAGCACTTACGCACTTATATACAATTCCGATATTTCAGTTTCGCCGGTTACAATAGTTGCAGCATTATGCGCTAATGTACTTATAAGTTCAGTTTGCAGGAAAAAACTAATTAACACATGGGAGGTTCTTTGCCCCATTCGAAACTTTGAAAATAAGTTGTGCATGGGAAAATAAGGCATGTTTTTTACTAATTTTCCTGAGATTTAATGGTTTGGACTCCCCACTGAAATGAATTTCTGGCTTGGACCACCCCCCAAACTAAATTTCTGGCTACATGCCTGATGTCAGTGGGAAGAAATTAATTATAGACTGCGATCGAATTATCTCAGAAATAAATATATATATATATATATATATATATATATATATATATATATATATATATATATATATATATATATATATATATATATATATATATATATATATATATATATATATATATATATATATATATATATATATATATATATATATATATATATATATATATATATGTATATATATATACTTTCGTTCTGAAAAGAACAGTTTTGCTGACGGTGAGTTCCCTTTCTGTAATTTAATTTACGGAACTCAAAAATAGATAATAATAAATATTTTGGAATATTTATGTTTCATGTATATACCAATATACATATTCGTGTAGATTAAAAAAAAAGTTAACTGAAATACGTTAGATTTGCTATTGTTTTAAGGACAGTTTTTGAAAATTGCATATTTAGGATGTCGCAAACGGAAAGCCTAAATGTATATTTTGTATAAATAATACTAATAATAATAATAAGACGTTTATGATTCCATTTTAACATAAATTTTAATTACATATTACAAATAAAAATTATTTATTTTGGATTAAAATGCCTTTGAGTCAGCTTCCTGAATCGAAATTCAGGTGCTCTTAAGTCCTTGCTCTTAAACATTACTAAATCTAGCTTACAAATGTAGAAGAAAAAAGTAAATATATAACTATTTTACATCGATAATAACATATTATACGGAGAAGAGATAAACAGGAGATAGGAAGAAAAGTAAAAGTTAAAGAATAGATACAAAAAAGTGAGAATTAGAAATAGGAGAAGGAAATAAGAATTAAAAACAAACAAGCTTGGGTACCAAAGTGCTGGGTACATTCTATATATTATTCAGATCATTAAAATTATATTATATGAGCCTAAAACAGAGCAAACGAGCATTACGCAAGAAAAGTTCTTTTTATTTTCCGTTTGAATGCAGAGAAATTTTGTTCCACGAAGCAATTAATGTTACATTTATTGGCAAGTACAGCAGACCAATATGAAAATGACCTTTTGAAAATGTCTTTTCGATCAGCTGGTATTGCAATTAAGGTTTTGTGTCGAATATTTAAATTGTGAACATCAGTTCTAAATGATAATTTTTTTAAAAGGTACGTTGGCGATTTATGTTTTATTATTTTGTAAATAAAGCATGTGGAGTGAAGTAATCGCCAATCAAGCATACTCAGCCAACCAAGTTTATGTGCCACCTCACCCGCGTGTAATCCCAAAAATGAAACGAATGCAAGAATTTTTAAGCTTTTGCACTATTCTTATATGTAGACTATCCAATCAAGGGCCATACACACTATCACGAAAATTAAGCTTAGAGTCACAAAGCAAAATTTTGGTTTTTTTATTTAGAAAAATGTCTATAATTAAAGATAATTTTAAGAGTGCCGTAGGCTAGTTTTAATTTTAAAGTTATATGCTCTTTAAACTTCAACTTATTGTCGATTTTAATTCTGGCATCCACAAAACAAGCAATGAAACATTCGTTTTTAGATTCATGTTTAAACCATGTTTTTTACTTCCCTCGTAAAAGGGAAGTATTGTAATCGTGAAAAAATCACCCTCCGAGATCCGTCGATCTGTCTATCACTTCGCGATGTAGCTAAAAACTACATACCCGATTGACTTCAAATTTTGGTCAAAATTAAGGTTCATATGGGGATAAACTGGTAATATTTCGGTAAAAATCCAATATTGCAAAACAAAATGGCGGCCTAGTGAAATGTTAAAAAATTATTACTAAAAAAGTTCTTATTCAATTTATCTCAAATTTTGTAAAAAAATCAAGTATTATGTAGGAATTAACTGGTAAAATTTTGGTACGAATCCAAGATGGTGGAACAAAATGGCAGCCAAATAAAATTTTGTAACATGAAACCCTCTCAGGTTTTACATATCTTCGTGTTTTAACGTCCCTAGACGCCAAAAAACATGTTTTATCAATTCCGTCAGTCCGTCTTCTCGGTTTGTCTGTCTGTTTGTCAGTTCATGGCGTGGCTTAAAAACTACTCATCAAATTTACTTCAAATTTTAGTTAAAAATTAAGGTTCATATGGGAATTACCTGGTAATATTTTGGTAAAAATCCAATATCCCGGAACAAGATGGAGGCCTAGTGAAATGTTAAGAAAATTATTACTAAAAAAACTAATTATCCAATTTACTTCAAATTTTGCACAAAAATCGGTTTTACATAAGAATGACTAGTAACATTTTAGTATGAATATAAGATAGGAAACAAAATGATGGCCTAATAAAATATTTAAAAAAATCAGCCTGAAAAGACTACTTATTATAGATAAATTTCAAATTAAGTGTGATATAAAGATAAACTGGTTAAGTTGTGTTACTAATTCAAAACAGCGGAACAAAATGGCAACCAAATAACATGTTTCAAAAATCGACGTAAAAAAATCTTAGTAATTAAATATGATATAAGGATATACAGGTACGAATTCAGCATGACGTAACAAAATCACGATGTGTTTCAATGTAAAGACTACTTACTAGATTTATTTTAAATTGTGCCCAAAAATCAAGTGTGGCATAGGTAGAATCTGGTAAAGTATTGGTAGGAATCCTATATGTTGGAATAAAATAAAAATGTTTGTACGTATGTATATATTTACTGCACTAAATTGGGTCGCACTTTACTATTCCTAATAAAAGGAAATATTCATAACGAGGGAAGTTCCGGATAAGGGAAATTTACCGATTTTTTGAGATAACATATATAGCCAATAAGTCTTTATTGATGGATTCATTGGCAATTTGAAGAGAATGAGGACTGAACAATAGTATGATCAGCATAAAGATGGTACTTTCACTGTTTTAGTTCCTTCACGAAGTTTGAGGTATAGAAATGATCCCTGTATACTCCCTTGGGGAACACCAGAATTCAATATCAACATAGACGAAGCACTGCCATTAAGATCAAGATGTTGAAATCTGTTTGTTAAGAATATTTTTATAAGACCTATAGCGTTATCTGAGAAACCAGAATAATGCAACATTGAGATTAAAGTTAAAGGATTTAGCATACGAAATGCTTTGCTGTAATCTAACATAACCAAAACCGTGGCATTGTTGCTATCTAATTATCGAAATATATGATCTGTTACATCGCTAAGAACTATATCCTGTAGTCTCTGCTAAATCCGGACTATTTTGAAGGAATAACGTTATTGGTAAATAACAGAGATTGCATTTGTTTTTACAAATATTTCTCGATTACTTTCGACATAACAGGCAAAACAAAAATTGATCTCAGTTGCTCAACCTCGGTGGTATGGTTTATTTTTGGCAACGGAATAATCTTGGCCTTTTTCCACTCCAAAGAAAAGTATGTCGGATATATAAAAATTAGTCAGTTTTTTTACGCGGATTTTTTACAAATTTTATTTGGCCGCCATTTTGTTCCACCATTTTGAATTCGTATCACAATTTTACCAGTTTATCTATCTCTATATCAGATATTTGAAATTAATCTAATAAGTAGTTTTTCAGGCTGATTTTTTAAATAATTTATTGCTAAAATATTACCTGTTCATTCCTATATAACACTTGATTTTTGTACCAAATTTGAAGTAAAATGGATAATTAGTTTTTTAAATTGGATTTTTACCAAAATATTACCAGGTCATCACCATACGACCTTTAATGTTTCACTAAAATTTGAAGTCAATCTGATAAGTAATTTTTAAGCTATGCCGCGAACTGACAAATTTAGAAACATACCGACGGAATTGATCAAACATATTTTTTTGGCATATAGGGACTCTAAAACGTAAAGATATGTAAAACCTGAGAGGGTGATTTTTTTCAGGACATTTTATTTGTACACCATTGTTTACCTCCATTTTGAAGTAGTACCACAACTTTACTAATTTATCTCTGCTGTAGGTTCTTCAGGCTAAATTTTTAAATATTTTATTTTGTTCCGCCATCTTGGATTCGTATCAAAATTTTACCAGTTAATTCCTACATAATACTTGATTTTTCTACAAAATTTGAGATAAATTGAATAAGAACTTTTTTAGTAATAATTTTTTAACATTTCACTAGGCCGCCATTTTGTTTTGCTACACTGGATTTTTACTAAAATGTTACCAGGTCATCCCCATATGACCCTTAATTTTTAACCGAAAGAAGTCAATCGGGTAAGTAGTTTTTTAGGTATGCCGCGAACAGACACACCGACGGAATTGAGAAAACATGATTTTCGTCATCTAGGGACCCTGAAACGGGAAAATCTGACAAATCCCGGACGCTTATTTTTTCGCAATTACAATTCTTCCATTTTACGAGAGTAGTAAAAAATTGCCTTTACCCACAACTTCCTCCCTAGAATTTTCGGCTACATACAGATATCACATTTTATAAATCCAAATAGTAGTTGTAATGAAATAAAAAAAAAGTAAATTCAGGAAAATAATCCATGGGCATGTCCGCAAAAAATAGAAAACAAACGAGGATTCACTGACAGGAGCCAATCACACATGTTTAAATATTCGGTAAAATTCTATTTTCTGAAATAAAAGTATCTTTTTATGGAAAAAATATTAATTTACACAATTTATTTTTTATAAACTACAAAAAGGTAAGAAAAAATAATAGTAATAATAATATGAAATTAATAACAAATAAAAAAATCTCTATCCGCTACCCCAACTTCTGTCGTACAGAATTTCGCTACACCTAGATATCGCATTTTATAAATCCAGAGAGTTGTTCGGTAAAAAAATAAAAAAAAAAGAAATTACAGTTTATATGATTTGTAAACCGATTTTTTTAACGCTGGACTACCGAATGCTCGAATAAACGTACATTTTCTTTCCTTTATTTTTTATTTCCTTTATATCATTTGATTCAATTTTTATTCAGGATTTTATAGCTTGATGTTGTTGGTTTAAGTGATCCAGAAATATGAGGAGATTTTGCTGTACATAAGACTAAGTGACAAAAGGTCACTAGATCACTAGAACTGAAAAAAAAAACATTGTCGGTATTGGATTTGTATAAACGTAAGAATTAGAAATTTTTTCAAAATTTCAATAGAATTAGGGGTCACAATTACACATCACACGTGAAAACCGACCTTAAGAATAACTGGGTCATGGTTCGGGGAGCACAGTATTTCGATCTTGTGGAGTAAATATTTCTTAAGTTGTCCCGAACAATCGATGGCGAAGCTTTGGAAGTAATTCCAATCCAGTTTAACACGGTCTAATCCCAACAAGTATGAATTTTTAGTTGTCCAAATACGTAACTTACGTAAGCTTCCATTTAAGTTTACAGATCCATTACAAAACGAAAAATATATCATCAACGAACAAATAACTCTAGCGTTACAATACATGTCGTTTAATCCAACCTAATAAGTTTTGAATGCCAGATAAAACCGATAAGCGTGGCCTTGCCCGTGGAATAACAAGTTGTCAGGGTCAGGACTGTTAGCAAAACATTCTGTTTTTATACGATAGCTTACTTATCTGTGTGCGTTTTCGGGCTAATTAAGAATTCTTTTTCTTTTCTTTCTAAGTTTAATTAAGTACGTAAGATGTCAGTTTCATGTTGTAGCAAAATGTGTATTAAATGGAATTTCCGATATTAATTTTGTAAACAAGTTTATCAAATTGTCTAAACCGTTTTTAATTTTAATCAAAGTCCTGTAATGTCCGTGAAAACGTGATTGTATACAGGGTGGAATAATTACCTGGAATAAATTCTATAACTTGAAAACCAGTAATTTGCAAAAACTTACCCGTCAAACTGGTTTCTTCGACTCCGGAACTTTTAATAATAACGATTTGATCATAACGCCATCCGCTTAAAAATTATAACGTCCTACACTTATTTTTTAAATGCATGCAACACCCCGTATACATATTTTTGACACCAGTGGAATGTGTCCTGTCCTGTACCTAAATTAAACTATTTTCGAGAAATATTCCAAAATTGCCGATGTTGGCCACTCTATCGTCGAAACCCTTATACAAACCATAGATATATTAACAGAGATATCCAACATCTTATTGTTACATTCATAAAATCGTGTATGTTTTGATACAGTGATTCATATTAGTATTTTTAAACCTATTTGTATAACAATTGTTTAACACTGCCAATCAAAATTAAAATATATTGTCACAGCGTGCATATTTAGTAATATACCTTATCTATTCTTTTTTCAATATGCATAAAAATGTATACCTAAGCTTGTTCATTTTTCTTTAATTGGTTCTGAATGCAAACAACGTACTACCTCTGAAGATTTTAAAATAATTTATGTATAAAAAGTATACCTGTTTTTTGTATCTACATACTTCGGTTTTGCCTCGAAATTTATGAATATGTAACTTAGGGAACAAACCTACATTATCTTTAAGACCTATTGTTTCATCAATTAATTCACCGAATAGTAAATTAACTCTCTTTTTTGTGACATTTTAACTAAATCTTATGATTCTAAAAATATGTATTATGTAAAAGATTCTTTCGAATTTTCTAATTTCATTAATAATAAAATAATTCCTAATAATTACTTATTAATTAGTTTAGACGTTATTTCTTTATTTACAAAAATTCCACTAAATTTTTTTGCCTCGAAATTTATGAATATGTAACTTAGGGAAGCAACTGCTGATATAGTAGTTTTTGCTTTCTAAAGAACGATAAAACAGCAATTACAAGTCATATTAAACCATAATACAGAAAAACAACAACATTTTGACTTACCCGAGAAAAGAGGCGCTAGAAGTTAAATAGCCCAAAATGTTGCACAGTTCACACTCACGCACAATAATGCTCAAGAACTCGCATAAAAATTATTAAAAATAACCCAAAGCGATAGTTGATAAAACCTTTTCGAAACAACCAAATCAAGATGATACAAAATACCAAACAAGTAATAACTTTTGACAATGTATCGTTGCGTTCAAATAAAAACAATTCCGTCTCCCTGTTTTCCCAAACTTCTTTTCAAGATTGAGATTGATGATAGGCGTAAAGAAATGACTTTATTTCTAACCGAGAACCTCATTTAAATCATAGAATTGGGAGCAAAGAACCTTGTTCAATTTAAAGCCACTAAGACACAGCTATGTTTACTATCTCTCAAATTATCTCCCAATAACTCCACCATTCAAATAAGTAATCAAATGCTTGAAACCAAAGATTCCTTTGGCCTAGTTGACATCACTTTTCAAAAAGATCTTCTCTGGCATGATCACATCACCTCAATTGCCACAGTAGCGGCAAAGAAATTGAGTTTCCATTTCTGAGCTCGATAATACTTTTCTTCTGCCAACTTATAATCCCTTAACATTTCGCAAATCAGGCCCAGCCTTGAGTATTGTTCGCACAAATGGTGAGCAGTAGCCTCTCCTTCAATCATGAACAACCTTAATTCTGTCCAAATAAGAGTATTCGCCTGATCGATGGTACAAACATGGCAAGGAAACTTGCACCACTAGAGCATGGTCAAATTGTGGGCCATCTGTCTTTGTTTTATAGATACTACCACGTATTCTGTTCTGATAAATTATCATTTATTCTGCTCCCTTTAGTCATTCCTGCCAGGGAGACACAAGCATCAATCCACATGCATCCCTTCACTATCTAACTACAAAGACCTTGGAATGTGTTACCAGCAAGTGCCTTTACCTCTTCTCCTAATCTGCAAGTCTTTAAATCCCGGATTAATAAACTTTCCCTGTCTTCACTTAAAGCAACGACGACACCTAGTGCTTAGGCTTTCGTGGTATGCTCGTAGATACAAAAAAATGGAACGAACTGACTTAAACTTTCCCATCTTTACTTTTTTTAAAAACCTATTGGATGACAGTAACTGAATGTAAAAATTCGTCACTTTGTTCAAACGACAAGTCGACAACAATGTCGAATTTTGACATTCACGGCTAAACCGGATAGATAAAATAGATTTTAAGAAGTTAGGATAGGGAAGAACATTCTTTTGGCGGACCGTTATTTTTTCGTAACTCGGATTCGCTATTTCAAAACTATTCGAATTCGATTCCTTTTTTATGAATTCGAATCACTTATATATATATATATATATATATATATATATATATATATATATATATATAAATTATAAAAAAAGTGTAACATATAAATATCTCGACAACTAAAAGTTGATTTTTCGGCTTATTTATTTCTGGAGTAATCAAAATAAGTCAAAACCAGCGGATGTTTTAGAAACTTAATTGTTGAATTGTCATTGCTTCAATTATATGAAGTCGATAAAACATTTTTGATGGACTCCTGGCAACATGTCCAGGTAGCTCCATAATGGAAACAAATTGTTATCAGAAAGCTACAGTAACAATAATACGAAGTTCTTGCTGGAAACTATGATTTACAAGAAACACAAACGTCAGAATACAGCAAGGAAATACACAATATTCCTTTCAAAGACGTCGATAATGGGACGATTACCCTCCCAAAAAAGAAAATATCGACGCCCTTGATTGCTGTGAGTGAAGTAATCGAGCATCCAGGGGCGGAGACATCCGGGTCAAAATCCCAAGTTTAGATCTTACCTAAAGCAGTACACACTCGTCTCGTCAGCTGACTGAGTAAGCCCTTATAGGTAAAGGGGCTGTAAAACCCTTATCAACATGTGATCTACAACCTATATCTTCAATCTTCACAGTGTGAAGCTGACTAACACTTTTATGTCATCATAAGGAAGAAGATGAAAGAGTATTATGTGATTCAACAGAGTATGATTTTCAAGAAAAGAGAACTGTCGATACTAGTAGGCCTGTGAGTGCTCGCCGAGCGAAAAATATTGTGTTGAATATCAAACCAAGTGTCGACAATATGTCCATCATTATTATAATTAGATTACTCTAATTCATTTGTTAATATCAACGAAAATTACGATGATTTTATTGCAAATTTAGTAATAAGCGACTTTAATTTAAGGGTCCCAGGTTTTTTCCTTGCGGGACACCTTAAGTACAGTATATATGTCAATAAACTTCAATACCTCCTCAAGCTCTGGCACCATGAAAAGGCATCGTGCTTGGGAACAAAAAAAGGGTGATTATTTGCCTGATATGATTTTTCATGAGTACTAATAAAAATCTCCAAAAATAAAACTATTTACCATTTAAATCGCAATCTAGAATCAAATTCTTATAGCATGTTTAATGTATTTAGTAATTGTGGAAATATTTGTTGTTGATATAACAAAAAACTGCATTCTAAATGAATTTTTAATACACAAACCAAACACACGATTTATTTCTTTTATATCTTTGTTTTAAATATATTTCTCTCAATATTTTGTTATTTTAAGCAAATTTTGTATACATTGTATACACAACAAGGACGAATTAATGTTAAAAACGTCAGCCATACTATGTAGATAAGATAGCTAATATTTTTAGATTTGGCATTGAACATGTTGATTATAAAAATTCATTATTTCGCGATATTTTCGACAGCTAAATTATGATCCTCCATTTTTTAGGTCCAGTGGCGAAATTAATTTTTATATTTACCAACTAAAAATAATTTTAGATTTTCGTTGGGCTTCGCGCAATTAATCGTTTTCTCAAATGGTTAGGAAAAAAGGTAATTGTATTGTGTAGTTTCGAAAATTACAATTCAAATGTACATAATGTACGTCTTAGGTAAGCAATGTTTTGACATTGGAAATAATTACTAATCGAAACCAAAATAATAAAGATAATGCAAGTCAAACAGAACGAGTTTAATGAATATTCTACATTGTCTACAATCTTCAAATAAACGTTGGATGCCCGGTACGGTCCCAGAATCAGGGAAAATTTTCGAAGCTACGAGAAGACAAGGATAAAGTTGATCAAAGAAATGACCCACATTTCTTTTCTGTGTGAAACCCACAATAAAAATACAATACCAGTAGGATTTAGACTGAAAGTGCCAATTCCAGGAGAAAGGGTAACATTTATTTGGGATAATACCAGCAAACCATTAATAGACAAAGACACCAACTAATATATCCAAACAAGAAAAAACTACGCTTAAGCTTCTCCAGAAAGACAGTTCCATAAAGATTGTCCCTACAGCCAGAGGAAATGCTACAATAGTTATGGACACCGAAACATATAATCAGAAGATCGACGAAGTCTTGACAAAAGGAAACTACAAAATACTTCCGAAGAATTCCGCAAGCTCAGTTGAGAGCAAGGTATACAGGACATTGAAGAAATATAGAGCCTAAATCCCAGATAAGATACGCAGCAAGTTAACGCCACATTACAGCCAGCCACCTCATCTCTATGGTTTGACAAAGACCTACAACCCTAACATGCCTCTAAGACCAATTACTAGCTCTAGGGACTCACCAATAAGTGTTTTACTCAAATGTTTGTTAGAAATGATTCAACATTACAAGGTAAGAAGAATTCATTTGTTTAAATTTCGAACCATTTTGTTAATATTCTTAAGGACATCACATTAGGCAAAAAGACAGTTTGTTAGTTTTGATGTAGAAATGTTATACACACTCTTTGAACGAACGACGTTGCCTCTGGATGGTGTGATGGAACTATTGGAATGCTGTCTCCGTAACTCCTAGAACGTTTTACTCACAAGATGATGTTCTTCCGATGGGGTCATCCCTCTCTTTAATGGTAACAAATATTTATATCGAGTGGTTCGAAGAGCACGCAATAAATACTGCTCAAATCATAGTTTAAGTACGTGGATGATTTTATTATTTAGACTGCAAATGACAATCATTTGACACAATTTTTCAATCAAATAAATGGCATAAGAAAATTCTTCTTTACCTTTTCGTCACGTTCTAGTTAAGCGATCTGCAGAGGGCATCAGAAGTACAGTGTACCGGAAACCACACTCACTGGACAATATCGCAACCAGGGTTCTAACTATTCTGTAGCAACAAAAGAGGGCATCATGAGAACTACAATAAAACTGTAATAACTTGAAAACATAAAAAAATATCTGTTCCAGAATGGTTACTCTGAAATATTAATAAGCAATACAATATCAAAATTACAAAATGATCATCCTACGACACATTGCGACCTACAAGCAACAACATAATTTCTCATAATACCCTATATCAAGGGAATATCTGAAAGAAATCAGAGAATAGGCAGGGATTTCAACATCAAAACCGCTTTTAAATCGGAAATATGTTAAGAAGCCTTCTGACCAAAAATATTCCATATTGGATATATGGATATTGATAAGGAAGAAGAATGCATTAAAGAGACAAAACGCCCTCTTAGTATAAGGGTCAAGGAGCATTTCATTTCATACTAAAAAAATCGGGTATAGCGGAAAACGTCTGGTCAAACCAATACCGGATGCAGTGGTCGGTAGGTAAAATGTTGTATAGGGAGCAGCACTGGCGAAAACGAAAATTTATAGAAGCAGTTTTCACAGAAAGGAATCAAGGCTTTTTCAGCACGCCCAGCGTCGATATTCCAAATATATGGAAACCGCTTCTAGCTCAAAAACGACCTCTTAAAAGTTGGCCGTTCAGGTAACCAGGTGGCGGAGACTTCACGCACCACCGCACACGACTAGTATATAAGCCCGTTAGCTTTATAGTAAGCATTTAATTTACACTTGAAATCGCTTGGAGGTAGTTACTATTCGAAACGTTGTGAAACCAAAATACTGAAGACAATGCAAGTCCGACAGAACGAGTTTAGTGAACATTCTACATTGTCTACCACCTTCAAACTGCAATTTTAGAGTTGTTGCCTCGTTTGTTGAAAACTTGGTTACAGTATAATAATTTTTCAGGAAACACTATCGCGTTATTTAACAAAACTTTACAATTTAAATATTTTAAAAGCATTGTTGCATTTTTGATTGTTTAAATAAACTAGTTGGCCCGGCAGACCGAATTTTCCGTTAGATGGTCCGATGAGTTTCCTATAAGAATATGGGGCGCATTCACCATAACGTTCAGAAATGTTATCGAAGAAAAACATATTGGTTTTTTAGAAAACATACGCAATAAAACAATACAAAAAATAGTGTTGAGAGATTTCGGTAACCAGAAGATCATTTAAAAAAAATCGTGTAAATTGGTGCAGTTCAATTCTCTCACGAACTTGCTGAAAAATTTGCCCTAGTGTTTTAAATATATAGATTTTTACGATTCCCTATAGTTTCCCTATATAGGCTATATAATGTATCAATAATATGGAGAAGTAAAAATGTGTTCGTCTTTTTCTTTTTTTATGAACCACATTGCCAACTTTGCGCGCATTGTAGCATTATTAAACATCTAAATACAAACATATTTGTAAACTATGAAGGCGGCAAATAAAAAGCAGTACCGATTTTTATTTTCTTATGTGCGGATAAATAACTATGGGATAGGAAAAAGAGCTAAAATATAATGAACCGGTTTTTTATTATTAGGAAAACAATAGTGCAAGCACATTAGAGAAACCAACGTTCAAAACGTAACCTCCATGGTAATAGTTTCGTACGATGGCGTGGTAGAACCATGCAAGGAACATTTAAATAGAAGAATTGACAGATTAAATCTATCAATTGACAAAATAAAGATGTCAAAGCAAGTAATATTTAAATCGGAGAATTTGCAGTTTAATTCTGACAACTGGCAGATTAAATCTAACAAGTGACGGTTAAATCTGTCAATGAACTAAAAAAATCAGTCATTTCTTCGATTTAAATATTTCTTACATGGCACTACCAAAGTTTACAGAATTAAATATAATTCTGTAAACTTTAGCACTACTATGCCATAGTATCTGAAATTCTACCGACTATATGATTATAAACACATCAATGCGCATATGCTGGGCCTCAAGTCAAATTTATATTCATCAAATCGTCACTCAAATCCTTAATGCATTTTATATGGGTTTAAGAAAGAAAATGGGTGCAGGCAAAACAAAAGTAAATGATTGTGTGCAAAATAAAATTGAAATTACAGTGTGTGTACAGTTAATTAAATATTAATTCATAATTTCGAAATTCTCTCTACTATATGATTATAAATACAACAATGAGCATATGCTGGGCTTCAAGCCGTATTTATACTCATCAAATCATCATCCAAAGTCTTAATTAATGAATTTTATATGGGCCTAAGAAAGAAAATGGGGGCCGGTAAAACTACAGTGAATGATTGTGTGCAAAATAAGCAAAATAAAATAAGATACTGAAATTAATTCTACAATCAGCATATATTTTACTGACTTGTCTCATCACCTGCTAACTACTACTGACGATTCTAGCTAAACGCAACTGAAGCAATAAGCAATGAAGGGACCTGAGCAAGGACATTAAAAATAAATTAAAATCCAGCATCACATGCATGCATTTTCCACTTAACTTGCAGTCACGCATATTTTCCGAAAATTTTATATATTTTTAGAGCATTTGATAAAATATATATGTATACAAATTTTAATCTTATCTTTTAATATTTTGACAAGGACGTTTTCGATGTTCATGAATTAGTTTAAGTGAGTTGATTAACAAAACACATTTTAGTATTATTATTACTGATTGATTTTTAAAATAAATAACTCAATTTCTCAACTTTTCAATATGCATTTTTTTCTTAATTAAGTAAATGACATTTTAAAATCGAATAATTGGCATGTATTGAAAGATTTAATACTGTAAATGAAATAAGCGGATATAATATATTAAAATTAGCTGATTAGAAAATTTAAATTAATAATGATTAATTAAGGGCGTGACTAACTTAATTTAGACTAAATATTTTCTCAGTTTATATATTTACTTTGATCAATTTTGATTTGTAATTTATAATATTTTGCCTCATTTTTTCAATAATTAATTAATGTTTATTTAAAGTTAAGCCCAACAATATTTTTTTCTTTAATACAATAATTTGTATACTGTAGAATAGCAGAAAATGACTGAGTTATTAAAAAAAACATCAAAATAAATCAAATCATTTTACTGTCAGCAAAATATCTAATATAATAAAAACCACTAGTTATTTCCATGTATACCATTATTAATATATTACTCGTATTTTACTTATATTTTCTGTTAGCCTTAAATATTTTAAATTTAAAATAGTAGTAATAATTTAATAGCGTATGAAACGTGTAATTAATCTGAAAAGGGTAAAATTAAAACTAAACTCTGACAGGAGAAACGTTAAATTAACTACATGAATCTGCTGAAAAAGTGGAAAAAGCAACCTCGTTTATGTAGCTTAGGTTTGGCACTTTGTGCTTGTTTTTAATTCTACATGACAGCCGAAGTTTCTTATTGACCATTCTATTGTTTTTTTATTTGCTTTAAATTTTTAAAGGTATTCAAATAAGTTTTATAGCCATTCAATGGATCTAAAGATTACTTTTCGGCGTCATCGTGTTTAATACTTGTGCATTTTGTGACAAGTTTAAAATTATTATCTGTTACTTATAAAGTAAAGTATTCACCAGTAGAAAGTTTCCAAAGAAATGAAAACAATATATTTGACAGTGACAGAAGAAAATGTTTTTATAGCGGAAATGAGAACTTATTATTTTTGCTTGACCTTGCTATTTTCTGAAATACAGAACTATTAGGTAAACGAGTAACATGACATTGATAAAAACTGTTATCACCTATTAATTATCTGACCTTAAATAGATTATATCCTAGTGTTACGAATATGTTCGCACTACTTTATTTACTTCGTACTTAATAACATTCGCACCTTTAATTGGCGGCCCTAAAAACTTATCTCCCTTGGCATTGAAACTCGTTATCAACTTCTAACGAAGTTTAAACTAATCAATTTTTATTATTTTGTAAGTACCTAATACTTAAATGTAACCTTCATCGAAATCATCTTGGCAAAAAAATGTGTATTTAAATTGTTATGTCAATTACTGTTGTGTGACAAAATTTTTAAGTCTATATATATCATATCATATTCATAATATATAAAGTGATAATAGAATAATTATTGTTAAACGTGGGAAGGCTAAAGTTAGGTAATTTACTACGCACAAATCATATCCTATCGGGTTATTTTTGCCTTCCCAGTCATATGTACCTGATTAGCAGTTTATCTGTACTTAAAAAAGAGATTTGAAAAAAATATAAACCCAAAAAACTATATACCGACAAATACTTCTCAAGGGGGTGGTAAAATACCTATACACATATGGTATTAATATTTAGGGGAATATTAAGTAAAGATAAGAACTGTAATCTGAAGCTTATTCTTACTTTCGTAGGAGGAGTTGTTGGATTTAAATAATGCTAAAAACCTCAACCATATTGTTTTGTGACAGTTCATCATTGTTAGCTAATAGACTTTTTAACATTTCTGTGCACTTTAAAAAGCAAAATGCACTATGCGTATAAGGCTTCTTCTTCCAAGAGGTACGTTAGAATAATAGAAACTTGCGATGAAAATTACCGTTTATCAGTAATAATTGAGTAATTTGAAATACAAACACCAGAGCTACATAACATACGAAAAGCCAAAAATGTATTTGAACACAAAACAAGAACTTATGAGTTACTTCTGGTCAACTTACTCTATAGGAGAAGAGGTAGGAACACAAAAGGAAGAATCCTCAAGAGTGATTTTACGAAGAGTAGAATCATAGTCAGATTCTATATCTTATATACTTTTCCTATATAATAAATTACATTATATAATATGTATACAGTGTGTCACAGATTTGGCTTACATGTATGGCTATCTCGGAAACCGTTATAGCTACGAGGTTGGTTGAATTAACAAAGTTTTAGAGAATCTTAGATAACGTTCAATTTTGGTTTAGGAAAGTTAATAAGATTAAACATTGGTTTAGAAATTATTATATTCTGAAAATAAATACATTAAATGGAGAAAGAATACACTTTGAAAATAGTATTTTATAAGTAGTTAGAAAGTAAGGAATTGAAAAGAGAATGTATGAATCTACTGTCTCCGAAATGCCTACCACTTTCAGCTTGCCTTACATTTTACGTCCAGTTGTTTCTATCATTTTCCCTATACCCATAAAATGTCCTCAGCTTGATCTAAAAGGAGTATGAAGCTACAACATCTATCCCCTACTCAAGGACCTATTGTCTGATTAATCTAGAGTGTAAACGAAATGAGATTCACATAAACACATAGTTAAATTAACCTAAGTTTAATATTTGCTTATCCTACATTTTACCGTTCACCCAAACTTTTTGAATCTGACTACAAATTCTATAATACTTACCAGTTCATTCTGAGGCATGTTCGAAAAAGAAACAAGTAGTAACTTGTTACCAAAATGATAGATTTAATATTGCTTATTAATTTTGCTTGGCTGCACAAACTTTAGTATTTTGAAGCTGGTCGTCTTATCTACCACGTCAACACGTGCCTCCCGATTCTAGACTCTAGGAGAGTAAGGATCGCTGCGGTGCTGAAGCAACTCACGGATGAATTTGTGAGTTGCTCTGCAACTCATGGCGACCTCATGTAAAAAATGGTAAGAAATTATAATAGTTGGTAACAGAAAACAATGCGTTAGTCTCAAGCATTTTATTCCTACTATAGCTCGGACTATAGACTTATTTCACCTGATATAGGCAACTAAACTTGCATAAACCAACATCATCCAGTAAGCCAATTAAAAAAAAAATAAAAAGAAAGCTGATATTCGATGTCATTAATTCCAAATATTGTTCCTTATTTTTGAAATGTTGAACGCTCTTGTCAACAACCCATAAAATTATTAAAACACGGCGCCTATGGCCTAGATAAAGTCTTTGTTAGGGTGCAGAAGCTAGTCGTAGGAAATAAGTTTTGCATCAAATACTCCTATCAGGTGAAGAGGAAAAGTGCTTTACAATTTGCAGAAGATTCAAGGTAACAAGCAAATTAAAATCTAATATTGGAAAATCGCACTATCTAGGTGAACAAATGTTAATTCGCCTGAAAAAAATTACAGTATATATTTTATTGATTAAAATTATATGGCTTAGATGACATATTGAGGTTATAATTACTGCAAAATATACCTAAAAAAAATCAAAATATTTAGTCGATTAAATTAAATAATAATTTTGATATTAATGTGGTGAGGAGTGCCCTCCCCAAGGATTCACCTCTGAATTGTGGAATATGTAATCATCACATTTGGAGTATTAAAAATCGTATACAAGTTATTATTATATCAATTAAAATGTTGGGTAGCACCTTTGGATAAGAATTTATGGAAAGAAACAAAAAACTGTGAACCTTTATAATCTAAATCTAATTTAATTTGTTAAACATTCAATTTAAAAAATATTCGTGTGCTGTTGGGGTGTCACATCAAGGTCTAATAGACCCAAGCATCACAACAGTTTAATTTTATGTCGTAAGGAATTGTTTTAAAGAAAAGCATAATATATAAAAAAGGGCCGTAATCATAGCGGTGTATTTCCAGAAAAACCAACTGGAGATTCTGAAGCTCAGGACAGGCCTCAAGGATGGCCGTGTATTAGAAAAATTATTGATAAACCAATTTTATTATAAACAGAAAACGAAACAATTTTATTATAGAAGTGGGTTTAATTGTTGGTTCTTATTTAAGTTTACTGTATACAAAACTCCCAACGTTACCTTAGTTGCGAATGATACAATCTTATTTTAATGTACCTTTAAGACAACCCCGTGGTATCGAATTCCCTTTATAGATGGACCACCATCTTTCCAATCGATTCAAACATTCAGTACCTACTAGTCGTGCTAATTTTCCCTCTTACAGACTCAATCAGTTTCCCTGCTTCCGATAGAATCTTGATTAAATTTTGAAAGTAGTCGAAATACTACTGATTTAATAAATGATTTGAAAGACATGCAATTGCAAAATTTAAGCATTTTTGTTCGTGTTTCACACCCCTCAAAAAGAAACCTAAAGACTACTAATTAACAATATAGGCATAATAAATAGGTAGTTTTAAGGATAAGTCTTATTAAGGGGTCAGTTAAGTTGCCCCCCCCCCCCAGTCAAAATTTTAAAATAATTTTTACGTCACATTTTTGCACACATTTTGCACACCATATTAAAATTTTTGCACACTAACGTACGGGATACTATGCACAACTTAACGCTAGCCCCCCCCCCCAATTTGTTTAATATTTTTTAATGCGATTCGAAAGCACGATGTTTGCACATTTTTGCACACCTATTACCGATTTTCGCACACTTGCCCAGAGCGAGATATTCTACTTGGTGAAAATAAACACCAAACCTTTTAAAGTTTTTTTGAGGCGATTTAAAAGTATGATTTTTGCATACCTATTGGCAATTTTTGCACACTTGTCTAAAGCGGAATATTTCACTTGGTAAAAATAAAGTTACCCAACCACTCAACTTTTTTTTTTTGATTTCTTGATGCGATTCGACAGTACGAATTTTGCACTTTTTTACACACCTATTGTCGATTTTTGCACACTTGTCCAGAGCAAGATATTCCACTTTGTAAAAATAATGTTAGCCCCCTAACTCAAATTTAGTAAAGAATGTGGTATTTAAGAGTGTTTTACATTTTTCTGAATATGAACAGAAATAAAAATATTCTACTATTTTGTGTTATGTATAGATGTTAGAGTCTATAAGTATAAAACTTTTTAAATGAAAACCATAGCCTCTGTATTTTTCTTCAAAAGTTGTTAAGCCTGTAGTATTTAAGAATATTAAACTTGTCTACCGAATATAAATAGAAATAAATGAGAGATGTAAAGTCTAGAAGTTTAAGAGTTTTTGAATAAACCCCCTAGCCTCTAATTTTCCTCAATATGTGCAAAGTATGTGGTATTGATTGAGTGATATAAATTTGTCTCCCCAATTGAAATAAAAATATTTTACTATTTTTTGAAAGATGTTAAGATCCCCAAGGTTGATTTATTTTTAAATAAGCGGCCGTTAGAAATATTTAATAAGGTATTATTTTAATAAACCACATCCGTACATTAAAAATGGAAGGTATAATAATCTTATTACATAGGCACTTACCTTAATTTCACTAGTTTATTAAGCCAATGTCAGTCTTTTCGTCCATCACTTATGAAGCTATTCTAGCGAAAAGCACAAAGTCCACACAAAGACTCTGGCTCGTACAAAATTGTAAAAATGAGTGCCTAAAGAATATCGTTTATCCTAAAGATCAATTTAACCCTTTTTTTTTAATTATGCATAATATTTTAAGTTAAGTTCTCTATATATTTATATTAACACCATTACGGTCTTATATGCCTTCTTAGTAAACATCTTAAAGTTTCGTACAAACACATACAGGGCGATTATACACAGTAATGTTTTTTTTTTGCATATGCACAGAAATAATTGAAGGCAACAGGTATGAAAAAATCGTAATTTCAAATCGCATTAAGAAAACGTAGCGTTAAGTTAGCCCCACCCACTTAACTTTGTTCATAGTCTCCCGGAAGTTGCTGTGCAAAATTTTTAATATGGTGTGCAAAATTAGGCAAAATGTGTGGAAAAATATGACGTAAAAATTATTTTAAAATTTTGACTGGGGGGAGGGGGCAACTTAACTGACCCCATATTAAGTATACATGAATTTACTTCGAGAGTTAGCTGTTATTCTTATCACAATCGCAGAAGCATATGTCTACGTAACTGGTCGAAATAAAAACAAACATTTATCTTAAAAATGTGTTTAGTCTCGAGAATAATCGGGAGGACAAGATGAATTTGACTCTCTGACGATCAAATTTATTAATTCAAGGGCACATACTTGTACCTATATCTAATAAGTAAAATTTATCACAGCTTCTAATATAAGTAACCCAGCGTCGATTCTGAGAATTCAAATTACGTAAGCGCGCGAAGCAGAGCTTGGACAGATACTAATTCCTCAGTTTCATTAATCCTAAAAATAAAATCCGCATTGTATTTATCCATATAATCACTAGCACTAGAGTATATATTTATACTGCAATTAATTATGAATGTTAAAGTTAAATCACGGTAGATTCTATCTTATTACATTTAAATAATATTTTCTCCAGTATTTTTTATAATATATTTTAAACTGCGGTAAACGTGGTCGAATTGACTGCTATCCGTTTTTCTAAACAACTGATGATCAGAGATTTTTGGCAAGGTTATGACCTAGGCCTTGGTCTGGTGTTAGATTTTATTGTTCACCGCCTGACTTTTATATTTTTGAAACGTAATTTTAAAAAGCTTTATTATTGCTATTATTCCAAATCAATAGAGTGTTTTGGAATATATGTTTCGACTGTCTTATTTCGTAACGTAGGTATTTTTCTCTTTTAATAAATACTCTAAGGTATATTCATCACCTTATCAATTGCAAATTACGTACTATAGTTACTTATTAATACTTAGTTATTATTTAGTATTATTATGACTAGTTCAAAATTCTTCGATAAAAAATACATTTTCAAATTACTGAAGGAAAATAATTACTTAATGTCTTCAACTTTATTACCATACATTTGCCTGAACACTGTCCTAAAAATAGAATGTTATAGCCCACATAACGGAAATAAGCCTTAAGGCAGATTTCTAGGAACTTTTTGCTGCTTTCAGTTATAAATTATCTAGCCACTTGGGTACGTTAAATTTACTTTATCCGGAATTTCCTTCGTTATGAATATTTCCTTTTTATTAAGTGCCTGTTTTTATTGATTTTGTTTCACCATATTGGAATCGTAGCAATATTTTAAGTCTTTTTACAAAAACTGCTATTTTGTACCGTCATGTTGAATTCGTACCAGTTAAACCCCGAATCACATCGCAAAATTTGAATTCATTTGGTTTCGAATTCGTACCACAATTTTACCAGTTCATCTCTATATCACCCTAAATAATTTTTCAGGCTGATTTTTTAAATAATTTATTAGACCGCCATTTTGTGTTGCTACCTTGGATTCGTACCAAAATGCTACAGGTTGATTTCCATGTAACACTTGACTTTTGTACAAAATTTGAAGCAAATTGGATAATTTTTTTACCAAAATATTACTAGGTTATTCCCACATAAACCTTAATTTTGTACAACATTTTAAGTCAATCGGGCAAGTAGTTGCTATACTCCGCGAACTGACAGACAAGCCGACAGACAGACCAACGAAATTGACAAAACGTATTTTTTGGCATTTACGAATGCTAAAGTAAAGATATGTAAAACCTAGAATTTTTTCATGATTACAATCATTTCATTTGGTTGCCATGTTGTTCCGTCACTTTGAATTCGTACCCCAGTTTTACCAGTTCGTCTCTATACCAAAATTAATTCTTAGACAAAATTTGAAATCAGTCTATTAAGTAGTTTTTTCAGGATAACTTTTTAAATATTTTATTAAGCCGCCATTCCGTTTCGCCCTCTTGATTTCTTATCAAAATTTTACCAGTTCATCACTACGTAATACTTGATTTTTATTCAAAATTTGAAATAAATTGGATAAATAGTTTTTTAGTAATAATTTTTTTAACATTTGACTAGGTCGCCATTTTGTTTCGCTTTATTGGATTTTTACCAAAATGTTACCAGGTCATCCTCATAGACTTTTAGTTTTTGACCAAAGTTTGAAGTCATCATCAAATAACTAGTTTTTTAGATATGCCACACAAGATTTGAACGAATACCCGATAAACTAAGTTTTGGAGGTATCAAAACCGTTTTAGAAAAGTCTACTTTTGTTTTTGTTAAAAAGTCCGTTGTCAAATCGGCATTTTGCCGTTGTTTTGGGTTTGGGTTCTTGGACCAAGTTTAACGTTTGGACATTCAATAGAAACCTAATATTTGAGCATGCGCTATCAACATACCATCGATTTGCAACGAATCTGATACACCGCACAGTTGTTTTTGCAGTTATCGGAATATATTATTCACACATTTTAAGAGATAAAGGCCTTTATAACTTAAATGTTAACTTTGTAATCTTAATCATTCGTAAAGCGCCTGTGACCTCTGTCAAAACAAAATTATTTTGTGTAAATTGTATATAACTAAGACTTAATGAACCTCAACATATCTCAATTAAGTTTTTCCATCCTAAATAGACACTTTTTTTATAGAGAATAGTGTACCTTCCATTTTTTTCTGGCATGTAACAGGATGTCGGAGTAACTCTAATAGTGAAGTCATGTTAGTGGGATCACAAAGGAGGGGAATTGCACAACGACCCGAAGCTATATGTTTTGGATTTGGAACTAAAAAACATTCATCGTTTTCAAATGTTCAGCAAAACCGTACTGGTTTCAGACTTATATGTCCAATTAATGACCTACAAAACAACAAAAAGCGCAAGACAAAAAATTTTTGATTTTTCTTTATGATTTAAGTTGTGTTTAATGAACTGAAAAGATACTTCTAGAGGTCCCTAATAAGCATACCAAATGTTAGGTCTTTGTATCTAATATAACGGTTCTCAACTGCAATTTAATTTCAAAATGGAATTGAAAATTGAATCGCTTGTAGGTTTTGTAGAAATTATGTGTTTTATTTTAAATGTAGGTTTTTATTGCTTAAAATAACCCTAAAAATGTTTTTAAATAAGAAATTTTATTTAATTTTGTAATTTAAAGAAAAACCAAATTTTGAAAAAATTATTTTTGTATGTTTTAAATATATATTTTTATAATTAAATGTAGAGAAAAAAGTGACTATATTCAAAAAGAAAGCTAAAAAGTTTATGTTTAAACAAAAAAATATTAATTTTAATTAATAACATTGTATTTTTAAATAAATGTTATTCAATTTTTAAATAATATGCAAATCAGTTCCTTTTTTTTTCGAAAATTTCCACTAGATTGACTCTACTATAAAACGCATTTACGTTTTAAAGTCTTATGTGACAAAGAAAAAATATCTCAATTTTATTAAAAGTATATTATTTTTTCATGAAGATTATAGGAAAGTCACATTTTTTTTAATTTTAAATTTTTTAATTATTTCAAAAAAGCCTATCCTTTTGCTTACTTTCCTATATTCTTTTATAAAATTTGGAGAAACTTTGTAATAACTTCTCGGAAACTCATTTTTCGTGATCAATCACATATCATGTTGTTTATCCGATTTTCTCATTACGCTAAAATTATTTCTGTCAGTGACCCATGTCGACATGATACTGCGAACAGGAGCACTCTGATATCTTCTTTGGTAGTGAAACAGAAAAAAAACTATATTTTTCTACTAGAGAAAAACAACAACAATGCTCTTCTGTGACATTCTAGTTTTAGTAAGTTCTAAATGGCATCAATTTGTCAGAGGCGACGCGAGATTTTGTGGAGCTGCCATTTAGAAAAAAGTCCTTTTCTAATTAGGTGACAACAAGCAATTATCATAAACGGGTGACTTGTATTATAATATTTTTAGTAATATTTTATCCACGATCCAGTACAGAGAGGCAGGTGTGGATAAGCCAACAACTTCTAAAAAACAGGAAGTTAATTAGAAGTTGTTGTCTAAGCGCGGGACAATGTGCGGTATCCCCCTTGCCCTGCAATTCCTTGGTTTTTAACAATAGATTGAGATAAGTTCAATAAAATCTTACCTAAATCTGGAATTGAGCTGGTTGGCTCCTCCAACTTGATATCAAGGGTTTTGATTTTCGGCGGCGGTGGTGGAGGTGGAGGTCTCATGGAAGTGGTCGGAGATGACGTTGAAGACGAGACGATCGCCCCCGAGGGTATTCGAAATTCGTTCATTTCAGTTTTGAAGATAATTGTCGAGGT
Organism: Kuschelorhynchus macadamiae; assembly: GCA_030620095.1. Lineage (NCBI taxonomy): Eukaryota > Metazoa > Arthropoda > Insecta > Coleoptera > Curculionidae > Kuschelorhynchus > Kuschelorhynchus macadamiae. Next base: position 520,035 of record JAUTXW010003395.1, on the reverse strand, counting down.
TTGCATGGTGTGATTAGCTGGTTGTATTCGTTTTAGAGAATAAATAGTTATGACTTACGAGTCACCCTAAAAAAATGGCAAGTGGTGACTATGCTAGTTAGCCTTAAAAATAAATTCTTTTTATATTGCACTTGAAAAAACCACAGTTCAAAATCAGGATTAAGCACCTAGGTATCACTTATATATTGCTTAAAGAGATGATTATTGTATATAGTTCTGATGTTCAGGTCCTTTTAGTAGTTGCGTAAATTATGTCTATATGGCTAAGAATGATTATAAGGCGGATACCTTTGGGTTAATTGCACGTAAATAATAGTTTTATTAGGTTTCTTAAAATAATCACACCAAGGAAAATGCGCAATTGATCGGAATAAATCTTTTCCTACATTAAGATTCCTTCTTGTTCAAAGTCACTGTCTATAAAAAAGTCTGTATCTGTTTTTTTCTTCAAAAAGCTTACCCATACGAGAAAAGTGTTAAAGCTTAATCCAACAACAACAGGTCGTAAACATCAACAAAAACAGCATTGTCATCACCTAATCGCGAGACCGCAAAGTCCATAGACCAATTTTTCATGGTTGTTATCACTAATTTCGAGCTGTCAATAAAAAAGTCCGAAAATGAAAGTAGTATTAGTGACCGACCGGCATACACACTTAGGAGCGACTTGATTCGTTCGTCCATACGCTGGGTAGAGCGAGGAATGAAAGTGAAACCTTTATGCCCTTACCGGTATGTCCTAGGGCGCGCACGCGTGCGATAGATGGTGCGTTCCCGGATTAGGGTTCTAAGGGTTGAAGCTTGATCGGGAATGCGTTTGAATGGAGCGTAAAATTAGATCATTCGTGAACGCGTTTCGCTGCGATCGGGTCGCGGGCGCGGATTGAAATGCGCGAGTGTGGCGACCGAGGGATCATTTGGCCTTGTCCTTGATCGGGTGCCTTGAACTCTCCGACGACGTTGAAATCGATTTTAAGTTGGATGGGTCGGCGAGATGATGCGTAGGGGTGCGTGCTGCTGCAGCGCGACATTGGTAGAACTGACTGAATCTCTCTGTTCTGAATAAGGGGATTGTTTCTGGCTAATAATAGACGCAGTACGCTTTATGTTCTAAACGAGGAACCTATTTTGGACCGTAACTACTTTTCAGTTAAGCCAACAAAAATTATATAACTCTTGCGTAACTTTCTAATATGTAATTTATGTTGATAATATGTAATCATGTAAAAAAAAAGACAAACTTAATACAGAATGCTCATCAAAAAAAGAAAATCTAATACAAAAAAAAATAAGCCAAAAACTTTGTTTTCAACAAGGCAATCCATGACATGGGACATGTCTGTATACATAACAATAAACAAGCGTTATGGTTTGAAATTCTCTACTTCAAACTTGACAGGTTATATTTGCGCTAAAATCCAGATTTACGTTCATTTTTTATTTTGTTGTTTCAAAGAGTAAGAGGAAATCGAGGAGGAAACAATTTTAGATCTTCACGTTTTACGGTCTCTAGATCCCGAAAAAATGTTTCTTTATTTCGTCGGCCTGTTTCTCACAAAAATCAAGTGTGATATAGAGATAAATAAATTAATAATATTTTGGTGAGAATCCGATATGGGGAAAAATGGCGGGCCAATAAACATTTTTAAAAAGTCAGTATCACCTTTTATTGGCAAATTGACCTTCCTTTTACTAAAGAAAATTTAACGATTTATGTTACTCTGATTTCAAAAATTAAACGTATCAAACAACAAAATAACGTTAAAAATAAAAAGTGAAAAAAATCAAAAAAAGAAAAAATATAAATACATACATATTTAAAATGGGTAAATTGGCTGATTGGGTCTACCCGGAACTCAATATTCATCTTTTTACCGGGCTTCAAAAAAGGAGGAGTCATTTGACACACATAAAAGGGAAGTATTCTAATCCTGAAAAATCACCTTCCCAGATTTTTTCAAATCTTCACGTTCAGGGTCTCTAAATGTCGAAAAACATATTTTCTCAATTCGCAATTAAACCGGGGCAAAAAAATGAGTTTTTTGATTCCGTTGGACTGTCTGTTGGTCTGTCTGTCCGTCTGTCTGTTCGCGACATAAATTGCTCCTCCGTTTGACTTCAAATTTTGGTCAAAAATTAAAGGTCGGAAATGACCTAGTAATGGGCTGATAAGATTATGACGGAAAAGAAGTGGAAGGGGGGGGGGGGGTGAAGACGTAAAAGATTAAGTTAATCTGAAAATGTCGTGTTTCATGTAGTTTTTGAGTGGCAGGAAGTATAATTCTACTAAACATTTACACTCGTATTCACTAAAGAGGTTTAAATTTAGACCAGGTCTAACTTAACAGTTATAGGTTTAAGATGACATTTTTAACAACTGATAAATAATTTTTCTAAATGTCACAATTACAAAATGGCAGTGACATAAGCGAAACATAGTTCAAATTTTCAACATAAATTTTTTTGACTTTTTTGGGCTTTTTTAATTTTTTATTTTTTATAAAAATATTTCATATATATATATATATATATATATATATATACAGGGTGATTCATGAGGAAATGTCAATACTTCAGGTACATATTCAGGACCAAAAATGATCCAAGCATAAGCACTAGGCGGATTGCAGATACTTATCAAATTACACAATCGTCTGCTTGGAGAAATCTTCACATTAATTGTTTATACCCATTTTATTTACAACGGGTTCAACATTTGCAGGAGGGTGATTTTGAGTTGAGAATGCAATTCTGTAACTGGATTAATGAAGATCGAAGGTTGTATAGGTATGTTTTGTTCACTGATGAAGCACAGTTTACGCGTGATGGTGTAAATAATCTTCACAATGAACACCGTTGGTCCTATGAAAATCCTCTCGCTACAGTAGAACATAATTTCCAACATAAATTTAGCATTAATGTGTGGTGTGGAATGTTAAATGGTCATTTAATTGGTCCATTTATAATCGACGGTAGTCTTACAGGAGAAAAATATTTAAACTTTCTTGAAAATCACTTGCGAAATCTATTAGAAGATGTTCCCCTTAATGTAAGACAAAACAAGTATTTGCAGCATGAAGGAGCCCCTACACACTACAGTTTACTTGTAAGAGATTTTTTAAACCAAAACTTTCCAAACCGATGGATTGGTCGGGGAGGTCCGTTTAATTGGCCACCTAGATCGCCAGACCTTAATCCTTTGGATTATTGTCCTTGGGGATGGTTCAAATCACTGGTATATTCCACTAAAGTAAATACAAGAGAAGCATTACTGGATCGGATAACAAACGCAGCACAAACACTAAGAAATGCGCCCGAATGTATCCACAGAGCAACCCGAGCTGTACACCATAGAGCTGACCTGTGCTTAGAAGCAAATGGTGGAATTTTTGAAAATTATAAAACGTAACCTAGATTTTATTAAAAACAACTTAATAATAACAATTTTAATAAAAATTAAATACCTTCTGTTTAGTTGATGTCTGAGGCACTGAATACACACCTCAAAAAAATGTGTTAGTCTTTCATTTCAAAGCTTTTGTGCCAAGATGCGTTTAAATTTGGACAAAATAACAAACTTTTAAAATTTTGCGATAAAAAATTACATGCGCCGAAATAGTTTTAAATCCAAATATCTCGAAAACGGTTGCTCGTATCTAATTTTAACAGGTATACCTTTTTGACGTAGAAATGGCAAGGGAATAATTTGTTTTACTCAAAAATGTAATACAAGACTGTACCAAAAAGTTGTGATTGTTCGAAGGAGTAGAAAGACATGTAGGTGGCGCCCGCTACAAGTAAGAGCAATACTAATATTAGATTCGAATTTGTCATACCAAAAAACTCCTGTATATCAATTTTCACTCCATTATTTACATTATCATAGATTTTATTTAAGAAATAGGAAAATTAAATAAAAACCTTAACACCCTGTATCTCGAGAACTAAGGCCTTGCGGACACTTATTTATATAGACTTTTATGTTAATTTTTTGGTCCTGAATATGTACCTGAAGTATTGACATTTCCTCATGAATCACCCTGTATATATAAATATAATTTGTCAGTTATGTTTTGCTTATGTCACTGTCATTTTGTAATTGTGACATGTAGAAAAATTATTTGTTCAATTGTTAAAAATGTCATTTTACACCTATAAATGTCAAGTTAGACCTGGTCTAAATTTAAACCTCTTTAGTGAATGAAAGCCTAAGAAACGTTTGGGCCAAGAATGAATGTATTTCACATTCTTAATATTCAATAAAATTTTAATAACCCAAATAATCTGGTAAAAAAATAGATTACCCCTCTAGATCAGAGGACGTACCTCAAGATATGCCTAAATTACTTTTTTGATTTATTACACTTCACTTTATTACTTACATGTCAAAGTTAAAGCATTACAAAATTATAGCAGAAGTACTCTCGCATAAAGAATCAAAATTTTTTAATATTTTATTAGGCGGCCATTTTGATGATTCTATCTTGAATTCATAACAACATGTTACCATTTCATTTTTATGTAACACTTGATTTTTGTGCAAAATTTGAGACAAATTGAATATTTAGGTTTTTAGTACCTAATTATATTTTAACGTTTCACTTGGCAGCCATCTTGTTCCCCCATATTGGATTTTTACCAAAATATTACTAGGTCATTTCCGACTATAATTTTTGACCAAAATTTGAAGTCAAACGGGGGAGCAGTTTTTATCGCGAACAGACAGACAGTCCAACGGAATTAAAAAACTCATTTTTTTGCCCCGGTTTAATTGCGAATGGAGAAAATATGTTTTTCGACATTTAGAGACCCTGAACGTAAAGATTTGAAAATATCTTAAACATAAAATTATTTTTTACTTTTTAGTGCTTTTTTTAAAGTCGGTTTTAATTTTTTATAAAAAATTTTCGTGTGTATATATATATATATATATATATATATATATATATATATATATATATATATATATATATATATATATATATATATATATATATATATATATATATATATATATATATATATATATATATATATATATATATATATATATATATATGAAAAATTAAAACCGACTTTAAAAAAAAACGCTAAAAAGTAAAAAATAATTTCATCTTGAAAATTTGAACTATGAAGTCGACGTCAAACTAATAAAGACAGCAAATAGACACTCTACTTGTGATATTAGAATTAACACCCAATAGAAAAATGTATTTTTGTGATTCAGTAATTTTAGTTTTGTAAAATAACATATTATTTTTTGCTTTTTAGTGCTTTTTTGAATATTTAAAAAAAAATTTAATCAGAAACAAAGTTAAACATGAAGGAATTTAGTTCCGCAGGTACTTCAAATTGTTGTCAATTTTGGCAGTTGTTTTAAAGATAAAGGGATATCAACCCTTATATATAAATAACAAAAATTGATCCAGGGATTGGATATAAACATACAAGGCGTTCCATAAATAAAAATAAGTTATCTGAAATTTTGGATTTTACAATAAGCATTTATTTGTTTTTTTTTGCTGGATATTAAAAATTCAGTAAAAAACCATTACATATTGCGTTATCTTTCACTTTTCATGACGAAATGAAATAATAATAACGAGGTAAGTTGCGGGGTGAAGCTGATTATTTTCTTTTACAATAAATAAAAATTATTACTGACATAATATTTAAGAAAACTTTATATCAAAGAATTATAATAAGACATAATATTAAAGAAAACTTTGTGTTAAATATAAAAAAAAATTATATTTGATATAAATTTGATTAAATAACAATGTGTTTACTAACTTACTTTATATCAGTTTTAAAAAAAATTCGAAAAAAAAATTAATATCCCCATTGATTAGAGAAGACCGAAACAGATTGTTCTTCATTATCTCGCCTCTTTGCGAGAACAACGTGACATTTCGGAAAAAGCCTTTTTTTTATTATTTGATAATCGAAACCGCCGCGTTCAACTTTATTTTCTGCAAAAACGTGGTATTTTTTAAGTGATAGATGGCGAGCGAAAGAGCAAAAGAGACAGCACTATTGCGGTATTATCTGTTGTCGCGTTGTCTCTCTCAGATATATGCGTAATTTCTACAACGTGGCAAATCAGTTGCCACTTGACTTGCACAGGAGAAAGTGCTGTCGCAATTCTGGAAAAATGGTATGTTTCTAATCAAATATATTTTTTATTCTTCATTGTGACATTGAATAAATGTCCCGATTTTTTAAAAAGATTTGTCTTAGTTTGAATTGTGACAAATGCTGATGTCACGTTGTTGTTGAAACTTAAATTACTTTTTATTTTGACATCTTAAGATGAAACATTGTTGATACCAATACTATTCTGAAAATAAAAATATTATTCGGGGCATTCGTCGATGTAACTCTTTTCTAGATATTTTTTTGATTAATAAGTAAAACAAATTGTGTTATCACATTATAAATACTAAACCAAACTAACCTAAGCGATTTATCTTTTCAGATGAGTTCGCGCTCTAAAAAAATAATTGAACTGGTAACAAAATATCCAAACATACAAACGGTGGAAGTTAATAGTAGTAATGTAAACTCAGTGGTACCAGTAGGTAAGTTGTGGTTTTATTATTAATTATTTATCTGTTTGATGCATGTCTATTGTCATGTTCTTATTATATTATTTTAATTATTATTTTTTACTTAGCATTTATAAGTTAGGAACATAGTTTAATTAAGAAACAGGAGGGTGGTTACAATTGTAATAAAAACGTAAAACATAGGATTCAGATCTGATTTGTAATTAAAACTTTATTTTTATAGCTCGTGTTATATTAATTATTTTGTTATTTACTTAGTGTTTCATATATTACTTTTTTATGTTTTGTAACTTGAAAACTGTTTTTAGACAAAGAAATCGTAATGCCTTGCAATCGTTTTTGTTCCGAATCGACTAGTAGTAGTAGCAGTAGTAGCAGTTCTTCGAACAGTTCAACAAGTCCATCAAGCAGAAATACATCTTTCAATGAAGGTAAGGACTCAGATTTTACTCAAGTATCATTTCTAATAACTTTTTTCCTCCTCAGATAGTGATGATTCCGTAAAAGATCCAAACTATGTAGAATCAGAAAGTTCATCAGAATCCGACGATGAAGGTACCCGTAATATCAGTCCAGTTAAAACAGCAAATCTGAATTCCAATTTGGTGGTACCCTTTGGCGTTCCGGAATCGTTTGCTATTAAAACTGTTAGCACTACCCAAGTAGAATCAATACAACCAGATACTCCAACTAAAACAGGAAAAAAAAGACCCAGACACGAAAATAATTGGAAAAAAAATATTGCGAAACGGCTGAGAAATAGCGGACAGTCTTATAAATCAACAAAAATTAATAAGGTTATCCCAGAACGTAAACCACCTTGCAAAGAAAATTGTAAATTTAAATGTGGCTCACATATCACGGAAGTTCAAAGACAGCAACTTTTAGGAGAATATTGGGCTTTAGGAGATATTGGAAAGCAATGGACTTTAATTGCAAACACTGTCGAAGCAGTCATTCCAAAACATCGCTATGTTAAAGTAGATCCGGAAGGAAATGTTGCAATAAAGCGTGATAATAACAACGCTTTCTTTTTTACTGTTTCTGGTAAGAAGACCAGAGTCTGCAAGATGTTTTTTAAAAATACTTTAGGCATTAACAATCGGCCTATTGAGACCGCTCTACAGAAAAAAAATAAAGATACCAATATTTCTTCAATGAGCGATAACCGCGGTTCTCATCAAAACCACAAGAAAGTGGATGAAAATGTTAAAAAAGGCGTAAAAACATTTATAGAGTTGATCCCAAAAATTGAATCGCACTATATCCGAGCTAACTCTAAACGGCACTACATAGATGGAAGTAAAGCTATTAGTGACCTTCACAGAGATTACGTTGAGAAATGTAAGTCTGAAAATACCCCTTTTGTGACTTACTTGATGTTCTATCGTATATTTACTCAAGACTTTAATATATCGTTTTTTGTACCCAAACAGGATTTGTGTGATGTTTGCGAAGCATATAGAAATAGTACGTCAAGAGAAAAAGAAACTAAAAAAGAAAACTTCGACAAACACATTAGAGAAAAACAATTATCACGGATTGAAAAGGAAAAGGACAAGGATAACAAAAACACTTTAGTTGCTGTTTATGACTTGCAAGCTGTCTTTCAGTGCCCAAAAGGGGACATATCAGTTTTTTATTACAAGTCAAAACTAAATGTACTTAACCTAACAATTTATAATATCCAGAATAACGTTGTTGAAAGTTACGTATGGGACGAGTCAAATGCAAATAGAGGCATAAACGAAATTGGTACTTGTGTGTTTAAATACTTGATGAAGGTTTCAGAAGCTGTAAATGATCTGGATGTTGTCTTCTATTCGGACAATTGCGCTGGCCAGCAAAAAAATAAATTCATGATTGCTCTATATTTATATGCTGTATAAAAATTACCGAATCTGAAGTCAATTACACATAAATACTTAATAAAAGGACATACACAAAACGAGGGAGAGTCAGCCCATTCCCAAATTAAACGAGAAGCAAAAAGGCAGTTAAGATCGGGTCCTATCTATACCCCTGATGGATTCATTGGGGTTATTAAAGCTGCCAGGAAAAAAAGCGAGCCAATCCATGTTAATGAGATGTGTTATGATGATTTTTACGATTGCAAAAGTATATGCAATCAGATGAACTTTGTGTTGACGAAAGATGATGATAATAATACTATAAAGCTATCAGAAATAAAAGTGATAAGAGTTGAAAAGGCCGAATCCAATGCGATATTTTTAAAATATTCATATGCTGAAACCGATTTTAAGAAAGCTATTGTTTTGAAAAAAAAAGAGAAATAATGATATAGTTATTGAACTAAAAAAAGCTTACTCTCATAAACCTGGATTGGCTGAAAAGAAAAAATTGGATCTCATGGATTTGGTAAATAAAAATCTTATCCCAAGATACCATAAGCCATTTTTCGAAGCATTGTAGATTTTAAGAATACTGTTTTTTTTTTATTTCGTATACTTGTTTATTTAGCTATAATTACAAAATGATCTTATTGCCATTTAAAATGGTTACTGTGATTACTAATTCTAAATTAGTGAATATCTAATTTTGTTTTTAAGTTTGGTAAGTGAATTAGAAATGCCTTACTGAGAGTTCCTAGTAGTTTTCTAAGTACATTTTTAGTTGCGTACCTTTTCCTTTTTGTTTTTAGGTTTTAATTTTAGATACTTTTTTAAAATACTTAGAAATTGATGTCCAAGATATTATTAATATTTAAAACAGTGATTATTTTTAAAGTCTGATGGTCCCAAGAGACTGATTAGGTTTTATGTTTTCAAATAAGTATAGCTATATCGAATAACCACTAGCTAAAATGGAATATATCTATGGCAAAGATAATTACATTGTCAGTTGTCACTATTTTGCCAAAAATTTTTCAACTGTTTAATAAATGTTACTTACTTCAACAATGTGTTTTTAAAATTTAACTTGGAATTAAAGAAAAAGTTACATCATCTACAACGTGACTAGTCCATTTGCCCCATTACTATTTTAAAATATTTTCAGGAAAAGTGTGACATAAATTCAATTTTTTTTAAATAACGCTAAATAATACCCAAAACTATCAAATCTTGGGAAAATTTTCTTGTCTCTAGATATCTTAATAGTTAAATTAGTTCGCTAATGAAGTTGTACTGCAAAAAACTATTTGTTTTAGAGTTTATATATTTTTTAAAGTTTAAAAGTTGGTTCCTCTAAAATTGCATTTCTCGCCTTGTCACATTGTTCTCGCAAAGAAGCGATCTATTTTCCTCTTTTCGAAAATACGTATCTATGTTCGAACAAAATACTGTCCTTGTTGTACTATTGTTTAAAAAGTGCACTTTTCCACTAGTTTAACCTATATAAAAAAAATCGGTAAATTTCCTTTACCCGGAACTTCCCTCGCTCCGTCATGTTGAATTCGTAACAGTTTATCCCTATATCACATTTAATTTTTGTTTAAAATTTGAAGTCTATTAAATAAGGAGATATTTGGTAAGTTTATTTTTTTCTAATTTTATTTGATCCCCATTTTGTTCCACCATCCTGAATTCGTACCACAATTGTAACAGTTTATCTCTATATCGCATTAATGCTTGCACAAAATTTGAAATCAATCTAATAAGTACTTTTTTCAGGCTGATTTTGTAAATATTTTATGGGGTCGTCATTTTGTTTTGTTATCTTGGATTAGTACAAAAATGTTACAAGTTCAATTCTACGTAACACTTAATTTTGTGCAAAATTTAAGGAAACCCTTAATTTTTTAGTCATTTTGACTAAATCAGCTTTTTTTAGATTATTTAAGTCTGTTTCAAGAACAATGTGCCAATTCAAGAGCGTGGCGTGTCTTTAGTATATACGTTTAGTGATTAGAGCATTCAGCAATATAACTAAAGTTTGTTTTTACAATTTAAGCGTTCTCTTCTCTTGATAAAACTGAACTTTTCGATTATATATACAGGCTGAACTTTTTACAGGGAAACAATGTTTTTTGCAACATCTTAAAAATTCGGTTTGGCTTTTACTCGAAACTTTCTTCGTAACGGTTTCCACCACACATAAAATAGTTTCTATATACATATAGTTATTTGGTAATAACTATTATACATATAAATTTTAATATGTGCCACTTTTCTTCATAATGACAAAATTTCAATCTGTAAAACGGTTTACCTATTTTTGTACCAAAGTACCCAGAACTTACCGTATAATAAAACTCTCGTATTGCTATAATTTAAATGATAGTGTCATTGCTATATAAATACATGTACATATAAACTGTACTATCTGTGGTAACAGTTAAAACAATTTTTGCAACATTTTTATAATAGGTTTATCAAGCCGAAACAATCATTCGCTTACCATACCTACTTGAATAAAATCATTGCTTCGATACTCCAAAACACCATTTTGTAAATTTTGTTTTTATTTTTTGTTAATTTATTGTTTTTTAATATTTTTATTACATAATACAGTTATTATTTAACTCCATAGAAAGAAGGTAGGAACGGAAGGAAATTTTACCGATTTTTTAAACATTTGATTGGCCGCCATTTTGTTTTACGTATAGGATTCAGAAAATTTTACCAGTTTATCCCTGTTTCATACTTGATTTTTGTACAACGTTTTAAATCAATTGGATAAGTAGTTTTTTGATACTGATTCTTTAAACATTTAATCAAGTCGCCATTTTGTTTCGCCATAATCGTTCCCCAACAACATTTTACCAGTGTATTTCTATATTACACCTGATTTTTGCGCAAAATTTGAGGTAGCTTTTAGTAATAATTTTTTAAGGGTTCTATTAGGCCGCCATTTTGTTCCGCCATATTGGATTTTTACTTAAATGTTACCATGTCATCCCCATATGACCCTTAATTTTTGAACAAGATTTGAAATTTTTAGCTATTCCGCGAACAGACAGGCAGATCCACAGACAGACCGACGGAATTGCGAAAACATGATTACTTGACTGATTACAATATTTTCCTTACTATTTTATTAAACTGCCGTTTTCTTCCGCCGTATTGAATTCGTACCAAAATTTTACCAGTTAATTCTTATATAGTATTTGATGCTTGTGCAAAAATTAAGGGTCATATGAGGATGACCTAGTAACATTTTGGTAAAAATCTGCTTTTCCAATTTATCTCAAATTTTGCACCAAAATAAAGTACTATGTAGCAAATCACTGGTACGAAATCCAAGATGGCTGAACCAAATGGCGGCTTTAAAAATTCAGCCTGAAAAACTGCTTAATAGATTGATTTCCAATTGTATGTCAAAACTAATCGTTGTATAGAAATGAACTAGTAAAATTGGGGTATTAATTCAGGACCGCGGAATAAAATGACGTCCAAATAGAATGTTAGTAATCGTAAAAAATCACCCTCTCAGGTTTTACATATGTTACGTTTTAGCGTCCCAAGCCAAAAAATATGTTTCAGTTCGCGGCATAGCTTAAAAACTACTTACCACATTGACTTCAGTTTATAGTCAAAAATTAAGAGTCATATGGGGATTGATAACATTTTAATAAAAATCCAATGTAACAAAACAAAGTGGCGACCTAGTGAAACGTTAAAAAAAAATATTATTAAAAAACTAATTATCCAATTTACCTCAAATTTTGCACAGAAATCGAGTAGTTTTAGTGGTAACGTTTTAGTATGAATACAAAATAGCAAAATAAAATGGCGACCTAATAAAAAAATTAAAAAATCAGCCTGAAAAACTACTTGTTAATTAGATTAATTTCAAAAGTGTGATATAGTGAAAAACTGATAAAGTTGTGGTACAAATTTAAGATGGCGACCAAATGAAATTTTTAAAAAATTTACGTAAAAAAATCTTATTTAACTGCCTTTAAATTTTGCAGAAATATTAAATGTGATATAAGTATAAACTGATAGGAACTCAAAATGACGTAACAAAATGGCGGTGTGTGCCAATGTAAAAACTTCTTATTGAATTTACTTTAAATTATACCCAACATTCAAGTGTGGCATAGGTAGAACTGGTAAACTATTGGTAGGAATCCAATATGATGGATCAAAATGGCGCCCAATAAAAATATTTAAAAAGGCAGTATATACGTTTTACTAAATGGTTATGTACTGAACTAAATTAGATCACACTTCACTATTCCTTATAAAAGAAAATATTCATAACGGGGGAAGTTCCGGGTAATTTTTTAATTACGTTTCTTCAGATTTTCCTAATTAGGAATCTTTTTTTTTCGTGCCCGATATATATATATATATATATATATATATATATATATATATATATATATATATATATATATATATATATATATATATATATATATATAATATATAATATATATATATATATATATATATATATATATATATATATATATTATAATATAAACAAGTTGCTAAGTTAAAATTTCACAATATTTCATAAATCTACAACCGTACAGATAGATCTAGAGAAAAATCACGACATTAAACATGTTTTGTATTCAGAAATAACCGACCAAAATTTTTTTTTCTGAAGTCATTCTAATGACAAAACAAACCATGCTGCCTACTTTTAGTCAACCATCCTCTCCACACTAACGTATTTGTTAAGTTCGAATTAAAGGTTGAGTCCAGAACATAATTTAGATACTGCACTAGACTCTGATTATTGTCATAAAACCTCTTTCTCTGGGCAGCTTAGTATTTAATAAAATCAAAATATCTTTAAAAAAATGCTTTGATCTTTTAACGCTTGTTATTTTCAGAGACAACGTCACAGTTTGAACTATGCACGCCATACAGGAAATTCGTTGACATCTACGCGTGTGTATTTTTCATGAAATATACAAGACGACCTTAAATTTGTACAGACAAGGTCGAGGCGGCGCAATTTAAACTTGAGCAGCTTAAATGGCTTTTTGTATACGTATTTATTATAGATTTAGAAATGCCAGTAGCGTGGAACGCGGAAATATTGATAATTAGAAAAATCGGCTACAATGTGACGTTAACGCAAATAATAAAAAGAAGACCAAAAATTAGTGCCAGAAATTTAGTTCGAAGGGGGCGGGGGTGCAAATCTGTCAACACCAATTCAGCAACTCTAAAAAAGCAGTGTTTACGGGTGGGTCAAAGCTCAGGAAAATTAGGAAGCAAACCTATATTTCTTTCAATTGTTGCTAAACCCTCTACAACAAAACATTGCAAAACAGTTGCAACAAAATTAGTTTTTTGCCAATATTGCAGGTAGAGCCATTACGGAAATGTTAAAAAATAATGTAAGGATACCCTGAGAAAAAACGACCCTGATGATTTTTTATAGTTTACTTTTTCCCACTGACATTTCTGTCGACACTTCCGAGGACCAATTTTTTAATATTCTCACTGAAATTTACAATTTTTTTAATGTTTAGAAATTCATTTAAAAGGAGAAATCTATGGCCACAACATATGATAATTAGTTAGTTTTATACATTTATTTAGTTTTTACCTGCAAATTATCCAAGTTTGCCTAATATTTTTACGGTTTTACATATTTAATCGTATTTTTATAAATAAGTGTTTAGTCACTTTGTCCGTATGGTATTATCTTCCATAGAGGGTGTGGAACCATATTGTTACATTTAAAACCTTGTTTTCTTTATGTGGTAAATAAATATCTTATTTCTTAGCACTTTCTCGGAATTCTCGAAAATCTCAGAAAACCTTATTATATTAATTAATTATATTAATTAATTAATTATAATAATTTATTAATTATGTTAATTAATTAATTATATTAATTCATTAATTAATAATAATTATGAGACTTTATAAGTGTTTAATTTTTTTTTTGAGAACATTCTGATCCCTATTTCTGAAGAAACTTTTTTCAATCAAAGGCTAATTCATAACACTGGTCTGCGACATTTCTGAAGTCACGATTTTGTTGGGTGACTTATTACCATTTTTGCTAATTACAGGAATTTTCGCAGTTACTGGCAACAGCGCGGGAATAATTTGCTTTGATCGCGTGTTTTTGTTCCGCCGGTGCACATAGGGATGAGGGATGCCTCAGTCATTTTTAATTACTCTGAACAGTAGTACGTATTTTAGTTTGCGAGTTTGAACATTATTATTTTCATAATGAACAGAAAAAAATGTAAAAACGACCCAGATAGATTTTGTTATATATGTAGGCAAGTAACTTACCTCATCGTAAGTCAAATTTCACGCGTTTTATGCAAAAAATGTACCACGCCTACTTTGGACTTAAACTCACCGACCAAGACAAGTGTTTTGCTGTGGACATTATGCTGCAAAGCATGCGTAGAAGGTTCACGACGTTGGAACACCAAGAAACAAAAATGCCTACCTTTTGGCATACTGATGGTTTGGCGTGCAGAAAAAGATCGTGTTACTGACTGCTATTTTGGTATGACTAATCTAGAAGGTAAGAATTAGTAAAATTTAATTCATTTTCCTAAATTAAAATTCCAAAAATTTACTTTTAAGGAATAATTAGAAAAAATCGTCAACATGTCAAATATCCCGATGCGCCTTAAAGTCTGTGAGCCATGGTCCAGAAATTCCGATTCCAAAACCACCGTATACCTACACAGACAATATTAGTGTTAGGTGAGCAGTCAGTTGAAAATTATATTAGTTTTGAAAGCACCTCTGGAATAAATCATCCGAAACCCTTTACATAAGCCGAATTAAATGATCTGACAAGAAGAGACTTATGTCTGCCCAAGGAATCCGCGCAGCTGCTAGGGTCTGGCCTTCGTGATAATCATTTACTATCTCCAGGTACATTCTACTAGTATCGTGATCGAGAAGAAGAGTTTAGATTTTTTTTTGAGAAAAACGAGAACAGAGCACTAGTTTATTGCAAGAATATCAAGCGCCTCATTGGAGCTTTAGGCTTAAGATATGATTCTAGCGAATGGAAGGTGTTCATCGTTTCCTCAAGCTGAAGTTTAAAGGTAATACTCTTGTATAATAGCAATAAAGTTTATTTTGTGCCAGTGGGACACTCAGTACAAATGGCAGAAAGTTATGACAACATGAAATGTTTACTAACTTCCCTAAAATATAGTTTGGCTTCATTCCTCTTCCTTTTATTGCATTTATTAGACAATATTAGGTTTAAACAAATAATGCCATATGTATGTAGCGTCAAAGGAGCCTTTATTAAAAGTTTTTGCTTTAGCTTCTTGCGTCATAGATATATTATGTTAACACTTAAGAACATTATTAGTTGGACACCCGCAACTTTAAAGAATTTTTTATTTATTTTCAGGTTATATTGCTTGGCTTACAAGGCAGCTATACCAAATATCTTTGTCTATGGGACAGCTGAAACGACAAACAGCATGATGTAAAACGTGACTGGAAACTAAGAGCAGGTTTACAACCTGGCTCACATTACGTTCTATCACATGCTTTAGTGGATCCCAAGAAAATACTGCTTCCGTCATTACATATTAAAATTTTGTTAAGGCTCTACACAAAGGAGGTCGTTCTTTTAATTTTCTTAATCAAAAATTTCCAACATCAGTAACGTCAAATGAAGGACGAGAAATTTGATGAGAGTTTGGTTGGCATTTAAATCAATTGTCCAAATTTTTTTTGGGAAATCACTGAAGTTAAGAGTATCAACGTGTTGTCGAAGACCTGTTACAAAGTTTACAGTCTCTTGGTACATCATTGTCAGTGAAGATGCATTTCTTAAGTTCGCATTTGGATTACTTTTCAGAAAACTCTTGTGATTTTAGCGAAGAACAAGGTGAACGTTTTCACCAGGACATTCGTGTAATAGAAGAAGGATATCAGGGCCGGTGGGACGTAAAAATGCTGGCAGACTACTGCTGGTGCTTAAAAAGGATTGTGTGTGTCAAGCACACAAACAACTCTTTGAAAAAGCCTTTCCTGCCGCAATAATTTTTTTATAGATCTTTGTTATGTCATTAAAACCTCCTTTTAAATAAATACATTTTTTATGTTTGTTAAGTTTATTTTGTAACAAATATTTAGTGTCATACTTCATCCATTCAACAAATTAAACGCATACCAGTGTAATCTTCCTATTAGTCATATTGATTAACGTGTTTTGTATAGGTTTCGGTTGGAAGTTGCCGTATTGTGGCGTGCAGTCGCGCAAGTTTAGTTTTGTCGTGGACATTTTTATCGGATAATTAAAGTCGTTTCTTTTACCTTCACATTAAAAATAGCTTCTACTTCGGACAAAAGATGAAAAATTAGTGAAGAAAAGCGCATATTTTAAGACAAGTGTACTGAGTTGTACTTGTTCGTTAGTGTTTGGTGTGTCAAAAATCCCTTTCAGCCTTGAAAGAATACAATTTAAAAAGACTTTACGATACAAAGCATGCCACAAAGTTTGAGACATTCAAAGGACAATTACGGCAAGATAAAGTGAGAGCTCTAAAAAGTCAGCTTCAACGACAACAAGGTAGTTTTCAAAAGCAGAACATTGAAAATGAAGCAAACGTGAAGGTTAGCTATATTATATCCGAAAAAATAGCTTTGAAATCAAAACCTTTTATTGATGGTGAATTTATCAAGGAATGTATGGAGGCTGCCGCTGAAGTATTGTGCCCGTCTCAAAAACAACTTTTTTCTGAAGATAGTTTGTTCAGTATTACTAGCGGCAGAAGAATCGAAGAGTTAGCGGCAGACATTGAAAATTCATTAAAAGAACTTGCATCGAAGTTCGTATACTATTATGTTGCGCTCGATGGCAAATTTAACCAATACCGCTCCATTAGCTATATTTATTCGGGGCACTGATAATAATTTTGAAATCTCTGAAGAGATGGCTGTCCTTTTTCCGATTAAAGGAACTACAAAAGGATGTGACATTTATAAGTGTTTGATGACAGTACTGAGACGATATAATTTAGAATTGACAAACCTTTCTGCAGTTGTAACAGACGGCGCACCATCCATGGCAGGAACAAATGAAGGCCTTGTGGGCTCGATGAAAAAACAGCAGAAAAATCATCGTTTGATGCATTACCATTGTATCGTTCATCAACAAAATATTTTTGCAAAATCCACAAATATTGATGAAGTGATGAAAGTGGTCATTAACCACATAGAATTCCAAAGTTTTTTATATGAAATTAATGCCGACTATGGTGATATGACATATTTCTCTGATGTTCGTTGGCTGAGGAAAGAAAAATGCTAAAACGCGTTTTTTAACTCAAGAAGGAAATCGCCTAATTCATGGAAACCAAAGGAAAACCAGTTCCTCAATTTAGTGATCTCGACTGGCTGCGCGATTTTGGATTTCTCACGGACATCACGCTGCACCTAAATAACTTGAACACCAAACTACAAGGAAAACAAAATCTCATCAACAATCTACTTGACACTGTGAAGGCATTTGACTTTAAACTGGATTTAACTAAACTGAAGGGTTGGGAATGTACAGATGTGGATAAATATGTCGCAGCCTAGTGCTTTACTCAAAAAAGAGTTCCAATCAAGGTTTTCTGACTTCAGAGATAATGAAAGTCTCCTTGCCCGACCATTCAGTGTATCCGTTGAAGACATGCCAGAAAATTGTCAGATTGAGCTTATCGATTTGCAGTGTAATTTGGAACTGAAACATAAGTTCGACATGGGTCTTCTTGATTTTTATTCAAAATATGTCGATCCAAACTCGTTTCCTAAAATCGGAAAACATGCCCAGAAAATGATGTCTCTGTTTGGGAGCACATATGTGTGCGAGCAGCTGTTTTCTCGTCTGAAGATATGAAGTCTAAAACCTAAAAAGGTCGAGAGTTACAGACGCACATCTGGAATGAAGTTTGCGGGTTGCAACTACAAAAATAAAACCAAATATCGACACACTTGTCGAAAATAAACAATGTCAAAAATTGCATTGATTGATTGAACTTTTTAACTTTATTGATATGGTGGTAAAGTTACGTGGACCATTGTGGCCCTTCGGACGATGTGAAATCGATTTTTGACCCTTGCACTAAAAACGTTTGACGACCCTTGCCTTAGACTTTCTCTTTCATATTCGATTTTAGCTATCAAAAAATAATCAATTTTGTTACAATTATGATAAGTTTGGTCCTGAAACGCATTCACACTTTTCAGATTTTTTTTTTTAATTTATCTAAGAATGTTCTCACCTTCATTTTTTACATTTACATATTTGCTCTATCTGTAATATTTTCCCAAATATTGGCAGAAAACGGATTTTTCTGCTCTCGCAAAATGTCTAGCAATATAAACATTTCGTAGATTAAATAATATAAAAAACCAAAAGTTTAGGGGGAGGGGGTCCAGACCCCATGGATTTTTCCCTGGGTACGTACCTGACTAGGGCGAAGAAATTAAAACTAGGACGTGGGAACTGGTTGGAATATAATATAACAGAAAATCTACTAACATACATTTTATGGTTATGAACAACTAGATTTTTTTGTTTTAAATAATACCATAAAATGTTAGTACCTAATAAGGAAGTACTAAACTAGTTGCATGGGCACTAGTCTTTGTGTTTATTCTTTATGTTTAGCTATGTCTTTGACTTTGTTATCACTTGTTGTAGCCTTAGATCTTCCCTATCAAATTCATTTTTAACCGACTTCAAAAAAAGAGGAGGTTCTCAATTCGACTTGTTTGCATTTTTTTATGTTTGTTCGCGCATATTGTCTAAACGACTTTGATGAATAAAGCGCCAAATTGTAGAGGACAATATAAAAAATACACATATAAGGGCGCTAAAGGCAGCGAGTTTTATCATTTTTTAAATACTCTTCAAAGTAAAGCATTGAGGTGTGTAATAGACATACAACCCCATTTGCTTAAAGGTATCATTTCTTCTATCCAGTTATGTAATTTTATGTATACAGGGTGACCATGAAAATGTGCAACCTCAAAATCTAGTATGTTTAACCCACTTCAAAAAAGGAGGAAGTTATCAGTTTGACCTTATGTATTTCTTTTATGTTTATACATCGATTACTCCGCGTTTTGACCAATTTTCATGAAATTTTTAAAGGACATTCAGGATATTACCGGAATTGTCCCTTAGGACGTATATTAAAAAGATGATAAAAATGGCGGAATGGCGGCCATTTTGTTGTTTTTTTTTGTTTGTACATCGATTACTCCGCGATGGTTTGACCAATTTAGATAAAATTTTCAGGGGATATTCAGGATATTGCCGTAGTTGTTTTTTGCGCCAAGATTTATAGTTTTTTAATATCCTATGCTCGTGACTCGATTCTACGCGTTCACCATTATATCAGGAAAACATTATGCAGTGGACCATTTGTTAAACCTTATTTTTACAATAAAACGCGTACAGATAAAAGTAAAAAGGATAAAATAAAAAGTGAAAAATAATATTTTATTCCATATCGAAAATTTTACTCCGTGAACTCGGCGCTAAACTTATTCTTAATTATTTAATCACAAAAATATAATCATGTATTCAGTCAATTCGGTGTTTTGATAACTAATATTACGAGTATAAGGTTTTACTGTCTTTATTAGTTTGGCGCCGACTTCACGCAGTAAATTTTTCAAGGTGGAATAAAATGTTATTTTTCTCTTTTTAGTGAACTTTTTTGAAGTTGGTTCCATTTTTTATAAACATTTTTAATAGCTCTCAAAAAATAATCAATTTAGTTGGAATTATGATGATATGATGTATATCAAAGTCTTCTTCATCTGCTTCCATAAAGTTTCAATGACATTCTAGTCGGGGCTACTCGATGGCCATGATAAAACTTTTAAATTATGGTCCCCAAACCTTGCTTTTGTTGTTTTCTCACTGTGGCAGGGCGCACCGTCTTGCTGAAATATGAAATTGTCATTTTCCAAAACTTTATTCTGCTGATGAAATCAAGCTTTGTAATAAAATTTGTTGGTACTTTTCTCCATTTACTTCATTACCATCAATGATCTCGTATTTACCAATTCCTTTACTACTCATACATCCCCATATCATAACTTCCTGGGCAAATTTTAATGTCCGCTTTAGACAGTCTTTATGAAATGCTTCTGATTTTGTACGAATCACCCTATTTCGAAAATCACCTACGAAGGCATCAAATTTCGATTCATCACTGAAGATAACATTACTCCACATTTCTGTTGTCCAGGATATTTTCTATTTTACCCAATCCAAATGTTTTTTTATTTTGAATAGCTGTTAATAACGGATTTTCCTTGGCCTTTAAAGAAATTGGATAAAATAACATACATTTTTATGTTTTACCACGAAAAATTACATAATTTACCTTATAAAAATTGTAACCATACTGAATTTGTGATCAGATCTCGAGCAGTAAAGATCCCTGAATATACCTCGTACAATCGAAGGCGAAACTTTGGATAGTAATTCCAATTTGACACAGTCTAATCTCAAGAACCATGATTTCTTAATTGACCAAAGCCGTTCTAGGTTATGCAGCTATAGTTTACAGCATTCCCTGGAGATATTTAATTTTGCCTCGTAATTCAATTAGGGTTGTATTTCTTGTAAGGTACCCCTTCCGTTAGTTCTGCCAATTTTGACCAGAATACGACGTTCTCTATCAGTAATTTTACTAGATCGGCCTGGACTTTTACCACGAACATTAACTCTAGCTGTCTCTCCATATTTTTTAATAACATCCCCGATTGTTGATTTTGCAATATTTAAGTCATTTAATTTTTTTTGCACTGATTTATTGTAGCAGTACAGAGATATTTTAATTTCTCGCACTTTTTTATTCGTTGCAACACCACGCACCATATTCTTAATATTAATAAAGACTAGGGTCCGAATATTTATTTGTCAGCAGATTTGTTATTTTGCTATCTAGTTTATCCAAAATAAAATAATTATTACTTAGGATCCGACTATATGTTAGGTAAATAGTATTTGATTTTTCGGTAAGAAAGACAAAAAAACAGTTTAAATCAAACATAAATATGTTTTTTTTTACATTTCGTATATCGTCTGGACATATAGTTGTTAGAGAATGCCAACTACAACGTTTGCTCAGAAAAATCTCTGATTTTCAACGCTTACATTATTCAGCGGGGCACATTCAATTGTACCATAAATAATTGTAGTTAGTGAAATGTGGCCGTTTGAATTATGTGTAGAAATTATTAGGAAAGTGTTATAGTTGAATTGGGAAGAGTGTAAATAATTAAATATATTTAAAGAAAAATGTAGGTCAGTAGACCCTAACTGCGAGTTGCGAAGAGTTTTATGAACATGTTACAGGGCAATTCTTACTCATTTTCTTAAAAACGTAATATGACCTTGACTTTAAATGAGTACCAATATAAATCTAAGCAATGGGTCAAGTGGCAGGATTACATAATTAGTTGTTTGTGCAGCATTAATTTTCGGGCGATTTTAACTTACTATATTTCAATATCTTCATTCGTGGTCACGGTCAAGTCAAACTGAAATCTTGTGTCCAGCTTGAATTATAAAATTTTCATGAAATAAAAGTTAAGAGGAGAGATTTTGCTTTATACTTTAATATATTTTTAAAACGGATTATAATAGAAAAGTTATCAATGAAACACCCCCGCAGGCGCTTAATTATTTAAAACAAACAATGAGTTATCGCGTGGGCTGCTTTAAAATCCCATTTCCTTATCTCGTTATTTTTAAACCGAATTTTTACCCAGTAACACAAAGAGCAAGGACTTCTACACTGGAACGTAAATATTTATATATTATTAAGAGCTACGTATCTTGATAACACTTTCAATGTCAGACATTCTACGGTCATTGTCTTGGGCGATGTAGCTGCTGTTAACAGGGTGGAATTACTTTTACAGTGTCTTTGGGGGTGACATTGATTCATTAAATCTACCAGGCGGCCAAATGCTGAAAAATCCGGTGAGGAATTTTACTGATATGCATTGTTTCTTGGTTCGGTATTATAGGGCGGGATTCGACAAGCAGCTAATTCCCAAACTATTTCGTCACTAAAATATAAACAAAGTTTAACAACATTCTAATAATTAATTCACTATGGAAATCGAGTCAGTTAGTGCCATTCCTTTCCTTGATGTGTGAGTACAAAAGAAAGACCCTAGCTCATACTGTTTACAGAAAACCGTCACATTCGAATAGATATTTAAATTTTGGTTCTTACCATCTATCTCAAAAACAATCCGTCATCAATTCATTAGTCTTTAGGGCTTTGTCTATATGTGATATAAATTCAACCCCCTGGATCCCCCTAAATACACTCATGGCTAGAAATAATATCACGGTCGCAGATTATTTTCGGAATTACCATGGTCTACACTTTCTCTGATATCTGCTATCGGTTTCACGCGCAATATCTTTTTTTGTCAAGCTCGGTCAGAAGTCCTTTAGTTTCCACGCAAAAACGACCAATATGATTTCCGTTATATGTGTAAAAAGCCTAGCCAAACCGAATAGAGGTCTAACAATACTGACGCGTTCACGACTTCTCAAACTAGCGGGGTAGCTACCACTCAGCGGGTTGTTTATCCCGTAAATCTCCGAAACAACATACAAAACCGGACAACCCGAATACACAGGACTTGTAGACTAAAATTCTATACTTCTCTTTCTATCAGGAAAAGATACCTCTATTTAAATGTTTACTTCATGAAACTGAACTTAAATTGTAGATTTTTCTCATTTGTTATCGTTTTGTTTATTATTTTTCATTTGTTACAATACAAATTAGAACTAATTAGAAAAAAAAAACAGTTTGGATTCTAGGGGGTCATACGGAAATAGTTATAATAATATTGCAAATCGTCCAGTCTTAATCAACGTCACCATTGTTCTAGCCCAAATCCATATCTTATTAATTCAATTTTGAATTATTTTAAATAAAAATACTACATTAATAATTTTTGTTCATTCATAGTTTTACTGCAGTGATTACAACTAAAAGAAGTAATCGAAAACATAAAGCGAGGTTAGAGCCTGAGATTCCTCTTTAAAAAAAAATGAGTCATAAATTAGGGATACATGTGAACTCACTCTAATGTTTATAAGTTGTCATCACCCTAAAGCTGGTGACACTACAATACCGCTAAGGATTCTTCGTATATTTAAGCAGCATAGACTAGTGGCGCCATCTATGATGTGCAACCTCAATAGTATTACGTTGTTATTATGCACGAAAATAGGCTAGCAGGGAATCTACTTGCACTGCTCTGTTCATGTAGGTGTCAAATTCTTATAGAGATTAGAGAAAACGTAGTCGTGAATAGAGGTTTAGATTATTTGAAAATGCTGGTGGTGTCGCAGCTTTTTTTGCATGATGATGTAAGAATAGCTTTAAAGAAGTGTGGAACATTCCAAACACTCTGATAAAAAGAAATGTGCGGCTTTATAAACAAAAACTTTGTCTGAATGTCATTGAATCCTTGGCTGTAAAAAACTTGCTTGTTCTGGAACGGCGCGCGGCGCTGTCAAAATCATTGACAATTTGCCGGCTCACAAAGCTAAATAAAAAAAGGATTTCATATCGCTGCTCCGGTAGAACATTGACCCAACTGCAAAAAGGATAATTTTTCACGAGAGGCAAAAAACGGAAACGGTTTCTCGTTATTTGTCCCCAAAACTTTGCATATATAGTTGTAACTTTTGCAAATGCCATATTAGTAAATTAAATATGCGTCAGTTTAATTAGTATTTAATCCACTAGTTATATCTGTAAAATATGCCCTTGATTTTGAAGTTATGTCATTATTTCTCCAAAAGTGACTGATTAAAAATTGACAGTTAGGCAAAACATTTTATTAGTAAATTTAACAATAATCTAAGTATTTATAAAAAAGAAACAGATAACTCTACAAGCAACTCTAGCAAAAATAAACGAACCTCTTTACAGTCTAAAGGTGACGTATTTTAACTTAAATTGACTAAAATATTTTTTACAAACTGATAGGAACGATAAAAAAACACTAATAGTTACGTAAAGTACCTAACTACCAACACTATTCTAAAGTAAAAAAATATTAATTTAAGGCAGACTCAAAAAACGGTTTATAAAACCCATGAATAATTTTACTTATCAATTAAACTTTTTAGGTCTTTCTTTTTGTTGTTAACGACTGGATTTTTTTTTGTATAAGCAGGTTTTCTCAGGATCTCTTCTAATGGTTTCACGTCGAAAGTTCGTCGTTTTTTAGACCTAAACTCTACACAATCACATCCCACTTGCTTGTAACTTGATTTGTACCTTACGAAATTACAAAAAATAATTTGTAGTGACTTCACTTCTCTTACTTTAAAATCATTCCCTTGTGTATTTTTTGTTAAAGTGAGCGCCGTTTTATCATGGACAATTTTTAAATCCAAGAAGGTTTCAAAGTTCATTTCTTTTACCACCAGTGGATTACCATTTTTCTTTGCAGATCGAATTGCGAAGATATACTGGTCCGGAACATAAATTGGACCAATTATTTTAATTTTTGCAAGCGACTTTTCAATATCGCTGTGAATGGCATCACCTTCATTTTGGGTATGGCCACGAACCAGATATTTGTGCGTTATAGAAGTTATTTCTAAGCACTGAACAGCATAGAGGTATGTAGCAATCATATATCTGTAAAATAAAATATATTTTTTATCCGTATATTTTATGTTTAACGCTTTTTTTAGACGTCAATGCTAATGTTTCCCAAAATAGCAGACGCAAACTAGTAGTGGCGGCTATTCAGGTGAAGTAGGTGAATTCACCTAATTGGTAAAAAATAAACTGTACATCTCGAATAAATATTTTACTTGACCGTTGGCGGCATGTCTTTTTAAAACTTTCAATCGAACTTTATTATAACAACTATAACAGTGGCGCAAATCGCTTTGACTTTGCTGGAGGAGCTATGTTTAGTTTACAATTTTCCTACTATGTTGCCACGACAACGCGTACATGATGACGTCGAACCTAGCGCCATACAACGCTCTCGGTGAATTGCAGGCGCAGTACACTACTCCCACGTGTCGTTCAGTTTGCGGTGGTTGTTTACTTTTATTTTCGTGGATTTCGCTGGAACCGGTGAGTTCCTTTGCAGTTAACTTGACTGTTTTGTGTTATCTTTATTTATGGTGTTGTTACAACTTCAAATTCGAAGTTAGTAAATGTGATTGTTCAAGACTGGAATAAATTAAAAGACGTCTTTGAATTTATTACAAACTGTGACAAATCCGATGAAAAATCAATCCGCCTTGAGAAAGTATTTTTAGGTGAGATGAACGATTTTGAATTCACGTTTCTGGCATTAGTGTTTAATGACATTTTCTCAATCACGGACATACTATTTGACGTTCTTCAAAAAAAATCGCTTGACATTCATTTGTGCATATCCAATATAAAACGCTATCGTGAGGCGCTCGGTAAAAAAAGAAATGAACATTTTTTAATACCACGTTTAATAAAGCAAATTCTATTACAGAAATAAATCATTACAAACGTGAGCTTGATAACTTTCACCTGAAGAAATTAGGGTTAAGTATAGAACCCTTTTTTATGAAATATTGGACCATATTTTAATGGAAATGACACTAAGATTTCAAGCCTGTGAAAAACTCATTTTCATGTTAGGCAGGTTCTGCTAAATTTTCCGAATATAGTTTAAATTTTCCGACTGACCCGTTTGAAAATTTGTTACAGTTATATGGAGAAATATCTTCAAAAAGTCAACGACTTAAAAATGAGCTTAGTCTTATGTCTGCCAATAAGAGTAATTGGAATATATCGCTGCAAGAGCAAGTGAAAAAAATTAATAAAAATAAATGTATTTTTACCGAAGCATATAAATTGTTTTCCCTTATTTTGACAATACCATCTACAAGTGCTTCAGTGGAAAGAAGTTTTTCTACTCCCACATATAAATAAATTCTGGAAAAAAATTATTGGGATATTTTCTTGCTTCAATTGCACTTCACTTAGTTTTTCACCCGCGAGCCGCCACTGCAAACTAGTACTTTTTAAAATTTGTTTAGAAGAATATTGATCGAAAAAGCACTTCTACCAAAAAGAATAGTCAAATTTCGAGGCAACAATGACGCAACGAATAAATAAGTTAATTAAAACAAAAACTGTTTGGAGCAACAATGACAAAAAGTACATTTATGTCTTATTTTCATAATAATTCTTTTAAGTAAAAGTACAAAATTTCGGAATGACAATGACGTGAAATACACTTACGTCTTTATTTCGTCAAACATCTGATTAAAAATTTCAGACAACTAACACAAACTGTACTTCCAGCATTTTTCTCCCGAGTACGTATAGTTTTATCTGAATTTCCAGACGCGACTGAGCAATGTGTCATTATTTTTCCAAGGCCGCCTAGCAATATGTGGAATCTTAGACACGGCGCAACTGCCATCTAACGTTAGCAAGTGGTAGTACACTTTCGTCATTATTTTACCATATATATCGAACCTTTTGAAGACTAATGATGAACTTAAACTTAAACCAACATTTTGATCTGACAGTGCATGTCTCCGAGAGGTATTTATAAATGTGGCATAACTAATTATTCTTTCAACTGGTGCTGATGAAGGCAGTGCTGTATTATAATTTAAAATATATTTTTATGAAATAAAAATAATCTCGTTTTTAAGGGGCTGATTGACCCCTAGGGGCACCTTGTATAGTGGAAAAAATACAATATAAAAAAATTAATACACGCTGTTTTTGGACTAAAAAAATATACTACCCTAGGGACTGTTTCAACCCCCCCCCAGGGCCGCTCTCTATAGTGAAAAAGCATTATAGTTAAAAGTAAAACAAATTTGATGTGTCTTTCAAAAATGTACAATTGTATTTTTGTTCTTTACTGTCTTAGACTAACCTTGTATGGCACGAAAATAATTACTCGGTACATTTATTATTAACATTAGTACTGTTACTATTACTATTTAGTATTATTATTAAACAATCCTTGTCCGAAATTTAGGAGTCACCATCTTGAATCTTTGTGACGCCATTTTGAATTGAATTCTCATGTTTTGACCAAAAAATTTTAATTTACCGCCTTAAAATTTTATTTTCAATAGAGTTGTAGCACAACAGCACAAACAAAAAATCGTAATTTTTAACATAAAACAATAAACAAGACCATATTGCTTTTTTTAGTATACCACAGTGATAAATTATAGTGACGTGTACCAACCAATAATTATAGTGCATATATTAATAATGTAAATCCATTTACTTTTATTTCATAAATCATTACTATGATATTAACAAATACTAAACAGTAAACAGTGTATCAAATGCTTGTCCTCGTGGCAGGATAAAGATAATCACATTGTTCTGTCAGAGGCCCATAATGAAATGAAGCGCGAAGCGATGCGCTAAAACTCCCAAGGCACTAACGACGCTAACGCCTGCACTAATTTATTGGGACTACATTTTGATTTAATGTCCTAAGGCATAGCAAAAAATTATTTAACAGCCAATAAAAAGGATTTTAATTCATTTTTGTATTTAAATACGTAAAATGTAATGAAATAATTTTATCAAATATTTAAATACATGAATATATAGAAATATAAATACTTTTCTCAAGTGTTTGATGTTCAAAATAGTCAATCCTTTTTACCTTGCGTATTTAATTACAGTGTATTTAAATACTGAAAAGTAAATAAATACAAAATATGTTTTAAAAGCGAATACTGCCCAACTCGGCTAGGTTGTTGTTGTAAATTATTGTTTATTTTTCAAATTAAAAATCAATAAATAATATGTCTTGCTTATTTTAAACATTGTTTGCATCCTTAACATTCCAAAAACCAAAAGGGATTAGGTGTTTCACCGTCAGATCAAGAAAAAAAGCAGAAGAGCAGAAACGTTTCGGGTGGCGACTAAACTCTTTTTGTCGAAGTGGTAATTTAAGAAAATTTAGCAACTTAAAAATCTTTATATATTTTATAAATTTCTCCTAAATTTTTTATAAATTCTCAATCTTTAAATGTAAACATTTCAAGAGAATATTTACCTGTTTCAAATTCTAAAAATTCGGTAATTCACTTTCGCCTACTATCGCCAATTTTAACGAAATTGTCGAGAATTTTACACTTTTAGCACTAATTAGAAGAATATATCCTTCTAAAAATTAAATATGATTAATCCTATCGCTGCCAATGTCGTGGCCCATAAATTTCCATTGAATCTTATTTAGCATTTAGTGCTTATTTAAAATCCACAAATATAAGCAAAAAGAGCTACCATTTTTAATATATCTTTCGATAACGACTTTTGTCCACAGGAAATGTACATTTGTTTCAACGTAAACAACATCCTGCCCGCTTTCTAGAAACAAAGAAGCCGTTTTGTCTCCTTATCTCGTTATACATAGTAACGATTATCATATTATTCCATTGAGATAAAGTGGTTTCCTCTGGGAGCCATTTATTCCATAAAATCTTAAAATAATTGATAATTTTAGCCTTCTTCTTAGCTCTAAATGTTTGTCTTTTATAACATTTCTTCTAGGTCTTTTTATTCAAACATATCTATTAGCAAATTTCATCATAGGTAAGGCTATTATCCATGCTCTATATGCAGCAAGGTTTTCCTTTAGATCACCTGAACTCATTTTTGTACAATTCTTTATAAAAAATATTTATTGAAAATAAGCTACTCACTGGAAGGGTAGTAAAACGTAATTAATCTGCTTTCAACTGCTTCATCCGCTGTCAGCAGAACCGGATTGAATGAGGGAATTTGTATTATGTATCTCACGTGCTACTGGTGTCTCAACAGTTAAGATATATATGCTTACCTCAATATTATTTAAGTGAATTATATTCCCAATGCCCCGGGATCGTATTTGGATCTTATTTTTATCGATTATACAAAAAAAATACTGTTCAGACTGCTATTACATCCAATTGTAATTTTCCTGCAAACTCATCAATAATAGAAACAATTTTTATTACGAAAATTATAAATAGTTTTTATAGTGTCTACTGTCTACCCAGGTTATGAGCATTTTGTTACCAAAGTTTCCATCATGGTATTCTCATAAACTACTAAATAAAAACATTTGCACAAAACATATAAGACTGGAAAGGCATAGCTACTTTGAAGATCTAGCAAATACCTGCTTTAATAATTATATTCTAATAATGGTGAACGCCATGATGGAGGATTCAAGGGCTTTTTGGAGATTTGTCAATTTGAGAAATAATAATTACAATCATCTCAGTTCAATGTCATATAATGGTCAATCTGATGATAATGTTCTGGATATAGCAAACTTATGTGCAGTTTTTTCTCCACTGTATATTAGTACATGTGATGTTAGTGCAGTTGACGTCTTCAGTGCCATTTTTAGTCAAAAAAGTAGTTTGAGCGTAGGTCCTTATGATGTATCTATATTGTTCTTAAAAAATATAAATTTATTTATATCCCATGTATTTAGTATTATTTTTATTGGCTCTGTATCTAATGGGACGTTTTCGCATATTTGGAAGTTATCACAGGGGCGTGTTCAAGAGGGGGGGGGGAAGATTACCTGCTTTAATAATTATATTCTAATAATGAACGCCATGATGGAGACTTTTTGGAGATTTGTCAATTTGAGAAATAATAATTACCCTCAGAGTCACTTTCATTTAAGGTAAAAATATACCAATAATATAAAGTAAGAACGTTTTTTTCGGGATTGCTAGTTAACCTCCGAGAGAAACAGATACAGCTAAAAAAAGTAATGATCCTTTTTTCCTTGGTAAAAAGCTCAGAACGTTAATTTAAATAAAGGAGAAACTCGAGCCTTTTTTTGCTGTTGACATTTTCCAGTCTTTAAAGTTTAGACCCCCCCCCCCAAAGCAATTCTTATATACGCCACCGAGTTAGAGTTAACACATATACATAAACGCGGAGATAAATTTACCGTCATAAATTAACATTTACTATTAATTTTTATTATTTTGGCCAAATAGTTTAATAGATTGAAATAAACGTATATAATTACTTAGTTTACTTAGTGCTAATAAACAGTACTGTAGCAAAATAGTTTGCTTCATATAAATACCCTGATTCCAGAAAGCCGTGTTTATTTAAATCAAATAAATAGTTTATGTAATAATGAATAACATCAAGAAAATTCGCGATCAGGAAAAGTGAACAAAATAAAATCATTGTCCACAATGCACTAAAATAATTCCTCAATAGTAATTTCTGAAATACAATGTTAACAATAAACATTTGGACAACCATTATTTTATTCATTAATATTAAAAGTCATTGGTTAAAGTAAAGTTTCAGCAGAAGAAAGAAGATGTTATTATGAACTTATATACCTTTATCTGAGGCAGTATTGTACAACAAAAAAAAATTGATACTCTTTTCTGTGAGACCTATGTTGGTAACGGTAACCCTAGGTCCTTAAGACATCCCTTTGCGTGCAATTTGCATTGTCAAATTAATCAACTATATTTCGTACTGCGCAATAATACTGATCGATGTACAAACAAAAAAAAAAAAAAAATGACTACCATTCCGCCATTTTTTAATATGCTTGCTATAAGACCACTCCAGCAATATTCTGAATGTCCTCTGAAAATGTCATCTAAATTGGTCAAATCGTCACGGAGTAATCGATGTACAAACATAAAAAAATACATTGGGTCAAACTGATTCCTCCTTTTTTGAAGTCGATTTTAATCGAAGTTAATAACGTTTTATTCAAACCGAATGTCCATTTTTCGAAAATGTCAAGTAAGGAAGTAATATACTAAATCTTGAGGTTGCACATTTGCATGGTCACCCTGTATACTCAAAATTACCTACCGCGATAGCAAAAAAGATACCTTTTAGCAAATGGGGGTCGTATGTCTATTACACACCTCAATGCTTTAGTTTGAAAAGGATATTTTAAAATTATAAAACTCGCTGCCGTTATCGCCATTATACCTGTGTTTTTTTTATATAATTCTTACCAAAAAACGGGTGAACAGATTTCAAATCAAAATATATAGACCACTAGAGAAACGTCCTCAACAATTTGGCGTTTGACTCATCAAAATCAGACAAACCGTTTATTTAGACAATATGCGCGAAGAAACATAAAAAAATACATACAGGTCGAATGGGGAACCTCCTCCTTTTTTGAAATCGGTTAAAGATGTGTTAAAATATATGAACAGCATACTGCATTATGACAAATAAAATCTAAGACATATAGTGCTAGAGGTAAGGAAAACACGTGTCTAGGGTTTGGGTTTGCAAATTTCATTGGGCTCTCGCTGTTGTCCCAAAAACAAATTTTTTTTTTTACATTTATAGTTTTTTGCCGTGTTAATCTTGTTTTGATATATACATATATACTAGGTAAACCATGAGACATGTGACAACCCGAATTTTTTTTAGTTTCAAACATGCATTTTAAATTTGACACAATTATATAACTCGATATGCCGCAAAATTATAATGAAAAGACAATTAAAAACTGACCTCTGCTTTTTTTATTTTAAATAGGATTCTGTATATTTTTATAAACCAGCATAATAATCATTAAATTTACTTCAATGATATATCACAAGTTAACTTTTGTTTTCTAAGTGGCGACTGAAGGACCATTTTTTGAATATTAAACATGACCGCTTTGTGAAGAAATTACAGTCACTATTTATAAAATACTCGTTTTAAACAGTCCGAAATAAGCTGATTTACTGATTTCTCCATTTTTAAAACGCCTTGATTTCGGGTAATAATTGATATTTAAATTTTTACTTCCATCGTAAAAGGGGAAGTATTGTAATCGTTAAAAAATCACCCTCCCAGGTTTTTACAGATCTTCACGTTTTAGGGTCCCTAGATGCCAAAAAAACATATTTTCTAAATTCCATCGCGTACTGTCGGTCTGTCTGTACGCAGAATAGCATAAAAGTACTTATCTGATTGACTTCAAATATTGGTCAAAATGAAGGGTCATAAGAGGATGAATTGGTAACATTTTGGAAAAAATCCAATATGGTGGGACAAAATGATGGCGGTCTAGTGAAATGTTAAAAAATTATTACTAAAAACCAACTTATCCTATTTACCTGAATTTTTACACAACAATCAAGTATTATGTAAAAGTCATTTGGTAAAATTTTGGTACAAATCCAAGACGGCGAAACCAACATGGCGGCCTGGTGAAATCTTAAAAAAGTATTACTAAAATACTACTTACCCAGTTTACCTGAAATTTTGCACCAGAATCAAATATTACGTAGAAATCAGCTGGCAAAATTTTGGTGCAAATCCAAGTTAGCGGAACAAAACGGCGGCTTAATAAAATATTTAAAAAATCAGCATGAAAAACTACTTATTAGACTGGTTTCAAATTTTGTGCGAGAATTAAGCGTGATATAGAGATGAATGTACTGGTAAAATTGATTGAATTCAAGATGACAGCCAAATAAAATGTTTGTTATCGTGAAAAATATTCCCTCCAAGGTTTTACATAGATTTAAATTAGGGCATAGCTAAAAAACTGTTTACCCGAGGGACTTTGGTCAAAAATTATAGATCTTATAAATTCTTATTTTGTTAAATATCCAATAATTTCAAATTTTTTGCAAGCATTAAGAGTGATATAGAAACAAACTAGTAAAATTGTGGTACGAATTAAAAATGGAGGAACAAAATGCAGACCAATTAAAATGTATAAAAAATTTGCTATTCATTTGACTTCAAATTTTTCACAAATATTAAATATGAGATAGAAATAGACTGGTACGAATTCAACATGACGGAACAAAATGGCGGTCTTAAAAAATTAGTGTAAAAATTACTTTTTCAATGTATGTCCAAAAGTCAAGTGTGGCGTAGATAGAAACTGGTAAAATATTGATACGAATCCAATATGGTGGAATAAAATGGCGCCCAATAAAAATATTTGGAAAGACAGTAAATGTATATGTGCAGAACTAAATTGGGTCACACTTTACTTTTCCTAAGAATAGGAAAGATTCATTTCGAGGGAAGTTCCGGGTAAAGGAAATTTACCGATCTTTTTTTCACTTCTTGTTTTATTGAAAGTGTAATCTAGTCATTTTTTTTAATGGCACTGTGTATATTTTATGTTGGTAGTAATTTTAGTCGTAATAAAATGTGGTAAAATAGAAATTTATTTAAAATTGCTGCAATATTAACTTCTTTAAATAACTGATTTATTGTTATCTTGAAAATAAAGTTTAAGATAGGATACATTTAAAAAAAGCAATTTAATCAAAAAAATTACTGCTAGAAAAAACATACAGAGCGCCATTAAAAATATTGGACTAAATTGCTGTTTTAATAAAACCAGAAATGAAAAAAAAAATCTATTATTACCCAAAACGAACTTTAAATCAAAATGTTCTAAAAAAATTACAAATAAGCTTATTTTAGACTGTTTTAATTAAGTATTTTATAAATAGTGACTGTATTTTCTTCATAAATTTCGCGTCTTGTATTTGGAACTATCACATTTCGTTAAAAAGGCATATCCTTAATTCACCTGGGCTCTGGCCTTATACAGAACCAATCGAGTAGGTAGGTTTAGAAAGTATAGCGAAGGTTAATAACATGCTAGTTGGTTATTTCCCTAGTCGCGCCATAATATTCTACATAATTTAGGGCAGTTACCCTTCCAAAAGACTCCCAGACGGGGTTTATCCTGCAGATTGCGGGTCGCAGGAACGCGTCGGGGCGGACAACCGACGCTTGGCAAAGCAAGAGGCGCCGTCTCGTGACCCGACCTGCTGCAGGTGGTTGACCCATCGTCTATCAAATGACATCAGCGTGAAAGTATAAGCCATTTTTCCTGCTCGGTCGTACACAATAACATCAGAAATATATTGAACGCCTTTTGAACCCTTTCACGCAAGATTTAATACAATTTCGAGAGGTTTTTCTTATTAGTAAATCAAGATCTTTAGACGTTCTTATTTTTTCTTCCCTTCTAAGAGGAAAGTATTCTAATCGAAAAATACCCTCTGAAATTTTTTCAGATCTTTGCGTTGTAGGGTCCATAGACCCCCAAAAACGTGTTCTCCAATTTCTGTCGATTGACTTCACATTTTGAATCAAAATCAGGGGTCATAAGGAAATAAAATAGTTACATTTCCGTATAAATACAATATGGTAATACAAAATGGCGGCGTTACAAAAATCAATTGTGAAACAGAGATAGACTGATAAATTTTTAGCGCGAATCCTATATGGCAAATAAAATATTTAAATATAACTACGGTAAAATTAAATTTCTTTTTATTGAGGAAAATAATAAAGGACATAATTTATTTTTTTGTAGACCACGCAAATATTGTTATGAAAATAAATAATAATAATAACAATAATAATAATAAAGAAATTAAAAACTTACGAAAATTAAAATAAATTACAGAGTATATGACTTTTGTAAAGTTATTACCAAATAATTTATTGTCTGTGCAGTAAATTATTGTTACCTTAAAATACATAAAACTATTTTATTTCAGATCTTCATATTGTACTTATGGTAAAACAGGCCCCTAAGAACAAGTTAACTTCCTTTTTTTGTACAAATTTTTTTATCGCGACACGCCTAGTAGTTGTAAGATTAAATCAGTATTTACGCAGCGACGTTCGTGATATAATTATCTTACATAGATATACTAAAAATTCTCGTATTTAGAAGAACAATATTTTTCTATAGAAAATTATCAAAGATATAATGTTTGTGTTTTTATTTCAAGCATTTGAAATAAATAGTGTGGTGTACAACTGTAGTAAAATTATCGATGAAATTGAGTTTTATGTAATAGGTATATATTTTGAACAAATTGTTGATATTTTTCTTTGTGTATCTTATTTTGGGTATCTATCTGATGCGACTAAAAACTTACTAAAAATTCGGTAAGTAGCATATGATTTAATTTTTGCTTAGTTGCAGTGTATATACGTTAGATTTGCCCCAATTTCAAGGACTAAATACTGTCGGCATAAAGGTAAAACAATTTTGAAAACTATGTCTTTTTGCGTTTCAATTAAATAACATAAACCATAACGAAAAGTTGTTTAATATGGTACTGGGAGTTTCACTAAAAACCAATGACGGCTTCTCAGGGGCGGCAGGGTCGGCCAGGCCGTACCAGAAAATATACAGGGAACATTCTGTTTTAAAAAAAAATAGGTTAACATTTTTCAAAAATAATTTTGCAAACGTCCTAAAAACGCACAAAACCAAAATGTAGTTTATTATTTCCTGGGCACATAGCAAAATAGATAGGTATCCCTATTATCGTTGCTTGACTAACATACAAATAACGCCATTAACAGCAGTCCGTGGACACAGATATTCTAATATATTTATTATAGACAGTGGCTCGGCTAGCCGATTCCATCATCTTATATGCTAGACTTCAGATATTAATTAAGGCGGTACGTAGTACGTTCGCATACATCATCATGCTATAACGTTCGTCGTAGCTTATATCACCCAACACCGGCCCGTCTTGTTGTGGCCGTATCCCCGGAATTTCTCTCAATTGAATACTGCCATTTTTCAGGTATTAATTGTATTTATTATAAAATGATACTACTTATTTTTAAACTAATTTGTTAGTTCTTTACATTAGTCATGACTAATGATGGTTAATAGATTATAGTAATTTTTATTCCATGTTACATGTTTAAATGTGGTGACGAAATGTGAAGTGAATATTTTAAAATATCATTTGCAATTTGTTTAAGTCGGCCAGCTGCATCGTGGTTCTTGCTGGACAATGTACTTTTTTGGTTGTGTATGTGGCTTTCACATTGGCATCTATTTTATTTTCCTATTGAAGCAAGATACATTAAAATATCAAAAAATTAAATTGACTGACTAGAGCGTTTTACTAAAATTTTTTACCTATTTATTAATTTTATACTCTAGCCTAGATCTGCTATATATAGGTTGGTGCCTACCTAATTATCATTGAAGAAATAAACGAAAAATATTAAAAAAAATAAAATAATGTATTTGGCCTCAAGGGCTATTTTAGGAAACTTTTCTGGGGGGGGGGTTTAATTTTTAAAAAAAGTTTTGTTAATATATTTTACTGTAAATGGTATGAGAAGAACATAAATACCCATATTTTTTATCGTTCTTTTTGTGGCATAAGTGAAAAAAAGAGCCTCTAATAAATAGTTATAGAATAACGTCCAATTTTTTCCTGTAACAAATTTATTAATTACATTGTTTATATTTACATCAATATCTAGTAATATGCAAGAGACCCAATCCAACAGGTCGCTCTTGTGGTATAGTGTTTCGTAGCCAAATTTTAATCGTAATTTTCATGTAAAAATATGTAAATTACACATGATGTTTGACCGGTCTGGGAGGAGAGGGGGGTAATTACCTCATTACCCCTCACCGTAAAACCGCGCTTGATTGGCCTTGAGCCTCGGTCGACCCTAAATTTTAGAGTACGAGCTGTCACTGCTAAAATGGGACCTAATTTTTTCCTTAATGAGGATGAATTTTTTTCTGCGAATGTTCTAGGTTATATAAGATGTTACGAAAAAGCGTTAAAGCGGTTAAAAACTTATCTTCGAAGCACCATGGTTCTTGTTCCAGATTAAAAGGCCTAGCACTAGTTAATATCAATAAAACACGAGAAATTGATGTCCAAGAAATCATAAATGTATTTTGCAAAATGAAACCACGCCGAATGAAAATCGGAAAGTGGACGGACTAATACTATTTTTTAGTTTTTTTTTCAAATTTGTAACTTGGTATGTATTAATAAAACGCAAATTATGACATGTCTAAATTTTTTACCCCCTTGACTTTATCCTAGATCCGACACTGCCATATACCGACATTTCCTGTCTTTTATAAAATTATCTTTTTTTTTCGATAAAATTATATTATCCGATAGAAACTGGCTCTACCCGAATCGGGCTATTCCCCCCGATAGAATCCTAACAGAAATAGTTTATACGTATTATCTATTTGTACTTCGAGTTCCTGCGGGCATTGGCACATGCGGCGCGTCGGTCAAGGACATTTTCAAAGGACGATACTCCCGACGACTCGAACTATTAGAACTAGCTAGGCTCATAGGTTTTTGTTATTTTCTCTTTTTTTGCATTCTAGTCTATACGTGTGGGAAAGCTAGTTAGGCCACTCAGTGGTGTGCAATTTAATTTGTTAAATTTTCGACTATAAGTTATTATATGTACAGAATGTCTGGTTATATTTTAAACGGGGTCTACAAGCTTAACTTTTAGATATATCAAAAAATATTGTACAAAAAAGCCTTGAACAGTCGGGTTTTGTTAGAAAAATATACAAAAGACAATTGAAAAGAAAAAAAAATTGAAGATCGACTTTGTTATTTTAAATAGAACATCCTTTATAATATTATTTCAATAAATGAGTATCTTCTAGCTCATTATAAAAATACCAGGTTTGATACCATTATCTTTAAAGACAACCGAGAAAATAGAGAATTGTTATTTGAGGAGGCAGTGTACCTATTCTTTTCTAATGACTTCAATTATGTGCATATTCTCTCTCTTTCTAACACATTGCCCCTTATGGCATGTTTTTGTCAAATTTTTCAAAAGGTAAAAGTATTAAATCCGGCATTTTTATGATCAACAAATAGATTTCAATTTATTGAAATATTATTATACAGGATGTTCCATAACATAGTCGATTCTGATTTTTACTTCCCTCGTACTAGGGAAGTATTGCAATCATGAAAAAATCACCATCCGAGATTTTTTCAGATCTTTACTTTTCAGGGACCCTAGTTGCCGAAAAACATGTTTTCTCAGTTCCGACGGTCTGTCTGTCTGTTGGTCTGTCGATCTGTCTTTTCGCGACATAGCTTAAAAACCACTTACCCGATTGACTTCAAATGTGGCAAAACAAATTGGTGGACTAGTGAAATGTTAAAAAAATTATTACTGAAAAACCACTTATCGAATTTATCTCAGATTTTGCAGAAAATGCAAGTATTATGTAGAAACTAACTGGTAATATTTTGCATGCAATTTGTTTATTTACTCGATTACTCCTTTAATAAAAAGAAACTATTAAGGCTTAATTATAATAGATAAGATCAAAACATACAATTTCTGTAAAGAAGCCTGAAGAATAGTTTAAAAATGTGGGACACATTCATTTTTGAACCTAGAGATGTTAAAACATGGTAAAACTTACTTAATGAATATTTTGAATGCAATCTGACAGTGCATAGCAAATAAATATAAAAGATCTTTTTGTTTTTTTAACAATATGCAGATTCTCCGAATTAATTGTGATACAAAATTAATATATTAATTTTGTATCACAATCATAATGTTTTTTTTTTTTTCATTTTTCCTCTTGTTTGGCAGTGTTTTGCCATTTTTTATAATTTATTTAAAAAAAATTGTTATAATGTTTGTGTATTTTTATTCCAAATTTTGCCCCTTACAAACACACAAATAATTTATTTTCCCTTGGTGGTGTCTTTATGAACCACATTTACGGATATTGATATGTGCGAGATCATTGTGGCGTGCAATGCGATGGACGGTGCGATGTGCGTGGCACCGTTGTGGACACCCATTAAAAATTCATTTTTAATTGTATGTCAGATAAAAAAGGGATACTTTAAGGCGTTTTGTATACTGCTTGTGATTGATTGATATCCATATGGCCCTATGCTATGGCTATACGAATCTATTTCGTATTGTTGTATTGATATTAAAGTGTTTACCTATTATAAAATAAAGGGGCATCTTTTGTGTGTAATTTTAAAAGATGAGTTTGTTATTATTATTAACTTTATTTGATGATCTTTAGCACCACTTTTTTGACATGATTTTTGTTTGTTTAAATATGTCCTTGTTAAATTAAATCGGGATATCATCCAACTAAACATTTTTTCTTTTATTTATCTTATTTGATTAAAGATGTATTGTAAGTTGATTGAAGGATTTGGCAGAATTTCAACCAAAAGAAACCAAAGTTACTGTCTAACTTTAATAAGCACTCAAATTGACAGTAA
Organism: Kuschelorhynchus macadamiae; assembly: GCA_030620095.1. Taxonomy (NCBI): domain Eukaryota; kingdom Metazoa; phylum Arthropoda; class Insecta; order Coleoptera; family Curculionidae; genus Kuschelorhynchus; species Kuschelorhynchus macadamiae. Next base: position 480,484 of record JAUTXW010003395.1, on the reverse strand, counting down.
GCAATAAACAGATAAGTTTTCACCATGCTCCGGTTCGGCCGACCGCTTCGAACCGCAAGAATTCACGATGCAAGTAGTGACGTCACCGGCTTAATGGTTTGATAACTGGTCTGTCAAATTGCTAACCATGTCGGGGATATGGTCCCGATCGCGGTTCCAGAAACAAACAAAATATGGCGGTTTGTTTACAAATTGGAAACAGCGAACCTTTTTATTTTTATCTTTAAATATATGATTTTTATAATCTTCTAGTGTTATCTCTGGTTCTGTGTTTGATATTATTTGGGTTTTTGCATATTTTAAGGTTGGTGTTAAAAGTTTCACGAAAAATGACAAATTGCCTATAACAGGCACAATATTGCTATTGAAAAATAAACTTTTGCACATAAATTGCTAATGGTTTTTCCATATTTGTTACTATTTGTTTTGCAAAATCAATCGTTTATTTTAGTTGTCACTTGAAATCGGTAACCAATCGTTTTCACCATGTTCCATGCCATTTTCTACACATGACGCAATCAAGACGTCATTATCTGACAGACCAGTACTAGATGTTTGAGACCAGCGGTTAGTGAAACCGGAGCATGATGAAAACACTTATAATAGAGGATAATTTTATAACATTGAGGTTAGAATTAATAGCGACAAAAATATATTTAGATAACGGTTGTTCTCTAACAACATGAATATTCGTCCAAATGACTAAAAACTATCAAAATCTATAATCTGGTTTTGAACCGTCAAAGTACGCAGTACTACTTAACATTAGTACTTCTATCTGTAAAAATAGTATTGAACAAATGCTGTATAGTGAATGTTTTCAATTCAAGAATTACTTCGATATTCTACGTTTTAAGAAAAATGCCTGTGTTGTCGCTTTCAAAATGATGCAGATAGTTCTTGAACACAGTGCTTAACATTTACTTTACACCAACTATATCAAGCTGTAAAGCTGAAAAATCTTTTTGAAAAATGGCCTACACGAAAAATAGATAGAGGTCAGCAACAACAGATGAAAGGTTAAAATACCAAAGTGCTTTTACCTTTGAATAACACTTTATTGATTCCAAGTCTTTTCGGTATTTTAAAACAACGTTGACTGTCAGGATGAGGAGACATAGGTTACGTTAACGTTTGATTTGCCTGTCAATTTGTTCAGTCCAAATTGTTCTGTCAAGAGATTACATATTATTTTTTTCGGAAAGTTAAAGCCGAAATTGATTAGTCATTATTACACATTTCTTTAAAACAGTTCAGTAAAACTCGTTATTTCCAATTAACCATGAATAAAAAGTCACCAAAATCGGAGCGAACAAGACCGCTAGAAAAAGACATGATGGAAAAATTTAGTGCCAGTCCATGGTACTCCGTAGGAAAAATTATTGCAACGTCCAACAAGCCAAAGGAAAACGTTTTTGAATTGTTCAGACCTAATAAGCAATGCGTAGATTATAAAATATCGGAAACCTGGGCTAAAATGCAGAAAGGAGACTTGAAAGTTAACGTTAGACAAACAAGTGCTACTTACGAAGATATACCTCCGGAAATATGTAAACCGCCTCGTAAGAAAAAGGTATATTTATCACTTCCTTATAGTATCGTCAAATTTAAATATATCTAGTTTAAATTTAAAATATGTAAATAGAGTACTACTGGAACATTTTCAAAACTACTTAGTCCAGGCGGATAAATTTACAACTTAAGGAAACCTTTATTTTAAAGGGGTGTAATATTTAGTATACAAGGTGTTCAGTTAAGGGCGTTCACTATCCAAATCTTGGAAGTCATTTATATATATATTAGTCTTGAAAAACACAATATTATATCAAAAGTGACCAAGAGAAATTGATTGAAAACGTTTTTAAGTTTCTAACTTGACGGCAAGGGGGTGCAATTTTTGGAATGCCCAATAAATTTCACAAAATCTACAAAAACTCACAGAAATAGATATAACTTTTATTACCTTATTAGAAAATTGCTTTTCATTGTGATATCGCCTTTATTATAAGGGTTGGAGGAGCTGTTGACTTACGAAAGATTTAAATCGCTAACTCTTATCCGAACTGAATGACCTTAGGCGCTTTTAAAAGGGAATTTCAAGCTGTTTTAGGATTTTGATCGAGTGATACCAGTTTTTCACAAATTGGTTAGTTGGCGTTATTTGTAACAATCACAAATCACAGTTTTTTTCAATTTTCTTAAAATTTTTAAATGGAAAATTTACTTCTCTTACGCTAGTTATAAAGAGTGATAGGTGTTGGAGAAAACCGCAAATCGATACCTTTATTATTTTTTAAGCCGTTACCAAAGAAGTGAATTAATACGTATTCTGCGTGAATAAAACAGGATAGCTGCTGATAAATACCCTTGCTAACAGGGGGCGGACACAAAGAACCAACTGTCAAAAAAAGTAATACCTTTTGTACGACTGTAATTTCGATATGGATGCCGGTTCTGCTTGGTGGTGAATGTGTCTCGTAATTTGTCAAGCTGCCAACTCACCCACAATTTAACCAACTTCTCGAGGTATTGGGGGGCACCCCTCTTATGAAGGCATGATATCTTCAGTGTCACAAGTCAATGTGACCGTCTGAGAGAAACCTCATTAGTCTAGCGAACAAGCCAAAGTATCAGATATGAGGGTTGAGCTTAAAAATGCCTCGATTTTTCAAGGTCTTATATTTTGACAATGAAAAAAATAACTCGAGTTAAAATATATTGTTTTTCGTTAGGATTATCGGTACGTCTACAGTTTTTTAAATAAATTAACAAAAATCGTCATGAATATTTCGTTTTATTAGGGTTAGTGAAATACGACTCATTTTAGTTCCGCACATAACCATTTAGTAACACATATACATATATACTGCGTGTTTCCAAATATTGAACGCCATTTTGTTCCGCCATATTGAATTCGTACCAGATTTTTACCAGTATATCCCTTAATTTTACGATCATTTTTTTAAACAGTTTATTTGGCCACCATTTTATTCCACCATATAGAATTTGTACTATTATTGTTACCAGTTTATCTCTATATCACACTTAATTCTTGCACAAAAATTAAAGTCAATCTAATAAGTAGTTTTTTCAAATTGGTTTTTCGTTAAATATTTTATTAGGATGGCATTTTGTTTAACGGTTACCAGTTCATTCTAATGTAAAACTTGATTTTTATGCTATATTTGAGGTAAATTGGATAATTAGTTTTTCAGTAATAATTTTTTTTAACATTTCTCTAGACCGCTATTTTGTTTGGGCAAATTGGATTTTCATCATAATGTAACCAGACAATTCCCATATGACCCCTAAATCTTAAACATAAACAAACCGATGGAATTGAGAAAACATGTTTTTTTGGCATCTAGGGACCCTAAAATGTGAAGATCTGCAAATACCGGAATAGTGATTTTTGTCGATTACAAACATTTTATTTGACCATCATCTTGAATTCGTACCACAATTTTACTAGTTTATCTCTATATCATACCTAATTCTTGAACACAATTTGAAATCAATCTAATAAGTAGTTTTTTCAGGTTGATTTCCTAAATATTTATAAGCCGTCATTTTGTTTCGCCATCGTGGATTCGTACCAAAAATTTTACCAGTTCATTCCTACATAATACTTGATTTTTTTGCAAAATTTCGGGTAAATAGAATAGAGATGGTCTTTCTATTTCCGACCGAATTATTTTTAGTTATATCTGAAATTTATAATATACTAAAATGTAGTATCGTTCTGGTGCCCCCCAAGCGTAATTTTTGGCTACACCACTGATGTTGTTGCTTTGGCTTGTTGGCCTCTAAACGCGCTCACTTCTAACAGAGTTTGGACCAGTTCGAAACAGTGGCGCTTCCAAAACTCTGGTCTGGGGAGGGTCGTACTTGGCAGGGGGGGGATGCGAACACCCGTTTAGGCAAATTTCAAACAAAGGTTAGGAAATTAAAGGATTATTATTTAGCCGTGCTTAACCTTACTTTTAAAATTCGAAAACTAAAGTAACGATAAAATAGTAACTGTTACTACTTTTAAAATTACGATAATATATCTAATACATAGTACATACCCTGTAAAAATTAAATGGAGACGTTGCAATTACAATTTTTAGTCCTTTTACTGCAAGAGACAAAACAAAAGCATTTACCGTCTCCCATCCCGCGTAGTGATTTTTCGTGTATAAATTCTGACAGTGGCGAGGGAGATGATACTTCCAAACGCCTTACGTGTGCGATACGTTGTTGCCATATCAGTCGAATATTATACATACATTGAAAAATTATCACAATAATATCTATCAAATTATCCTTTTAATAATTTATTATTAAAAATATTAGAGGCAACATAATTTTCAATAATATGTATTGGGGTCTGGAGGGGTAATTACCCCCTCTACCCCCCCTTGGAGGCGCCCTTGGCTCGAAACCTAGATAAAGTATGATAGGAGAAAGGCCAAAACTAACAAATTATATTGCATTATTGGTAATTATAAATATAGTACTATAAATATAGTACTATAAATTAATCTGCCCAGTATTAAAAACTAATACTGTTTTCATAGTCTGCTCGACCAAATCTAATAGTTATTTAATATCATTTTTAAGAGGACATCGAAATATTTTAAAACGCATGGAATTCTCAAAAATTTTCGAAGGAAAAAATTCCCCGAGTAAAGGTAGGTTTCTTTTTTTTTCGTTAAGGCTATCGGGAAGTCGATAATTTTTCATATTTTATTTTTTTTCTGTTTCAAAAAATGTGTTTTTGTTAATTGAAAAAATGTAGACTTTTTGGTAATCTTAATGAAGAAACAATATATTTTTACTTGAGTTATTTTTTCTTCGTGGAAAATGGACCTTGAAAATTCGATGCATTTTTAAAGTCAACCGCCATATCTCGTATTAGGCTAATCTTTTCGCTAGTTCACTAGACTAATCAAGTTCCTCTCAGAGGCCCTTATCAGCCTTTTACAATGCATATATCATGTGATTTATATGCAGCAGCATAATCGAGGTTTTCAGGTGCTGGGTCCCCTTAATATCTCAAGCAGTTGGCTAAATTGTGGTGGAGTTGGCTATTACTTGGCAGATTACGAGACACATTTTCTAAGAAGCAAAACTAAATTACTGTAATAAAAAAGGTATGACTTTTTATTTATTTTTAATCAGTTGGTTTTTCCTATTGTGCCTCCTCCAAAAGGCAAGGGTCACCCTTGGCCCCTGGAGATTTTAAATTCACTCCGTTGTGTCCGTTGTTGTCCTCATTATTATTCACTTCGTTCGAGAATACGTATTAATTCACTTATTTGGCAATAGCTTAAACACTAATAAAGATATCGATACTCTATAACTAGCGTAAGAAAAGTATAGCCACTTTTGCTACAATTTTTTTTTTCAAGACATTAACAACTGTTTACCACAAGTAACTGAACAGCCTGTATAAACGGTCTCCGGAATTTGGACGTAGGTCGCTTTATAACTATCTTTTTAACAGCCACGTAGCCAGAAATTCTATTCGGGGGAGGTCCAAACCAAAGATTCATTTCAGGGGGGGGGTCCAAACTGTCAAACATCAGGAGAATTAGTAAGATATAAGCCTATAACAAAATAGTTTCGGGGGGGGGGGTCCAGACTCCCAAGACCCCTCCCCTGGCTGCGTTCCTGCTTTTTAACTCTCCTTTAGAAAGGTGTCTTAGTTACAACATCATTTGTTATGGTGATTTGGATTTTGCTCATTTTAACCTTCTTTTCTTAAAAAAAAATCTTGTTCAAAGCAATTTATGAGAATTGTAATGATATAATTTTGGTTGTTGTAAGCTTATCAACCGTACTTTAACTCTTAATTCTACAAAAAAATGTCTTCTTAGATTCTAAATTTATTAGTTTTTTCCTTGATGAATGAAAATTTGTAATTTTATTTACCTATCGATAATTGGATGCTCTGTTGAACAGTCAGAATAGTAAAATAAATAAATAAATAAAACAGTAATATTATAGTAATAAGAATGATGCTAATGAGCTATAAGGCTTAATTCTTTCTGATGCTTGTTTAATAGAAAAAGAAGTATATACGGTCAGTCTGTTCATATAATACAATATTTTACTATCAGGGGGGGACAAGTGATTTGATAAGTTCACGTATTATCCTGGTATAAGTACGTTTGTTAAGCTTATATCTTTGGACTGGACTTTTTCCAAATTTGGTCCATTTTGTCCATATGATAATAAAGAAAATTCTTCTGTTACCAGTTTAAATGATGTTTTCGCCTATAACCTTTATAATTAATATTTAAGAACTGGAACACCTCTCGATATGCGCGATCGACAACAACAGTATGTTATGTGGTCTTCCCGGACCAAATGCAAAAATAGTGTTAATACGGGATCACACATGCGGTATTTGCCGAATAACGAATAATCGGCATTTGGCAAGCGACTTGCCGAAGAAAACGTATACACACAGGGTTATTCACCAACAACTTAATGTCTGCTTTGACTTGGCTCAAAATACCGACATCAATATAGAAAATAACTCTGCATATGTGGCTCCTGCATTACATACATACAGTTTGTACAGTCTAAGTTATTTGGCATTAAAAAAACATTCTTTTCAAAAAGAACTTTTTTATTTTTGTATCATTTAAAACTCGCTGTGTAGATACAGCAAATATAGTAAATAATCGTAGGTAAAATTATTCAGTGGCGGTCCACCACAATGGAAATTTATAGATGAAGTTTGGAGAGAACAGGTAAGTGTACTTCAATCCCAACTGAGGAAGGAGCAAAAAAACGTTCTCAAAGAAGTCCGCACGCACAGGAAGAGTAGACGTTCAAATGATCATGATATCGTACAAAGGCTGGTAGGACCAGAGTGGTTTATGGAGTTGAGCCCCAAACAGTTGGCAGCTGTTGATCAATTAAGACAATGTGTGTACTGGGATATAAGGTAACTTTGTATAAAGTGATTATAAGTATTTCGTAAACTCCGCTCAATTTATCTCTGTTTTGTTCTGACGGCATTCAGTTTCATAAAGTGCCCTTGAGATTATCGGTTTTTATAGTGGGTGAATGTCCTTTGCTATGATGTGCCTCTAAACCTCTTGCTTGGATCTCTATGTCAGATCCATCGATTATCTGTTCTTTTAGAAACATATCCGACTCCCTTTAACATAACTATTATCATCACTGCTCTCTTGTAACGTCTTTATTAAATTATTACAACAATTAATTGATACCAAAAATAAGCTTATAGACAGTAAAGAAATAATAATCGATATGCTGAAAATTGAGATACAAATGCTAAATGACATATTATGTAAACAAACTTTTCCCGAGAGAAGCTCTGCCAATATATTACATCAAAACTACTCGCCAAGAATGAAACCAAATACGAATATTCCTAACTGCATAAGAAAACCTAACTAAAAACAGAACAACTTCTTTAGCGATGCGGACACACTCAAGGTCGTATATGTTAAAAAGCCCAAAAATGGAAATTGTAGTGTATTTATAGAACGTTCTCTTAATTTATTCAATAAAATTATGCTAAAAAAAATTGTATGTCGACTGGGGAAGGTTTAATATGTACGAGGATCAAAATGTAAAATTGATTATGGTTATTAAATTACAGCAATCTTATTGGCGGGTATGTCGCAAAACAAAAAAAATCGTATATGCTGTTTAGGTCTTCTACAAAAATGTTCATTTATCAGGCAAGTTTATTTTTTTTAAATTTTTAAAAAGATAAATTCACACCATTAGAGAAAGATGTCATGGAAAAGATTAATTAGAGAGGATCTGGACGAGCAGGTAGTAAGTGAAAATACTCTAAAGCAACATATTAATTTATCTAATAAAATTTTAAATGTAATACATATAAATATTAGAAGTATAAATAAGAATGTTTTCCAGCTTCTCTTGCTTTTTGAACAATATTCTGTGTATGTCTGTGATGTGGTGATACTTACGGGATGTGTTCAATTAAAAATATGCCAAATCAAATAGAGGGGTACTACAATAGTTACTGTAATGGTGGTAATTATAACAGGAACGATGGAATTGTAACCTATATTAAATCAGACATCGAAGCTAACGCAGGTAACATGAAACTATGTAATCCTCAGACAACAATTAGCCGAATTAACATTACATTAAAATACATCTTATGGTATCACGGTAGTATACAAACTGCCTCCAGTGTTAGAAAAAGCCTTTCTGCAATATTTGCAACTCTTGCTTGTAAATAATCTAATAAATTTCATAGAAATTTTTACAGGTGATACTAATATTAATATATGAAATAAAGAGAATAATGTAGTAAATGAATATATTTCCGTGATGGATGGCACCATGGATTTGCGCCGTTTAGATATTATATTTGTTAGGCAAAAACTAAGGACCCAGGGCCTAATCTTTAATTATTTTGAACTAAACAGTGATATAACTGATTACATACCAGTAATGTTATATCTAACAAATACAAAAGAAGAAAATAATAACAACTTTGACACCAAACAGGAAACAATAATGTACTGCATAAACTATAATATACTTCAACAAAAAATATCTTTACATAATTAGACATCTTTTTTAAGCAATATGAACCCTGAAGAAGCAATGAATATATTTCTAAGGATTTTCTGCAAATGAAAAATGAATCTCCAAAGAGTAACATTAGAACAGATAAAAGATTAAAGTGTAAATAACAGACAAATTAATAAAATATTATTCTCAAAATATTAAAATAGAATATAAAAGCTACCGTAATCTACTAAATAAATTAATTAAAACACAAAAATGTAACTATTACAAAGAACAAATAGAATTAAACCAGAAAAACAGTTAAAAAATGTACCAAATAATAAACTATGCCAAAATAGTAATGTAAAAAAGACAATTGCTTCTCTCACTTTAATTAATATAGTTATTTGACAGCAATATTGATATAGCTAACCATTGTATTAATTATTTCACAAATATTGGTACAAAAAAGTCGGTAACAGCAAATGCTTTTTTAGAAAAAAACCAGAGCGCCCCAGATAGAGATGGATCTTCAACTAAACTCAATAAATCTATTCATATGGACATTATAACACCAATAGTTCACGTAATAAATAATTTTTAGCACAGGTATAGTACCTATAGCCACTTCAAGCAGTCAGTAATTACTCCTATATACGAATCAGGATTAAAAAAAACAATTGAAAATTACCCTCCAATAAATCTTATTAGCAACTTTACAAAAATATTTGGAAAGTGTTTGAAAGATATATTACTTGATTTTTTAAAGCTTTTGATATTATATCAAAACCACTGGTTTGGTTTCCGAGAAGTATTAAGCCCATTGGATGCAATATACTGTCTGACATCAGATATAATAAGTAATCTCAATGACAACCAAAAATGCCTAGCCATATTTATAGATCTTTCAAAGGCTTTTGATACTCTGCTCCATGATCAGCTGATTGACGTTCTCAATCAACACGGGGTCAGGGGTGCAGTGTTACAAGTTTTAGAAAGCTATGTGTTAAACAGAGTTCAATACGTCTAAATAAATGGTAATCTAAGTGATCTATTAAAACTCAAAACAAGCATCCCTCGGAGAACAATTCTAGGACCCATTCTATTTATAACTTCCATTAATTCACTCTGAAAACTGGACGTAAATGGTAAGTTGACATCCTATGGGGATAATACTGCGCTTTTATTTACAGGTAATATATGGACTGAATGTAAAGATAAAACAACTAATGAGTTTAAGAAAGTAAAACATTGACTTGACTCCCGTAAATTATCATTGAATTTTTCAAAGAGCTGTAAATCGAACTTGTACTCCTTCAGTATAAAAAAACAGGCTATACACAAAAAGTCAGTTATATACCCCAGAGATTAACACTCTAAGTGCCATATACATTCGCATTTTACCCGCCAAAATAAAAATAAACATTTAACAATCCCTATAAATCATAAACATATATATTTAAGATTCATTGGTTACTTAGGACGTAAATAAGAAAGGATAATGTCAAAGCATTAGCAGACAGACAAAGCAGAGAATTTATTCTTGAGAACATAGATGCTTTTTACAATTTTATAAAATAAGTATTTTATTGTTTCAATAGTTTCTATTTATCCCACTTAACCATTGTTAAAATTTTCAGTTTATTATTATAATAATTGTTTATGATGTCTAGTCTAGATTTACTGTAGTGATTATGAGTTAAGGAAGTATCTTAATATTGACTTGTGAATCTAAACATAAAATAATAATTAGCTATATAAAAATGAACTATATTTTAAACGAGTGCATACAGATGTTTCATCACCTAGGCACTCACTAGTGTCTTGTCTATAAATAATTAAATATCATGTAAGATACCAATGCAACCAACACCTATTTTAATATGAATGTTGTTATAATATGTATTTATTTAATCTCTAATATTTAAAGTTCTCATCTTTACTAAATAATATTGTATTGTTTCCTTATACTATGTCTATGGGAATAATTATATTATTATTATTATTACTATATTCTCGATTTTACAATAAGACAAGATAATAAAGCATCGAACATATTTTGACTATAAGCAGCTAGGTATAAAACCTTAACTTATTATGCTTAAGCCTTTAAATGATAAAAGTGCCACTGTTCACACCTCAACGTAGTGCTCCCATTAAAACTGATGTTAAATTAATGATATAATAAAGTTAGTAAACAATTTATTTGGCAATTTCATAAATATCTTTTTTAAAAAACAATAAAATATATTAAAAACTAATATTCGAAATATTACTGAGCATTAGAAGGCATTAATTCTGGTGTACAAAATGTACCCAGCGGTTTTCACTCGGTATCACCCTTCCATGACTGCCCTAGATCCGTCCTTGTCCACATCTTTTTCAATTAGAAATTTAATCACTTCTATGTGTTCGTTCATTCATTCAAATTTTTTAAAGAATTTTTGAATAATGTGCATTAATGCTTACCAATCTTTATTTTATCGACGATTTACTGAAAAATAATTGGCATAGCTGATTTATATCTTGTTTGGCATAATAGGTATTGCACAAAACATAATAACCTTTTATTTTTAGGAAACGAACGACAGTCAGGTGCGAAGAAATTCTTGCAAATCTGGGTTTAATGCGAAGACCCAAAAAAATTGATATACAAACCGCTTTGCAACACAGTTGTGGATGCCCAGTAGAATTCTTGCTCGTACTCTACCAACTGATAAACCCCAATAGAAAAAGCTACTCCCTAAACGATCGTTTACTTCTATCGTCAGTTGTTCACCTAAGTATAATGCACACTTTGAGGGAACTCCACGTGAGAATTCCGTCACCACCTAAAGAGCCAGAACCACCAAAGATGGAGAAACTAAAAGAAAAAAGGAAAAAATATAGGTCACCTTATTTGGAACCGTTAACATACGAGCCGCCGCCGCCTAGATTTAGTGGTATTTATAAGAATAAGCACAGACAATACCCAGAGAGTCCTTACTTTGCTTATATCGCCGAGTTTGAAAAAGAAAAGGAGTACGTATATATTTTATTGAAAACCGTATATCTGTTCACACTATATCTATTCTTGCAAGGCTCACCTTCTTCTTCATTGGCGGAAGGGGCATTGCCCCCCCTCCGTCATGTATAAAACAAGCACTGCATCGATTGAAAATCGTAATTCGCCCCCCCCCCTGATCAGTTTTCTATAAATAAGGCTTTGGATATATTAGTAAGCTTGCAGGAGAACCCTCATTTACTACATGCTGAAAAAATCCACCCCTTATAAAATAGCACTAGTTCCAGCACTTACTGACGATGTTTACGACAGGCGTTTAGAATATTGTGAGACGATGATGGAATTTTGTAACGCCAATCCAGATTTCATGAAACGTTGGAAGATAATTGGGTCCTTTTTCTTAGAGGGCAGTAGGGGGAAATCTGCATGTTTCCAGATAGTTGCAAGCAATAAAAAATTAAATTGTTCCGGATTTGGCGTAATTGTTTCCTAAGTATTGTAAGTTCTTTTTTTCAACTGTAAAATACTGTTATGAATTTCCACCCAAAATGTTTTTTTAGAAAAATATACAGTACCAAATAACGATACCTGCTTGCAGCGGGATGGTGCGCCCCGACACTACTCTTAGGAAGTTCGGGAATACCTTGAGAATGTGTTTATTGGAAGCTACATAGAAAAAAGAGGCAGAATTGAATGGCCAGCTCGGTCCCCAGACTTGAGGACCCTCGATTATTTTTGTGGGGACACCTGAAGATTGTTGTTTTCAAAACTAAGCCGTTCCAGAAGGATCTGAGACGACGTATCAAAAACGAATGTAGAAATATCGAACAAACTAACGGCCTTCTTCGTTTTGAATGCATTCGGCAATATTTAGCTCACTGTCAATAAGTAAATGGGCAACACTTTAAACACTTGATATGAATATTTCAAAATATATTCAGGGAACTGTAGTAGGGGTCTAGTCGTTAGAAATTGTGAAATATTAAATTTTGCCTCTGCATACTAGTACCATTGCCCTAGATTTATACATATGGATATTTTTAATGTATAAAATAAAACGTAAAATGTGTTGGTGGCTATATGTTTGTTCTAGGAGCTGAATTTGAAATTCATACAAAACAATTGGCACTTTAATTTATACGTCTGTAAACTTTATAAGGGGGTTTTAGTTAATCTCACGAAAAAATATTATCCGAGAAATTTATCGATGTAAAAATTGCCACGGTGATAATTCAAATTTCACGATCGGCTTATTCCAAAAAATATCACATCTCAATTTGGCGGCGTTGATAACGAATCGTTCTAGCTCTAGCCCATAAGAAAAGTTGTTTAAAGCTTGTAATTTTTATATAAATCGTCGCAATTTTCCGATCTCGTCGGGGAGATTTGGGAATTTCAAAATATCATAGGCATTATTTTAAATTTCGCAGTCACGATTTTCGTTTGTTTTTTCGTCACCCTACTTACCCGTCGCAAATACAAATTGAACAAAGAAAAATGAAATTTACGCCATCTCACTGAATAAAGAATGAACATTTTTATAAATATGTTTTGCTTTTTTTGGGAAAGGTTAATGTTTATCCGTTTTATAATATTTTAGTTACTCAAACAGGAATTTTAAAATGGAATTACCTTCATTTTCAGCATATTTCATAATAGAGACTGGATACGTGTTTCTGATAACCACTAGCAAGAGTAGAGGAGTTTCGATAGAATTAAAAACTAAATAAATATATCAAAGAATTTTACAAAATGGTCTTTGTAAAAAGAGTATAGTAGTTGCAAGACCAATGCAAAAATGTTGATGCTATAAACATGAATTAAGTTTAAGAATTATACTATATAGAGAAAAATGGGTCGACGAGATTTAAAATTACGCGTGTGATATTCGAATTAGCTGGTCGTGCAATTTTCAAAAAGTGGTTGGCGAAATTTGGAATTGTGGTTTGTATCTTGTATTCTGTTGATGCTTATAACGGTGAAAAGTTGCATTAACTGAAGTGTATATATAAACTAATCGCTGATTCTAATTCATTTCAAAAATTATAATTTATATACAATTTTAAAAACAACTATTTAAAGTACATAATTTAAAAAATACGCATTAAAGTAAACTGCTGGCCATAAATAGTGCACCAAGAATTTTTTTTAAGCTTAAAGTTGGATAAAGAGTACATACAGGGCGTGCAATACAACCCCTGCATTTTTGCAAAAGCTTGTTAACGCCTAAAATTCTCATAACTTTTTTTGCTTCTGATGAAATTCAAACAAGTTCTAGAGTTTTTTTATATTTTCGGTTGTTTGTAATATACAGCGTTTCTACGAAAAATTTTACATCTTCATACAAGTGTAGAGGTAACTTAACTACTCGTATACAAAACGAATCTTTATAACCTAATTTATGATTAGTAGTTATACCGTTATAATTAACATTAAGAAGTTTGAATACATGGTGTGACAAAAGTGAGCTATATTTACCAAACACTAAGTTAAGGCATTCTACAGATTTTACTATAATTCGCTTCTGTAATTATGTCATACCCAAGATAATTACATGTGCTAGCTGTGATAAAACTTTTGTGAAGTATGGACTTTTTTGTAAAAACTATTTTTTCATTTTTATTGTAGACATTTTACACATTAGTCATGATATAGGGTATTCGTTTTTAATTTCAAAAGAGTTATACTATTTATACTATATATAGCTATATTTTTTAGTTCGTTTTAGGGCTAAAAGTTCATATAAACATTTCATTTGAAAAAGTATCTGAAGTTAATTTGGGTATCTAGTTACTTTAAAAAAAAAGGAACTTAAATATTTATCTTTAATTACTTTTTAATATACTTAATAAATATATTTTTAGTTACATATTATGTATTACACACTTATCTTTATTATAATATTTATGTTTACACATCTATGACCCCAGAATTAGCAACAATGGTATTTTTACGACAGTTGACATCAATACAACAAACAATCCCGTGTAAACACAACACACTTCAATAATTAGTAGAAGAGTTATATATTGAATCTTATAGAACATAGGTACTTTATCTAGTTTTTTTTTTCGGCTTTAAAACAAAACAAAATATTATCTAAATGGCACACAATAATATATAAAAACATCAAAACGTACAACGTACAACATGTCTACAGCTATCCCGTAAAAAGATACAATATGTAACAATATTATTATCCTCGATCGAAATTTATATCACCCTGTATACATACACAAAGTATACTATTTTAAAGTTGTTTCTCTTAATCCATCCAGAGCTATTTTCCGTGTACTAGCTTTGTTTCTGAGATACAGTGCGTCCAAAAAAACAATTTTATTTGGTTTTTTGCTTATATTTTTGTTAAAGACCATCACAATTGTACAAAATTTGGGATTCTGGGTATATTGATGTCGAGAAATTCAAATATTCCTATTCAAGATTAAAAAATGTGTCAGAAGTTTAAAAAACTATCAGTGTCTTGAAATAAATCGTATATAACACTACCTTAATGATACCTATTTTCTCAGTCCACTCAGTATACAGGGTGTCAATTAAGTACTTGTACAAACTTTAAGGGGTGATTCTTTAACTAATTCTAAGATTAAAAGTTCAAATGAACATGGGTCTGAAACGGCTTTGTTTCTGAGATACAGTGCGTCCAAAAAAACAATTTTATTTGGTTTTTTGCTTATATTTTTGTTAAGGACCATCACAATTGGACAAAATTGGGGATTCTGGGTATATTGATGACGAGAAATTCAGATATTACTTAGTTTTATATTTAATGTTAGAGGACGCCACATATAGTATTGTTCCTGAATTTAATTAACCATAACTTTTTTGTGAAGTGTTTTATGTCATTTTTGACTAGTCAGACCTATTCTCCATTTAATTTTACATAAAAAAGTTACTCTTAGTATTTGTCGCTAAAAGCAGCCGTTTTGGATAAAAAAGGGTTTGAAGTTAAATCTGCGTTGAATTTTTTTAAATTGAATCATTTCCGAGATTTTGAAAAATAAGCGAAAAAATACTTTTTCAAAATCATGTGCGATGTTACTCAGATTAACGTATCACAATTACCAAATTAGTGAAAATTGGATAAAAATAATAAAATCGTAAAAATGTGCTGCATCTTTCCTCTGCAGCCGCAGTATACAAGAAAATAGTATAGGTAAATCCATAGCAGGCCTTGGAAAACAATTGAGAGGTTTCCATGGTAGCAGAATCAGTCATGGCAGTTGATTTAGAATAAAACAAGTAGTTTTTTATCATTTGGCATTATAAGTAATAATTTATCGTGTGTTTTGTCCAAAATGTACCAATATACCAACGCAGAAATGGCAGACATTAATTTTACTTATGGAATGGCTCGCGGTAATTCACAAACTGCAAGATGAATGTATCAGGCGCGATTTCCTCAACGAGTGGTGCCACACGTCCAAACTTTTATTAATATTCACGCCAGACCTTGTAAAACTGGCAGCTTTAAAAGGACAACAAATGTTCCAGGAAGGCCTGCAACAGTTCGAACAGTTGAAATTGAAGAAGCTGTGTTAAACAGAATTGAAGAAGACCCGCAAACTAGTACACGGAAAATAGCTCTTGATTTGAATATTACACACATACTTGTTTGGCAAATTTTAAGGTCTCAACGACTTTATCCTTATCATATGCAACGTGTGCAGGCTCTATTACCTAGAGATTTTCCCCTGAGACTCGATTTTTGTGTCTGTTTGCGTAATAGTACGAACCCCGGATTTCTTAAGCCATGTGCTTTTCACAGATGAAGCCTCGTTATCTCGAAATTCCATAATTAACTTTCATAACAACCATATCTGGGCTGAGGCAAATGCTATCAGAGAAAATCATTTTCAGGTGCTATTTTCTCTCAATATTTGGGTAGGAATTATCGGTGATCACCTTATTGGACCTTGCATTCTTCCGCAAAGGCTTAATGGTGGAGAATATCAAAGGTTTTTGGAGCACGAACTTCCCAACCATTTAAAAGAAGTTGATTTAGAAACCAGAAACAGGATGTGGTTCATGCACGACGGAGCTCCGCCACACTTTAGTGTCGTTGTGCGTCAATTTCTGGACGAGAATTACCCTAACCGTTGGATAGTAAGAGCTGGACCACAAGCCTGGCCTCCCAGATCACCAGATTTGAATTCTTTGGATTATTTTCTGTGGAGTCACTTGAAGTCTTTGGTTTATAAAAGTCCAGTCCAAAATGAAAAAGATCTAAGAAATAGAATATTTGAATCTTGTGCCACTATTAATCAAACGCCAGGTATATTTGAAAGAGTTCGGCAATCAATGTTATGGCGACTTATTGCATGCGTTGAAGTAGGCGGTGGTCATTTTCAATAATTATTGTAAAATAATGTTATTAACTAGTTTAGTTTTAGTCTTGTAAATGACTAAGTTTTTTACCTGATAATACAATCAATAAAAGATATATATTTTTTGCTTATTTTTTGAAATCTCGAAAATGATCCAATTTAAAAAATTTCAACTCAGATTTAACTTCAAACCCTTTTTTATCAAAAACGGCTGCTTTTAGCGACAAATACTAAGAGCACCTTTTTTATGTAGAATTAAATGGAGAATACAAGTCAAAAATGAGATAAAAGGCTTCACAAAAAAGTTATGGTTAATTAAATTTAGGAACAACACTGTATGTGGGGCCCTCTAACATTAAATAAAGAACTAAGTTAATTTTTGAATTTCTCGTCACCAATATACCCAGAATCCCAAATTTTGTCCAATTGTCATGTTTCTCAACAAAAATATAAGCAAAAAACCAAATAAAATTGTTTTTTTGGACGCCCTGTATCTCAGATACAAAGCCGTTTCAGACCCATGTTCATATGAACTTTTCATCTTAAAATTAGTCAAAGAATCACCCCTTAAAGTTTGTACAAGTACTTAATTGACACCCTGTATAAAAGAGTTCCATTTAAAAGTTACTTTTTCCTTACACCTTAAAATAATATAATAAAAACATTTGAGGAAAATCTTTCGATAGTTAGGATACTAGGGTGTGCGTGGTTCTTTTCTAGAAGCCACGAGACATCAATTATCTAGGCTGTGTGAACTGTGCGAATAGATTTTAATTCCAGGTTAAAGTGAATACTTACATTCTAGTAATTTGGTAAAATAGAATTTCACAAAACGATATAGTACCGACAATACAAAACTCTAAGCTAACACCCCACTTGCTATTAACCGGTATTACTGGGAATACCGGTTGACAGCTTCCAAATAAGACGTCTACCCGGAATGGTTATAAATCCCGGCTAATCGTGACGTCACTTGCGTGATATCAACAATCAGCCGGGAGTGATATGTAACTAAGATAATTTTTCTGACAGCTCTGATCAGCAAAGCCTTCGTTTTTGAGATATACGGGATGTTAAAGTTTTTTTTTCAGTTTTTTTCGTGGACCTCTGCATTTCTCTAGATAAACCATTCACATTTAATACACCGTATGCTGTGAGCAATGCCTTTGTATACTATTGCCTATAATACATTTTAGAAAAATCTACTTTTTTTTCTAGATAATGATCCTTTTCGCCCCTCCCCCTCCGCGAAATTGTTATTGCGCCACCACTGGCCATTTTTACAACAAACTTACAAAAACATCACAATTTTACAATTTTCCGTACGTCGTTACAACACCATCTCAATAAATATATTTTATAAGAATCACCCATCATGCTACTTTACGTATGTTCATAATCTATTTAGCTTAATAATCCAATATGATTTTCTGTCAAACGGTGTTGTCATATAGATTCTTGTAAAGAATGTTTTCATATCTAAGTCTTTATTAATGAAACACTTTTGCGTTTGTAGTTGCATTTCCGCAAACAGAAATATTTTGTGTTTGTTGTTACTCAAATTATTATCATTAAATTAAATAGACATTTTTTTGTTTATGGTAATAATTACTACTCATTTATTTTCAACTCGTGTTGTAAAAATTTAGTCCAACATCATACATCAAGATACCCAATATCAATTCATAAAAACTCCGTAGAGTGGTTTTTAGTATTTTTGCGGATATTTAGTGTGTTTTGTATTTTTTGGTGAGATAACTCTTTGAAAGTCCTTAAAATGGTTCTCCAGTGTCAAGTTTGTGGAAAACTAGATCCTTTTAAGCCGGAATTGTCCTTTCACAGGTTGGTTAGGTTAAAGTTAGAACACCACCCTTTCAGTAGCGTAACATTTAGCATCTTTGAAATGAAATTAAATGAAACGCAAATAATGAGAAAGTATTATTCTTCACAAGTCGTTTGTTTGCGCTGGCGGCCAGAGTTAGAGGTTGAAAATATCAAATGTCCATATTTTCGTGATAAGCGCCGAATTTCGGGTCCATGGTAAATTTTTACTGAACCCAAGAATTTCACTAGGTTAAAACATTCCTTTGCAAATAGTATATTTCAGTACGATGACTAAATATATACAGTTTTTATTGCCCTAATTTCGTGAATCGTTTTAATAACAGATTTACTTGATAGAAAATTAAAAATAATATCTGACAGAGACTGGGTCAGAAACATGCTTGAGAAGGGGTCAGACCATGCATGAATGGCCATTTTGCTAAATAAGTTCTGAACGGTACAAAATTTCGAAAAAATCTCCGAAATCAAAGAGTCCAAGAACAGAATAAGGAATTTCAATTTGTTATAAAAATGGCCAGTGGCGTCGCAGTAAAAATTTTGGTGGGATAAAAGTTTTCGCGACCTGGAAAAAAGTAACTCTATATAGATTTTTCTTAATAAAAGTATTATAGACATTTCGAAGGCATTGCTCACAGCATACGGTGTATCAAATTTGATCGATTTATCTCGAGAAATATCTCGTACATTTCCATGAAAAAACTAAAAAAAAAATAATAATTTAACTCTGTATCTCAAGAACGAAAACTTTGCGGACACTTTTTAATACTAATAACAAAGACACAGAATATTGCTAATGATAAAGGTATAACTATTGATCATACATTTGGTGATAAAGATTTGTTTTGTATACAGGTTCTCAAGTTAAACCTGCACTTGAATAATGAATAGGTCAACATTTTCGTAGAAACACTGTATATTGCAAAGAAACAAAGATATCAAAAATCGCTAGAATTTTTTTTTGTGTTTCGTCAAGTATCATTTTGATCAGAAGCAAATAAAAATAAAAATATCTTTGAAAAATTCTTGAAGCACTGTTTATGGCCAGCAGTTATCAGATAATTACAAAATTAATTTTATGTTTAGATGTATGTTCTGTTTTCACTACCCCATGTTCCGCCAAAACGAAGAAATGATGAAAAGGTTGAGAGAATATAATAATGCTCAAGAATTTTACGAGAGCCTACCTGGGATCAGACAGCGCATGTTATTTTTGATACCACCTACAACCCTGCGGTTGTGTCCGAATATGTTACATCCTAGGAAAAAACCTCCGATTAAGCAAAAGCTAATTCCTCCGCCTTTATGTAAAGTTGTCCAGTCTGAACCGGTGATATGTTTCTGCGAAGAGAAGGGTTGTAAACAGAAATCTTTAAACAAAAAGGTAATTGAAGGAAAGGTGACCCACCTATTTAGATACATTTTAGATTAAACTATCTTCATTATAACAGAACGTATTTAAGTTTTCTACCGTTGTACAGTGGTTTCCCGGAGACCATTTATGGCCAATAAGGGTTATATTAGAAGTACCTCTAACCTAAGTAAATATAATATTAAAATATACTAGAAGGTCCAGTAGGCTTAGAAAATGAAAACAAAAGAATACCTACAGCTATCAAAACGAAGCGTCTTTTCAAGGTTTTACAAACAGGCTCCTAAAACACATTATTTTCCTATTATATTGTTTAAGTTATTGGTAATTATTTAAGTTTATTTGGAAATATATTAACAAAATTTGATATGGAAGCTGCAGAACAACGTAAGTAAAATTAAAACGCTAATCCAATGTTTGATTTTTATTCCATAGTAGCTGTTTTGAAGGGTTGTTTTAATCGTGATTAAAAATGTCTGTAAAAATGATATATTTAAAACGTTTTTCTTTGGTAGAGAAAATTTATGTTTCCGTCATCAACCGTTTTTGCAACTTATGGTGTTTTTAGTAGAACATTATCTAAAGATATTTTTGAGAAACAAAATAGCTGCCGCTTTTTGCCGCTTTATGAGATATTAACACTTTTATGTTGGTATTCATCAGTAATAATTTTTGCTACAGTAAGGTACACCCTACAGTAAAAATAGAAAAAACATTATTATTTAAGATTTTTTTGCTTAAATAAATTAAAAACCTACAGTTTAACATACTAAAAGTCTCCATTCCTTAGTCATCGATGTCTGTCATTTCTAACCTTCAAATGTCATTGGGAAAAGGTTTTTCTTGTCTTTGTTTTGTGCAGCTCTCGATTTGGAGATTATTTTACCTCCAATGTCGTAGACAAGTCATGTGCTGCACAAAACGACATTAGCCACGTGAAGCACGTGACCTGTTAACGACATTAGAGGTAACATAATCTAAAAAAAAAAACTTCCAACCATTCAGAGGTTAGAGATTTTTACTTTATGGTTTGAAAATAAAAGAAATTCGATTGAAAGAAGTTCCCAAGTTTACAATGGAATTGCCAATAGAATAAATATTCGAGGTGAAATCTATCAACAATAGAAAAAAGCTAATCGTTCCAAAAATACATTTATGAAATCGAATAATGCGTGGTTACTTAGTGAGGTAATTTTTTCTCCACAAATGAATATACTACAAACCCCGGGTATTTCTTTTGGAAGGCCAGAAAAATCATTTACATAAAGCAGTAATAGGTCAAAAGGAAGAAAAATTCGAGAACTGACATACGACAAAAATCAATAGAAAGGTGCGTTGAAGTTAACAGACAAAAAAGGAAGACCTAAATTTAATTAAAACTTGAAACTACACCAACCCGATCAACTAAAATAATGAACACTTGGAATAATCATAACAAAAAACCTATCAAACCATATATAAATGATGAAGCTCTTAGCCTGATAATCGATACAAGGATGTCCAAGCATGATTATGAAACAGTTAGAAGAGACGCTAAGGAAAGAAATTTCGATGTTTATCCCTCTTATAAAAAAATTTTGTAAGCAAACGTCAATTGTTATTCATCTTCTGAACATATACAGCTCACCGAATTGGATACAAAGGTTCAACTACAGGCTCTTTTGGACCATACTGTTTCGCGAATTATTTTATCTCAAAAAGATGTATTTGAAAATGTCGATACCGGCCTTAGAATGATTTTGATACACAGGTAGGGTTGCGACGGAAGTACCGGTCACAGCGGATATAAACAGACTATTACAGAAAATGCTTCAGACTCTGATATATTTCGCACATCACTCGTACCCCTACATTTATTTTCAGTGAAGTTGATCCAAATATAAAAAAAAAATATTTTGGCAAAACCCTCGGCCGTCCTTCACTAGATATTATAGGCCAATTCATATTTCTTTTAATAAAGAAACTGCAGCTTTGATTTTGCAAGAATCCAATTCAGTGAAGTAAGAAATTGAGGAATTACATTTGACCGAATGTTGATGTGAGAATAAAACATTTTTAGTGAAACATGATTTAAAGATGACAATGCTAGATGGCAAAATTAATGGGGTTTTGACAGAAACAATCTCAAATCAAGCATGTAATATTTGCGGAACTACTCCGAAAATAATAAACGACATGGAAAAAGTTACAAAGAGGCCAATAAAGGAATCATCTCTAGACTACGGTTTATCCACTCTTCACGCATGGATTAGATTTATGGCATATTTCATACACTTATCATACCGACTGGACTTTAAAAAATGGCAGGCTAGGTCAGAAGGGAAAAGGCAAGTATTAAAGATAGAAAGAAAGAAATTCAAATCCGCTTTAAAAGCGAAGTGGGATTGAATATAGATAAATTAAAGCCAGGGGGAAGTGGATCTAGCAATGACGGGAATACGGCAAGAAGATCAGTAACAGCTTACATCTTAAATATCGACAAAGAGTGTGTAAAGCGTTGTGCGTGCATTTTGCAAGCTATGTCATCGGGATTTCCAATTGATGAAACTAAATTTAAAGAATATGGCGAAAAGATAGCGGGGCCGTTGACATCAAAATATCCGTGGTATTACATGTCCAGCAGTATTCACAAGATTTTGATTCATTGGGCATCCATAATTTCTGCCGCAGTCCTACCAATAGCCATGATGTCGGAAGAGGCACAAGAGTCTCGCAACAAAGACCTTAAAACTACCGAGAACATTGTACTCTAAAAACAGAAAGAACAGCCACAAACCAGGATCGTTTAAATAGATTTTTGGTATCTTCTGAATCACTAATCACAAGTTTAAGGAAAATGCCAAAGAAAAATAAACACATGTTTTTACCCGAAACAATAAAATTATTAAAACAACATTTACCATCTATGGCTCCTAAATATGTTGATTCCTCCGATTCTGAAGATTAAATCAATGTTTTATACTGATTTTTTGTTTGTTTTTTAATAACTACTTCATTTAATAATACATATGCGTAATATACTTTTAAATATTTTATATTTATATCTTGTTATTTAAGACAAAAATTTCATTAAATTTTATCACTGTATATAGTGACGTAAATGAAAAAACTAGAATTATTCAAAAAAAAACATGTTCTTTTAAAGAAAAACATACACATAAAATTTGATAGTTACATAATTTAACCTACCAGTTAAGATTATTACGACTTTTCGTTCGAATATCGGACGCCGCAACGTGTTTTTTTCCTGCATTTGCACACATGCGCAGACAAAATATTACATCTTACATCCTAAAAATCACAAGAGTGAATTTTTTTCGAAAGCATTCCAGGATTATAGAAACTAAGAGTTTTTTTTCCTATTTCATGCTATTATTCTTAATAATTTTAAAACTTTATGTTTTTGGATAGTACGTTTTCTTTCATGTTTTTTACATTAAAAAAATCATGTTTTTATTTAGCTTAGAAAAAACTTTTTTTGAACATCCACCCCTATAAATAGGTAGGTATCTAATGTTTACCATTTCACAAACAAGCGTCAAAAATATGGGGACAAAAAACATTCGTCAAATCCGAATTTATTCTCAGATATGAGGGGAAGCTAATGCTAAATTTTCTAACTTTTAGATAAAAAAAATATTTAAAAAAGGGTAAAAAATAGGTAATTACCTAAAGGAAATCTTACAAATATGTAGTGAGAAATTAATAAAAAGTAATTTAATGCTTATTTAATTGGGAAATAGTAACATGAAGTAATAAAAAGTTCCAATTGCTCTAATGCGTCACTCGTGATTCAAAAATTCAAAAAAGGAAATAGAAGTTATAAAAGTTTAATTTGATATTTAAGTCAGATCTACGCTTAAGAACATAAAAATATAACTTGCGCTTTAAGTTATTTTTCCTGTTTATTATTCCGTTAAAAGTGACACCTGTCATGAGCTAAACAAATCCAGATGTATATAGCTTGTAATTTACTAACCAAAGTTTATTTTTAAGCGTAATTTACCTAATCTCTACCAATTAAGCACAAAATATTTTTAATCACAATTATAACCTACTTTTATCCAAAAACGATCTCCGTGAAACCACTGTGCGTTGTGCATAAAAATTTTCTTTCCGTTGTTGTCTGCTTTTACTAAGTAAAATTTAAAAACCGAATACGGATAAATGCCTCTTACGATCAGAACTGTCAAATGTTTTTATCGTAAAGAGAAAAATTTTTCAAAATAGAATTTATCTGTCATATTTTTTTTATTTGATGCCTTTTATGTCGTATTCCAAGAGAAGGGGAGAAAGTATAGGATTATCCAACGAGGACTAGAGATGGAAAACGAAAGCAACCACAATATTTTATTTAACTTGCTTTCTTCCTATGTCTGTCTTTCCAGTTCAGATTTTGTTATCAATTTTTCAAGCACTTGCAGGCATCCGATTGAGCTAAAATTTGGCATGCTTATATAACTTAGGTGACAATGCAATGTTAGGAAGCTTTATTATTGTTGATTTTAGCAGAAAAAGTTATTCTTCGTAAAGAAAGTGCTTGTTCCAAGACTTAGATTTGAGTAAAACATTAGATTGGAATAAATATAAAATATTGAAGAGTGACCTTACCAATAATTTAAAAAAAAAATGTTAAACTAGTTATTCAAAATTGTAAAAGTTTGTTTAATGATAGAGATTCTACTAGACTAACATTAATAAACCCCCAACTTTCTAATTAAACTTCATAAAACAGGCCCTCCGATTTGACCTGTCGTCTGTTTAGTCTTAGCTCCTTCTTACAGGCTTTCAAAATAACTATATATATTATTATAGACAGCACTAGTTTTTCAGCTAAATATTCGATTGTAAATTCATGCGACTTAGTATAAGACATTCAAGGGGTCAATTTACTAAAAAATTAAACTTATCTCTTCTGATGTTACTAATTTATTTCAAAGTGTACCGGTTCAAGACACGTTGACTTTTATTGACAAACTTCTTTAAAACAAGTATATATTATTAAAAAACAAAACATAATGAATTTACTTTCCGTCTGTTTAAAGCAAAAGTATTTTGAATTTAATAATAATATATATACAAGTAATGATGGTCTGTTAATGTGAAATTCTCTCAGTCAATAGCTGAATTATTAATGGATTTTGTAGAAAATAAAATTAGCCAATACCCTTTTTTTAGCAAATTTCTTTATTGGCACAGGTATGTAGATGACATTTTAGTTTGTTTCAGTGAAACAGAAAGACAATTAAATATATTTTTAGAATTCACAAACAAATTACATTTCAATATAAAATTCACTACAGAAAATAAAACTAATTTGTTTCTTAACTTTCTCGATTTAACCATAAAAAGAGAAAATAATAAGCATATATTTTCTGTTTTTCACACATACTGATACGACTATATATTATACTTCATGTCATCAAATACAGTTAGCAGCCTTTCATAGTATGATCCATCGATTAATCACAAAACCCCTAAATAAACAGGATTTCCAAAATGAACTTAATTAAACAAATTGCAATAAATAATGGTTATAGTCCAAATATGATAGATATTATTTAGTTTACCCTAATTTAAAAACCCTTTCACTAACTATAAATATATTACGTACCATACAATAACAAAATAGGCGATTTTCTAAGAAAACTGAATCTTAATGTAGCTTATAAAACCAAAAACTTCTTAGGCAAATTCATAAAATATAATAAATCAAAAACAAATTTAAATAATAAATCAGGTGTCTATAGATTAACTTGTAAAGATTGTCAAAACAGGTATATAGGGCAGACAGGTAGTAGTTTCGACAAAAGTATAAATGAACATTATAACTGCTTCGTCAAGGGGGATGACGGATCTAATTATGCTTCTCATTTAATTAACTGCAATCATCATTTCAATAAAAATTTTAAAGTTTTACATACAGAAAAGAAAGGCATAAAATAATATTTACTAGAATCTTTAGAAATAAACAAACTTAAAGACACAGGTCTATTAAGTAACGATCAAACGGACCTGGATAATTCACCCCTTACAAATATTTTTTTGTTAAAATAGATTTAGATAAATATGAAAAACCCATTGTAAAATAAGTAAAAAAAGATTTTGTTCCCTAATTTTATTTTCATTCTGTTTGTGTCATCCGATGAAGCCACAGAGTTGGCGAACATGCCATAAGTTTTTTTTTAATATAGTGGAAGTTTTAAGTAAAAATTGTTTTTTACTTAGTGCCAAATACCTTTTAAAAAATACAGTTTGATGTTATTGATGTATCTGTAGACTAATAGACTTTTTATTAAGTGAATGTATGGTCCACGTCTCAATGTTTTTAAGTAATCTTTGAAAGTATATAAAGGTTAATTACTATAATGATAACCAAAATCTTTCGATGATCGTCGCAACATTCTTTAATAATCTGTGTCAGTCTGTGTGTGATCCTTTCTTCAACAAATAAATAACTTTTTTGCCAATTACCTGAATAAAACCAACACCATCTACGCCATTTTCTAAGTATGTTTAACACCTCTAACTCAATCATTTTAGCAAAATCGATGTCAAGATAATCATCATAAAGTTTTGTTATTTTTTAAAATATTCTTTTTTCGTTCCTTCTTATCGTACCGGATATAAAATTTCATTTTTAGTTAATACAATTGCTAGGCCCTCTTTCGTTATCTAATTTTTTACGAAATATTTTGATAATTTATATCCTTTACTGTATTCTAGGAACTTCTTTATTTATAGATATAACTATGTATATGATGTAATTTTAGATATAACACATGTTTTCTCATTATAATAATTAATTATTTGTTGATCTTTTTATATATTTATATAGAATTGATTCCTCTATTCTCTTGTCAGTTTTTTTTGCAACCTTGTTGTTGGTATGTTTTCTTATAAGATTAAGGATATTAGTAATATATATAAATATTCGATAATAATTCCAGCTAAAACGAAGTTGTTGTGAGAAGACTGCACAAGATTTTCTTGGCTCGTTGTGTTTCTGCGATGACTGTCTAGAAAAAGTTTGGCGAAATGCCTTAATTAGAATTCATGGTGGCTTCCAAAAACCTGCTTGTAAATGTGACGATCCAGTGCCAATTATACAGGGCACGTTACAGGCCAAAATGTGCAATTGCTACAAAGAATACAGAAATAAGATCGTTGGATGCGCGGCTAGACAACGAATATTGGTTCAAGACTTCAAACTTATTATAGGAGGTAAAAAATGTGGAATGATTTTCTTTACAACTGGTATAATATTAGATTTTTTTATTATATTTACTGCACTTAAGGGATCAAAGAGATGCTCATTTAGATATTGTTCAGAATAAAAATAGTTTAATTATATGGATGGGGTTTAATAAAGATTTCCAAATGAACTTTACCATCCACATTGTTATTCTTAAATCTCGGCTTCAATAATACAGGTTACTTGAAGAGTTTGGGGACTTTCTTGCTTTGAATAAAAAAATAGAGGTGCCAATTGGAACATCTGATTATTGTAAATTGGTTCTGCTACACCTTTAGAAACACGCTGAATACTAAAAGTACTTTTAAAGTTATTTACACACACTTATACCACTAAAAATTTTTTTTGCCAATGTGTTTTTTGCCTAATTGAAAGAAGTTGGACTTAAATGAGCTGTTGCTTATATTTTAGAGGTCTTTATGACAAAATTTGGTCCAGTCTATAACATATTAGGAACCCAAGGAAAAAAAATATGCCTTTGCCACGAGATAATACAACGAAAATCACAGTTAAAAAGAACTAAAGAAATCCTTCTAAATAATGAAGCCAAATTTGTCATTGGAGGAATAATTATGACGAAAGATGGCCCAGTGTTCAATCTAAGTTCTGTAGTTGCCAGAAAGCCATGCAAATGTATTTTAAGGTAATATTCTACAAGAAATAGTGTTCAAAATATAACCAACGCTTTTACCCTGTTTTCATTGCAGGTACTGGCACAAGCTCAAAATTTTAGATATTCAAAACAAAATTCGAAAGCATGCTGTACTATTCGTAAATAATGGTTTAATAGAGGGTAAACAAGGCCCAATATTTTATTTTTCATGCATCCCTTCTATGGCAAAACCAGACCCCGAATTACGATCAGTTTGCAGCTGCGACCTCAAGAATTCAAAATGCTTTGAGCACTGCATGAACTATTTAGAATATAAAGAAGGTCACAAATCAACTTCCAAAGATAATACATCTACTTCGGAAGAAACTTCTTCGAGAGAAACTGAATCTGATTCAGAAGACACCTCTTCTTCTGTTGAAAATAGTGAAGCAAGTGCTTCAACACATGATTTATGTCCATATTGCTCACAACTAAGGAAAAAATCGAACCCACAAAATCAGGAAAATCAGTTAAGGTAACAATTAACAAACACTTAATTCAACATATAATTTAAATCGATAAACATAGTTATTTGAAGAGTTAGTTTTGCTATGTATCCTTGCCACTTTTTATGTATTTCAATTATTATTTTCGGTGTTTGAGGTGACTTAAAAGATTGGGAAGATGTTAGAATTCGTTAATTTAATGTAAACGAGTGGAAGGAGTGGAATAACTGAAATAAACTATTTGGTAAACAGTTGTATTGTGAAAAAAAAACATATAATGTGTTAATGCATTTCAGATTGATATTTCTTTTGAGTTTTCTATCATATATTATTATATTTACGTGAAAATTTATAATAAAATATTTTTGGTTTCTTTATTACTACTAGTTTTCTACTACAAACTATTATTTTCATCAAGTATACTGGAGTGTCCATTATGTGCGTGAGTATGCTGAAGGCACTGTGCAGAAATGTTCTACCAATGCTTCTTTTTAACCTAATTGTTAACAGTACAAAATACTTCGAGCCAAGTAAATGGTTAAGCATATTTCCTCGATATATTCATGTTAGATAAATTTATGATTAATATTTATTTCATAGATTTATTATTTCCCCAAATATGAATCATACAAAAAAAAATCTGTGTCAGCTCTAAAGCACTGAGAAAACACATTTAAAATGCAAAACATTTTAATTCTTATCATCTGACAATGAAATAAAAACTATTTAGCTTGCTTGTTTTTCTTTTTGCTGATAATAAATGTTAGAATATATATATTTTTTAATAAATTAAACAAAGTAATTCAAGAAAAATCACCAACAGTTCAATATAATATTTTTCTCTTTGTAGTGATAAGACAACTAAAGGACAAATGTCACAACCGACTCTGTCAAAACTCAAAACGATTCCATTTCTGTCGAGTTGAGATCTTTTGTGGCAGTTCTAACAATTTGCAAAGCAACAACTCTAGGTACAAAATGTGGTACAAAACCTTTTTTCAAACAGTTTAAGACATTTACTTATGTCACTGTCATTTGTAATTGTGACATTTAGAAAAATTATTTGTTCAATTGTTAAAAATGTCATCTTCAACCTACAACTGTCAAGTTAGACATTGACTTAGTCTAAATTTAAACCTCTTTAGTAAATACGGGTTCACTAAAGAGGTTTGAATTTAGAACAATTCTAACTTGACAGTTGTTGGTTTAAGATGACATTTTTAATAATTGAATAAATAATTTTTCTAAATGTCAAAATTACAAATGACAGTGACATAAGCAAAACATAACGGGCGAACTAAGAGTTTTAATTACCATGGCAACTAGACCTGATGGTCTATCTCTTAAACCTTCTTAGTGAATATGGGGGTTAATATCTGTGTATTTAAACTTTCCAACAAAAAGTTTTCATCACTTTTTAATTTATTTAAATACCTTGATCCTCCAGATAGATAAACAATACGTTTGTAACAAAATCGGCAAGAATTGTCCATTTCAAATAAAAATCAGCAACCGGAATTGACTAGGTTTTTCACCTTTTTACCTATTTCTACGTAATATGCCATGTTTTCTACTAGCATCGAAAACTTTACTGAACTCACTGTAGAAGAAAATCGGTCAATTTCCTTTACCCGGAACTTTTCTTACTGGGAAGAATCTTTCCGTTTACTATGAATAGTGAAATGTGACCCAATTTAGTTTCGCATATAGTCATCGAGTAACGCTTATATACTGTTTTTTCAAAAAATACTTTCCTTTTATAGTAACTACTTATTTATAATAATAACAATAATTGGTTTTCAAATTGGTAAGTAGTTGTCTGTAAAAATACAAGATGTATATACACAGACATATTAAACATTTAAACACAGTATTAGTGAAAGAGGTTTAAAGAGGTTTTTTCACTAAAGAAAAAACTGATATAATTCGTATTTAAATTAAGAACAAAAAATAGTAGTATGGCTTTGTAGTTTCTGAGTAAAAGTCTTATGTACAGGGTGATCGCGTATAATGTTACCCCCCTTTAACTTTTTTGTTTCTCACTGTAGAAAAAAAAGTATTATATAAAAGTTTTAGAACTCACTGCATACTATTTGCACAACATATTTTTGTATATACAGGGTGTGTCATAAACAAATACCAAAGCAAAGTTACCTTTTTTTAAATGGAACACCCTGTATATTGTTGCATTTTTGGATTCTACAGGAAATTCTAAACACATTTCATGTATAATGTCCTATATCTAACATGAACCGTTTTCGACTTATTGCTGTTTGAAAATTAAATAATATGAGAAATAAGGTCGCGCAGGTCAAGATGTATTTTATGGTTTCCATGGATAACAATATTGTTAACTTGGTTAACTTCGTGACACAAGTTGTCAATTTTGATAAGCAACTCTATATTTAGTATAGCTACTTATATTTCTGCTTTCTAGTTCGTAGTTTAGCTTTGTGTTATTTAGTTTGTTTCATTACACATGTTTGACCTGCGCGACCTTATTTCTCATATTATTTAATTTTCAAACAGCAATAAGTCGAAAACGGTTCATGTTAGATATAGGACATTATACATGAAATGTGTTTAGAATTTCCTGTAGAATCCAAAAATGCAACAATATACAGGGTGTTCCATTTAAAAAAAGGTAACTTTGCTTTGGTATTTGTTTATGACACACCCTGTATATACAAAAATATGTTGTGCAAAAGTATGCAGTGAGTTCTAAAACTTTTATATAATACTTTTTTTTCTACAGTGAGAAACAAAAAAGTTAAAGGGGGGTAACATTATACGCGATCACCCGGTACAGTGAAACCAGCAGATAGACGAAACAAAACAAATCAGGGTAATCAAAAATGGCAAGCTAATATTTCTGATTTTCACAAGATGACAGTTTTGCCGGATCTGATACTCTTGAAAATCTCAAATGTAAGCTATTTGCCCTATTGGGAACTCTGATATGTTTTTGTTTTCTTTGTCGCTGTGGTCGCATAAATAACGTATAATTGTTTTATCAAAACTACGTGTCTATGCTTCGTCAAACTTTCTTGTGTCGTGGTGGTCATCCTATAGTAATTTCTTGTTTACAGCACCTATATACCGTGTTCTCTTTAATAATGAAATCATTATTATTTGGATAATGAAAATATGGTACATAAAAATAGCAAAAGAGAAAGGACAAATGTGTTTTTTTAATATTAAGCATTTACATTGAATCCAATTCAAGTTATATCAAACAAAATAAGGGTCTGTTATTAAGACCGTGCCAGACATTTATTTGTAATAAAGTCCACGAAGAAATCCGTGTTTAAATATATAATTCTTGTAATAAGCAAATATGTAAGGTTGTATGTAATCGTATTTAAATATTTCGTTTTTGGTTAGCCCAGGTTAGGAGGTCTTTTTTGTTTTTATCAGAAAACATGTGTTTTGCAATAATTAATGATGACTACACCCATTAAAAAACAGTGTCATAAAATAAAAACTATAAATTATAAATTAATAATCAGTATAAAAAAGTACCACAATTTTACTAAAACAATTCGAATAAAATGGATTTAGCCATGCCTTTCTTCATGTATTTACAACTTATTCATACATTTTTTAGGCACCGTCAAGGGCTAACGATTTATTGGCACACCCCCATCCAAACCCTGATAATTTATTTATGCATAATTGTTTTTAAGGCCATGTCGACAATTGCCCGCAAAATCGTCACGTAAAAATTCGACTACCCCTACCAGCACTACTGAGAGCACAACTGATGAATCAACTAGTACTCAAGTTTCAAGCAGCACAGAAACGTCAAGTAATACGTCATCAAGTTCTTCGTCAAAGAAAGAAAAAGTGACAGATATAAATGAAAGCGAAGATGATGACTTTTTTAAAAGAAAACCTTGCAAATGTAAAAACGAATTGGACAGGTTTATGAATTCGAAGTGTCCATGTGAGGAATGTAACCGAAAAATTAGACAGGGTTATGCTACGTACGTTAAAGGAGGAACGAAGATTACCGAAAGTGGTATTCAAGTATGTTACTGTTGATTTACAACCATATATGTAATGTTGAAATTTCTTTTTAAAAGTTTGAAAGAAAAAGTTAAGATATCATGTTTCTTGGGTTTAGACCGTGTCAAATTGGAATTACTTTCCGACGTTTCGCCTTCGATTGCACGATGCATCTTCAGGGATATTTACTAGATACTGAAGAAGCTCCGATAAACAGAGTTCAGGTATATATACCAGACCTGTGTCCACCGACACTTGATTCACTGTGACGATTGACGTTTTCGTGGTGCTTGATGATTTAAATTAATCCTCTAATTTTTGGCTTATAATAACCCGAGACTAATGCAAGAACCTTAGTATCTTTTACATTCATCGTGTGTCCTGTTGAGTGCTGGTGTTCAGCAACAGCTGATTGAACAATTTGTTTCTTACTTATACATCTGTCATATCCCTTAAATCTAGTGAACACAGATTTGCAATTTTATCTGTAATATCGTCAGTGCAATATCTATTTGATTTTATCGCTTCAGTCAGTTTTTCTGTTTCGTCCTGAATTGAATTTGAATCACGTATTGACAAAGCCCTGCATTGACCCTGAATTGACGACGGATTGTTTTTGAGATGGATGATGGTAAGAAGATATAAAAATCTATTGTATGTGTCGGTTTTCTGTAAACAGTTTGGTCTAGGGTGCCGGTTTCTTTCTTTTGTACTATCACATCAAGTAAGGTAATGGCACCATCTGACACAATTTCCATAGTAAATATTAGTATGCTGTTGATTTAGATTATCTAAAAATATAGTTAAATTTTCTTCTCCATGAGGACATATTACAAAAATATCATATCTAAACATGGCCATGGTCACGGCCTCATGGAGAAGAAAATTTAACTATATTTTTAGATCATCTACAGCGAGCGATACAAGCGAAAGAGTGCCAACTAGTAGTGAAGTTGCTACCTGTGCGATAAGTGATTATAGTGAGTTGAGTATAGTGTGTTTTGACGCGTGTAAGGCAGATACTGTATTGTGGCGTGCAGTCGCACGAGTCTAGTTTTGCGGTGGACATTTTTATCGAGGAATTAAACTCGTTTCTTCTACCTTGGCATTAAAAATGGGCTCTACTTCGGGTAAAAAACGAAAAATTGGTGAAGAAAAGTGCATATTTCAAGAAAAAAGGACTTAGTTGGACCTGTTCGTTCGTGTTAATCAAAAACCCGTCTGTTTGGTGTGTCAAGAATCCCTTTCAGCATTGAAAGAATACAACTTAAAAAGACATTTCGATACAAAACAAAATTTAATACATTCAAAATACAATTACGGCAAGATAAAGTGAGAGCTCTAAAAAGTCAGCTTCAACGACAGCAAGATAGTTTTCAAAAGTAGCACATTGAAAATGAAGCAAGCGTGAAGATTAGCTACATTATATCCGAAAAAATAGCTTTCAAATCAATCCTTTTACTGATGGTGAATTTATCAAGGTCTCAAAAACAACTGCTAAAGTTAGTTACTGTCGCCAGAGGAATTGAGGAGTTAGCGGCAGACATCGAAAATTCACTAAAAGAACGTGTATCGAAGTTCATATACTATTCTGTTGCACTCGACGAAAGCATAGATTTAACCGATACCGCTCAATATATTTATTCGAGGCATTGATAATAATTTTGAAATCACTAAAGAGATGGGTGCTCTTTTTCCGATTAAAGGAACTACAAAAGGATGTGATATTTATAAGTTTTTGACGACAGTACTGAGACGATACAATTTAGAATTGACAAACCTGCAGTTGTAACAGACGGTGCACCATCCATGGTAAAAAAAATGAAAGGCTCGTAGGTTTGATGAAAAGCAGCAGAAAGATCTTCCTTTGATGCATTACCATTGTATCGTTCATCAACAAAATCTTTGTGCAAAATCACGCGGCCTCAACCACAGAGAATTCCAAAATTTTTTGCACGAAATTACTGCCGAGTATGGTGATGTGACATATTGTTCTGATGTTCGTTGGATGAGCAGAGAAAAAATGCTAAAACCCGTTTTTGACCTCAAAGGGAAAACAGTTCCTCAATTTACATCACGCTGCACCTCAATGACTTGAACACCCAACTACAAGGAACAGAAAATCTCATCAACAACCTACTTGACACTGTGAAGGCATTTGAGTTTAAACTGGATTTATGGAAAGATCAGTTGTTGAAAAAAGAGTTTACGCACTTTCCTAAACTGAAGAGTTGCGAATGTACAGATGTGGATAAATATGTCACAGCACTAGATTTACTCAAAAAAGAGTTCCAATCAAGGTTTTCTGACTTCAGAGATAATGAAAATTACATAAATCTCTTTGCCCGACCATTCAATGTATCCCTTGAAGACATGCCAGAAAATTGTCAGATGGAGCTTATCGATTTGCAGTGTAATTCGGAACTGAAAGACAAGTTCGACATGGGTCTTCTTGATTTTTATTCAAAATATGTTTCCTGAAATCCGAAAACATGCCCAGAAAATGATGTCTGTGTATGAAGAATGTGAACTCTAAAACAAGGTCGAGAGTTACAGACGCACACTACTAGACTTAAGGAACATGAAAGATGTATACTGAATACCAGCACTCAACAGGAAACATGATTAATGTAAAAGATACCAAGGTTCTTGCATTTGCCTCGGGTTATTATAAACGAAAAATTAGAGAATCTTTAAAAATTATCAAGCACCTTGAAAATTTCAGTAGAGACGCGGGCTAGGTGCTACATCATGCGTGGAAACCAATAATCAGAGTGGGTCACCCGTCGCCGGTAGGCACAGATCCGTTTAGACCGTCTTGGTTTTGTCAATTTTGCTGAAACATGCCAGCACAACAGTTTCAGAAATAGCTGAAAACTCTTGAAAACATTATAAGCTTTAACACCTTCAGAAAAAATATATTTGCTGTAATTTGTACTTAGCTCCCTATTCCTTATTTCTGCTTTTCTTTTGCTCCCCCTCCCATATTTTTTTTTCCTGGATGGTCTACTGATGACGTGTCGAAGCTTCAGAAGGCAATTCTAGTTTAACAACGTTTAGTCGCAAAAACATAAAAGAAAAAAATTGCTTTTCTGTATATAAATTATTCCAATTGTTAGTTGAATGAATACTCAAATGTTATCCGGACATATTTTTTTTTATTTAGTTAACTGCAAATTTAAAATTAATTCCACTATCTTTTTACCTTTGTTTTGGATGGATCGTAATAAATTGTATAATTGGTTTAGATCGATATTGTACAAGGAATCCATCAACCTCTTTGTAGAATGAATACTCAAATGTTATCCGGACATATTTTTTTTTATTTAGTTAACTGCAAATTTAAAATTAATTCAACTATCTTTTTACCTTTGTTTTGGATGGATCGTAATAAATTGTATAATTGGTTTAGATCGATATTGTACAAGGAATCCATCAACCTCTTTGTAGCTGCATGCACGATCATCTGAATTTCGTAAAGCAGATCGATGAGTACAAAAATAGAATAAAGGCACGATATGACCTAAGAAAGCAACCCAAAAAGTATTGTATATCAGGAGTTAAAAACACTCCTCGAGGTAAATCTCTGTTTATTGACAATGATACTTCTAGATAATATCTTTGTATCTAATTTCGTCTATTTATGTGTAAAGTTTTATCTAGTGATGTATTAAATCTTACTCAATATTTTAGGACCTGTTTATATAATATCAGGAATAAGGCCTCCTGTAGAATGTGAATGTGGGAGAGCACTGAGGGAGAAGGAAGAAATGGAGGCCTTTGAGAAACAAAGAGCTAAACCTCCTAACACAGGAAGGATTAAGTACGAAATATCAGGTTGGTATCTTGTTCCTAATCTTTTAAATAATATTATAATAAAATATCAATAAAAGCCAAGTTTTATAGCAAATGGCTAGCTAACAGATCAGACAACAACTGGAACAAACACAAGACAAATAACAGGGTAGTGAGACAAGTAATAAATTAAAAAAAAACAATCAATCGGACTTAACTAAATAAAGAATTATTTTTCTTGTTGTTTTATTAAACTCAGCTATTTTCCAGACCAGTGGAAGATATCAATGGGTGAACCTTTACCCAGAGTTATGAATCAAACTAGTTTTAATGATTTTAGATTAGTATTCTCAATACTGAGTGAAAAATATTCTTGAAAAATGCTTAAATGTATGAATTTTCTATAAAAAATAATATTATTTCTTCTACCTAATGCAGCTTTTTAAAAGATTTAGTAGCTCTAACTAAAGTTAGTGATCATATTTTTAAGACTTCAAGGACTTAGGAGTCAAAAATAGGGACAATATATTAATACTTAAGAAATCATGGTTGATTTGGTTTGTTTTATTATTTTAACGTCTCCTTTCCGTCAGTGACCAATCTGGATGGGACCTACAGCTTAACGTGGATTCCGAACCACGGTCATCGGTCACTCTTGATCCCCGGCCCACACCCTACCCTTGAGCTGTCAACTCTTGGGTTACAGTGTAGCCTTTGATCTTTATCAAGTGACCTACCAACTGACAAGTGTATATCTGCATCAACAACCCTTAGCCACCCACATTCGGCATCAATCAGCGTGACTGCGGTGGCGCATGAAGTGATACATTTTACACAGAGGAGCCAGGAAATACTTGCCACCACATTCGTTAAGCCAAAATTTGGACAGATCTTATTTTACAGAGCAGATTTCTGAAATAGTAATACTTTGATCATTCCTCATTTAAAAAATCGGTAAATTTCCTTTACCCGTAACTTCCCTCATTATGAACCTTTCCTTTTATTAGGAATAGTGAAGTGTGAACTAATTTAGTTCAGTACATAGTTATTTAGGAACACATATATATACTGTCTTATCAAACATTTTTATTGGGCGCCATTTTGTTCCAGTATATTGGATCCCAACCAATATTTTACCAGTTTCTACCTATGCCACACTTGATTTTGTGCATAATTTAAAATGAATTCAAGAAGTAGTTTTTAGATTGACACGAATCGCAATTTTGTTACGTCATGTTGAATTCGCACCCCTTTATCCTTATATCATATTTAATTTTTTTTCAAAATTCAATTTAATAAGGAGATTTTTTTAACATGTTATTTGGCCGCCATTTTGAATTCGTAACACAACTTTACCAGCTTTGCTTATATCACACTTGTTTGCACAAAATTTGAAATTAATCTAATAAGTAGTTTTTTCAGACTGGTTTTTTTAAATATTTTATTAAACCGCCATTTTCTTCCTTCATCTTGGATTTGTACCAAAATTTTACCAGTTGATTCATATATAATATTCGATTTTTGTGCAAAATTTGTTATAAAGATAAATTGAAAAATTAGTTTTTTCAGTAATAATTTTTTTAACATTTCACTAGGCCGCCATCTTGTTCCGGTATATTTGATTTTAACCAAAATATTACCAGGTTATCTCCATATTAGCCTTAAGTTTTCACTAAAATTTGAAGTCAATCTGATGAGTGATTTTATGATCTGTCGCGAACTGACAGACAGACAGACAAACCGACAGACTGACCGACGGACTTAATAAAACATATTTTTGGACATCTAGAGACGCCAAAATGCGAAGATATGTAAAACGTGAGGTGATTTTTTCAAATGACCCCCATTCCCCATATGACCATTATTAAATTTTTGACCAAAATTTGAAGTGAATCGGGAAAGTAGTTTTTTTAGCTGCGCCGCGAACAGACAGACCGACGGAATCGAGAAAACATGTTTTTCTTGATCTAGGGAAATCTCGGAATGTGATTTTTTCACGATTTCAATACTTCCCTTTTATGAGGGAAGTAAAAAGGTTTTCTACATTTATTTCAATGAAATTAACTGTTAAGTAATGCAGCATTATTCCTGTAAATAATATCCTGCACTCGGGAACTGTGTGAAGGCAAGAATAATGTATTCTCAAAAATTTCCTAAATTGATCGTACCCTAAAAGAAACATCTAAAATGTCAAGTGAAATAAAAAAAGGTCAAAAGTATTTGCCGCATCGTGGTGGAAAAAGGGCACCCAAAAACCGTTAGTTAGAGCATTTTAGCAGTTTAGCTCCTTAGAATGTATCAAAT
This sequence comes from Kuschelorhynchus macadamiae, assembly GCA_030620095.1. NCBI lineage: Eukaryota > Metazoa > Arthropoda > Insecta > Coleoptera > Curculionidae > Kuschelorhynchus > Kuschelorhynchus macadamiae. The sequence continues at coordinate 441,944 of JAUTXW010003395.1, read as the reverse complement.
ACTTTTGCTGTTCTATGAATAGGTCGAGGTGAGCTTATGCCCTGCTTTATGGATACCGAGATTGCCTCACATGACTCCACTGAATTTCTTTTTATGGGGAAATTTAAAGAGGCTTGTATATTCGACGCCAGTTCACACCAAGGGCCACCTGATAAACTATTGACTAAAAATAAAAGGAAAGGTCCTCATTTTCATATAGCATAAGCTTATAACGTTATTTCCTGCACCCATTCTACCATCTCTTAAAAATTAACCGACAAGGGCAGGTTACAAATAGGATACTAGTCCCCCTAAATCCAGTGCTGCTCGTAACATTAATAATTTATATTTTCAGGGGTCAAAGCAATGCCAGAAGAAAATATCTACATACTGTCCAGGGCCCTAAACATCTCGCCATGCAAATGCGAAAATCTTTTAGATAAGTTTGAAGCTGCACACAAAGGTTGTATGGACGAATTGCAGGATTATTTGATTCTTACCGACGCCGCCACGAGAGAGTTCATTGATGAAATGAGAGGTCCAAGACACCATTCGACCTTGCGCAGTGTAGATATAACTTTCGCACAGGCATTTGAAAATGTAAGTTTTATGAGTTATTCCCCGAACGGGAGAACAGACCGTCAAACCATTAAAACAATATAAAGTATTCCTTACGGTTGTGTAATTGTTCAGATTTCGGGTCTTCGAATATCCAATGTATTATGAAGATATGCCTCTCAGAAGTCCAATACAGAAAAAAAAATTACTCCTGGCTTTGTCTTTACACGTATATATTTTACGTTCGGGACTGGAGTCTTTATTTTAAATCTTCTATATTGCGTACTGGGGAGAGGGTGACTCACTAGAGATACAGCATCTAAAGCCTATTGAGACTCTGCTACATATATCCTCTCTGGAAACATCGCTTATCCTTGTGCATCAATCAACCTACTTTTGTAACATTTGTGATGATGTCCCATGGGGGGGCTTCCCATAAATTGGTGAAGGTAAGCAAGCGCTTACGTGGATTATCTGATCGATGATTTTAAAGAGCACTCCCACAAACTAAATATGATATTATTGGCGGTGTCCAGTTAGAATTCCTATTACAACTCGCTAATTTCCCGTTGACTATGACGGATAGGTGATAAACCGGCTCCTTGCTGGAATATCTTAGGATAGTAGACTCTTTGTTGTCCAATAACTTCCCAATCTGACCCAGGACCATATGAAGAACGCTGTCAGTGGATCAAGATGTTGTGTTGGGATGTAGGGAGGTGCTTAGTTTACTTATCGCCCACACAGCTTCTCCGTGGATTTAATTAGGGAATAGGAAATAGCGTAATTCATTCCTTTTTAGACTGAAAAAAAATTTCACGTCTCTCCAAAATTTTAGAAAATAGTGGTGTGCAAGAAACATTACTTACCAAGTACCAAGCCCCCATTGTGTCAGGGCTAGAACTAGGCCGTCAATACATAACGCTTTGAAGGCTGAAAACCTTTATATTGACCATTTAATATTATCTTTGCAAAGTATCTGGTTAGCAACTTGCGAATCTAAGTCTGAGTATGTGCATTTAGTTTCAGCTGGACATTCCCTCCGTTCTGCTCTGTGAGATCAGTGGAAATGAGTCTGCTTGAATAGTTCCAGGCTTTCAAGTAGATCGGTGGTGCTAATACCACTGTCCTTCTTTAATAAACCCAACTCGTAGTATTCGTATTTACCAAGGATTTTGTACAACCAGACAGGCTCCGAGTAATTTTTCTCTTTGTCGTCGTCAGGCTATTTTTTAAACTCCTTTAGATGTTTCTGGATAAATGTTCTCTCCTTATGTTTTATTTATTTTCCACACCAACACATAGTGGCTTCTTCAGGTTCGCGTTTTTAGGGGACTGGATACCAGGGGCGTGCAGTCCACGGAAGAAAGGGAAGCAATGCTTCCCCAAAAAAAATTACAAAACATCTTCTAAAATGTAATTTTTGATATAGGAAACCATTAATTTAGTTTATATTAAAAATGCCCAAATATTATCTTAATTATCAAGCCCATAATAAATGCGTCCTTGACTCCGACCCAGCCACAATAAAATATCGAATAGAACCTATGCGGGCCGCTAGCTTCTCTGCAGCCAAGTCCTGTATGCTTGATTTCCTGTGAATCGAGCCAGAGGTTATTGAACTTTCCACCGGCTGTTTGCAATTTTTGCATTTCAGTCGCGTGCTTTAAGTGGTGGCGGAAGTTATCGTTGGAGTAGGTTCTTTGTTTGAACAGCTATCCGTGTGTTGTGTGATACGTACGTCGCGTCGTGCATGATGCGATATGGAAGACAATAATACGGACGTGGATATGCAAATACCGTCAACTTCGGCTGTCGGTAATAACGTTGAAAATGTTGGAGAATTTAGTAAGAAGAGTGTGTGTGAATCTGTGTAGTGTGTGTCTTAATAATAAAGGGATTTTCAACATTAAACTTTGCTGATAAGCTTCAAATAATTTCCAAAGGAAGGGCAAAACCGCCTATGAAAAATTTAACCACAAAAATGAAAAACTGTATTAGACATTTTTATCCGGAAAAACAATACGAACAATTTAAATGGCTAACAGGGTGTGAAAATGTAAGTAAATTATTTTGTTAGCCATGTTTACATTTTGAAAATGAAAAAGGTCTCTGGAATAAAACTGGTTTTTCCGATTTAAACAATTTCCATAAAGCTGTACAAAGACACATTATGTCCAAAGCGCATTTGCAGGCCGTCATAAAAGAAAAAGTCTTCGGCAAAACCAGAATTGAACACGCCCTTAAAAAACAGTTGGATATTAGTCACTGCCAACACAATGAACTAGTCGATAAAAATAGGCAAATATTAAGAAGACTTATCGATGTTGTTTGTTTTCACGGGCAGCACGAATTGACATTTAGAGGTCATGACAAAACAAGGGTTTCTTCAAATAGAGGAAATTTTCAAGATTTACTTAGTTTAATTGCTAAATATGATGATTGCTTAAAAAATCATTTAGAGCAGTCTAGCGTTTTTCGCGGAACGTCAATTCGAATCCAGAATAATTTGATTTCCGCTGTTGCAATCATTATACTAAAAAGAATTAAGCAGGAGATTGGCGTGGCGCGGTTCATTGCTATTGTTCTGGACGAAACAACTGATATCACTAATTTTAGCCAATTATCTATAGTAATACGCTACGTTAAAACAGACGGAAGTATTCAAGAGCGATTTTTAGGTTTTAAGAATGTGTCCGAAAATCGTACAGCAGATGCATTATATACCGCAGTTTATAACGTTACTAAAGAAATTAATGGAGAAAAAAAAATTAGTTAAAATTTCACCGCACGCCCCTGCTGGATACGTTGTAGAATTAATTTGTAGTGGTATAGTTGGCGCATTACCTTTCTGGAATGACGTCACGCTGGTTTCAAATAACGTATTTCTTATATTATTTATATTTCAGCGATGATTCCTAACCTAAACGTATGCAGTGATGTAGATACGAAACAACTGATATCACTAATTTTAGCCAATTATCTATAGTAATACGCTACGTTAAAACAGACGGAAGTATTCAAGACCGATTTTTAGGTTTTAAGAATGTGTCCGAAAATCGTACAGCAGATGCATTATATACCGTAGTTTATAACGTTACTAAAGAAATTAATGGAGAAAAAAAATTAGTTAAAATTTCACCGCACGCCCCTGCTGGATACGTTGTAGAATTAATTTGTAGTGGTACAACACTAAAAGACTTCATCTAGTCTCGAACTCCTTGCTGATTTTCACAAAGGTCAAACTGATATCTAGCCACATCACTAGGCGGCATGTTCCGAAATATATTCGTGAAAGCCTACTTTCAAAATTGATCCATTTGCGGTCCAGCATGTCAACAAATCAGAAGCATGCCAAATCAAGACTAAGTAAGATATGCTTTATCGTCTACAGTGATATCTATAGCGATTTATCTTTTAGAGTTAATAAATGTTAGTGTACAGCCTTCGTTAAGAATACTGAGATTGCAACCGGTATTATACTGAATATTCGAAGTTTTTCGTGTTTTTTTTTGCGCATCATAATGAAAAAAGCACCAGAGGTTAATGCTTAAGTGCCTAATTTGAACTGCCAGAACAGTCTTCTTCTGCTCATGATTGTTTTTCAACTCCAATAGAAGAGTGTGGCTTTCGGCAGCCTGGGTTACTGATCGACGCGCACTATTTTGAAGTCGCCAATCTTATGGGGTTTCAGTTTAACTGCATTGTCGATTAATCAAACCAACGCATTTTCTTTTTCGCAAGCAATTTTGATAATTTAACCAGAGTATGTCTACTAGCGGAATGTCGGTAAGGTTTGTCGCTCTGCTGACAAAAATTTGGTATCATCATCCATTGAGAAAGTTTTTTTTTTCATCGATTGAGCTCCCCACATGCCTCGACATGTCCACTATGTATATAGCACCCATAGACAAACAAAACGATGAAAAAGCTGTGCCTCTGAGTGCAGAAAGCCACTTCCAACACGCAGGTCCGCTGTGTCTTATGCACATACTTGCTGACAAAGGCTTACCCAGGAATCCCTTTGACGGAACGATGCAACCGATTGTCCGAGAGTGAGTTAGTTAGATCCCAACTGTCGAATTGCGGAGTACACTTCTACAAAAAATATATTGCATCCAATAATTTTGTTTATTACACACAAGAAAAAAAGTTAAGGATATTGAAAATAGAGCTAAAAGTTCAGACTTTAATACCTTTCTAAAAGACCACGTTGCCGCATTGGCATAGAACTTTGAAATATTTTCGTTGCCTTTAATTATCAACTATACATGACTTCACTTACTTGTACAATGTAAAATCGCATTGCGTTTTATTCTTTCGAATTAACTAATAGGGTATCTTTGTACTAGGAAATGTTTTTATCTCCTTCTCGTTAACCGAAATAGAACAAATTTTACAAGATGGTCACGTGCAACGTATTACAAATTACATTTGTGTCAAAAATCGAAGTTATCCATGTTAGTTCGGTTGGTTACAAACACCTTTTCTTTTTAAGGAGATCATGATGTGGTTATTTCTACATTTATTCGCTATCATCCACTATTCACACTATTCATCAACGATGGCAATTAACCTAATCAGTATCTTCAAGACAAGATTTACAACCGAAAGGCAATATTAGAATGTCAGCACTCAGACGACGCATTCTTTTCGCTTTCCGAATTGCTGAAGGTGGCATCATTGTATAAGGGTCGCTAGCAGGCAATAATAAACCATTTACATAGCTTTAACGCACGTGTCCGCCGATTTTGATGTTCGGTACCTCTTAACGTTGCTCATAGGAGAAATCATTTGATTTGAAATATGGAAAGAATTGGTTGGTATGAGGAATGGAACACTATTATGTATTCTGTCAAAAGTATGTTTTTCTGCTGGGTCGTAGGGAAATCTATATACGCCAATAAATTGTATAATGTAGAGAATATTGTTGAATTTATCGTTTTTTAAACTCGAGAAGAATTGGAGTAGTAGAATTAGGACACACTTTTTTCATTTCTGTCCTGTGTCGGGTAAAAGACAACAGATTTACCCTACCTCCAAATTTCTTGTTCTGCAACGATAACGCAACAGGACACCAGCATTGTCCTCCAATAAATAGAGGACAATCATGGTAATAATTTGCGGTAACCTCTAAAGAGTCCAGACTTAAACCCAGTTGAACATCTTAAGATTTTCTTAAAATAGCAGTGCAGCGCTTTGATCTACCTCCAATCACTTTAAATAATTTAAATGATATTTTACTTGTTAGATAGGTTCAACTTCCGCAGGAGAAGATAGATGCCTGAATTTCGAGTATGACAAGCTGTGTTCAAAATATTATACGAAACCGTGTTGATACAGAATATTGTTTTTTATTAGTATTAACTTATTTTTAGTTTCAAGCTTCTTTTGCGATATTGTTGCGAATTTAGCCCTAGTTATAGATTTGTTAAGATTTAGATGAATTTATTTATTATTTGTTATTTTATTGAAATAGACTTACCTTAATTTTTATCCATGTAACGACTATGATAATATAGAACGGAAGCTTTCACGGCTTTGGTCAATTAAGAAATCATGGTTCTTGGGATTAAACCGTGCCAAATTGAAAATACTATCTGATGTTTCGCCTTCAATTGCACGAGGCATCTTCAGGGATCTTTACTCCACGAGATCTGAACACTGTGTTCAGTGTGTCATGTCACATGATTTCGCAGGCCACTGTACATCGTTAAATTTCCAAATTAGCCTCCCCAGAAACATCTGCCGTAAAATTTGCATTGATACACGCGCTGTATGGCATATGGCGCCATCCTGCTGGAACCACACATCTTTTGGAAAATATCGCAGTTTTTATTAAAAATATGTGCCTAGCGTTCAGAATTAACTGTTACATTCTTCCCATTTTCATCTTTTGAGTTTTCTTTCGACCATTAACGAGAATTTTGTTTATTAACATACCCAGAAAGATGGAAATGAGCTCCATCTGACATGAATATTTTTTCCAACAAGTCAGGGATGTTTCGCAAAAATGTTTGATTGACACAAAATCGATGTCTTTCAGCTCCTGAAGAATTTGAATTTTGTACGGGCATAAGCCTAAAATGTCATGCATATGTTTTTCTCAGAGAGATATCACCTATTTGGAAAGTTAGGGAATGTCTTTTTGCAGATCGCTTAGGACTTCACCACTGTTATGCGCACCCTTTCGATATTTTCAATAGTTCTAACTGATTTTGGCCTACATGTAGATTTCCGCTTTGGGGCTGATGCGGTTCCTTTAAATTGTGCGACAAATTTTAAAATTGAATTCCGACAGGGATAATGCAAACTGAAACAAGTGCTATGGATTCAAAATGCATATTAACAATTAAAGTTTAGGGTGCGAAATTGTCGCTGCTTATCACGAACAGATTCATTTTTAAAAAAACTTTAAACTCAAAATGCACGAGTTTATTCATTCATGGAGACTACTTATTTTTTTATGTTTATTTTTGACATTGCTATGGATTCAAAATGTATTGCTATGGCTCCAAATGCATATTAACAATTAAACTTATATATTATTATACATAAAGTTTATAGTTTTTACAAATAGGAATGTATTTTGGTACACTCTGTATATTTTTACTTGCGATGTACTAAAAAAAAACTGTTTTAGTTTTTCTGTCACATTAAACCTAGAAGTTTATTTATCATTTTTCGTTGCAAAGTTGTAAGATTTCCAAATGTGTCACTTCACCCAATATGTAGCAGGCTAAAATAAACGTTTCTTTATAGTACCCATCCAACACCATTTTGTTGACCAGACGTAGCCATTTAGAAAAAGAACATACAGAAAATGGACACAGCCCAGAAGATCCTGATCCGGCTGACAATGAAAGTTTCGGCCAAGGAGATGAATCTCCTAAGGGTGAGATTCGGGAGGAGCCAATAACTGACCAGGACAACAGTAAGGTAAATTTGTAAGCGTAGTATTAGCAGTTGTAGGTTAAAAGTCAATTTATGTTAGTTTTTTTGACTATGAAAATCTCGGGAGCTACTCTTCACCGACCTTAAGACATTTTTGCAATATATTGCTTTTGACATATTTTTTTCATAATTTGTTTTAAATTGATAATACAATAAACCCTAACATTCTTAATTTTAATAGAAATAAACTAAATATTTACTTTATTACTTCTGTTTGTGACGCAAAACCGGGTGAACTATATTTAAATATAAGTTACTAATATTTAAACGTAGATGCAGGGTGGTCCAATAATAAAGGACGTCCGGCTGTAGCTCGGGAATCATTAATGACAGAACTTAACAAAAAAAAATATGTGTAGGTAAGTCGGCCAAGAGAAATTGCTGTAAATTATTTGCAAGTTCGAAAATTGGCCGCTGGGGGCGTAAGACAGCAAGACAAAAGTATAAATGCCATTTTTCTCTTAAATTTCTATAATAGAGGAATGTTGAAAATATAAGCATTGTATTCTTCAACCAATTACGCGCTTTTTTGCTCCAGACCATCTTTGTCTATTTTCAAAAATAAAGTGGTGGGGGAAGGTCAAATATTTTTACTTTCAAACGTAAATATCTCTGTGTTGCATGAACCGATTTTATTCAACTTGGAGTCGAAAAAAATAACTGTTTTTGCTCTACTTGTGGAGCCATAAACTGTACTGTAATGACTTTGTTAATGGTCACTAGATGGCGTTGTTCCGGAATTCTCCAAATAATGTTGATTTTTTTAATAAAATCAAATAGAACGCTATGACTTTTATATCACAGTTTATTAGGTAGTTATGAAGGGCATTGAATAGTCAAATAAAAAATTCTAGTCCGCATTCAAATTAAGAAAGTTGATGGTGGTCTCGAATCCGAAGCGTCGGATTGGAAAATTAATTTTGCCGTTTTGTAGAATTTTAGGAAAACCAAAGAACTGGAAAAAACAAGGCTCCAATAGAAACTTTAGTAATCTTGTATAATTGAAAAGGACAAAACTTAACGGAAGAAAACAAAAAATACTAAAACTCAGTCTCATAGTCAGATAAGCTTCGCAATAAAATAGCTAACGCTAGGGCGACGCAGGACAGGACTCAGTTTGGGCAAAAAGATTAAACCGAGTTTTACCTTGTTTTAGTGAGTAATTTCCATTTTGTCATTGTCACTTTTTCTCTTCTACAAAACGGCAATATTAATTTTTCAATCCAATGTTTCGGATTCGAGAGTCCATCATCAATTTTATTAATTTGAATACGCACTTGGATTTTTTATTTCGCTATTCAATGCCCTTCATAACTACCAAATAGATTGTAATATAAAAGTCATAGCGTACGATTTGATTTTCTTGAGAAAATCAGCATTATTTGGAGAATTCTGAAACAACGCCATCTAGTGACCACTAAAAAAGTCATTACGGTACAGTGTATGGCACCACGAGTAGAGCAAAAAAAGGACGCAATAAAATAGCTAACGCTAGGGCGACGCAGGACAGGACTCAGTTTGGGCAAAAAGATTAAACCGAGTTTTACCTTGTTTTAGTGAGTAATTTCCATTTTGTCATTGTCACTTTTTCTCTTCTACAAAACGGCAATATTAATTTTTCAATCCAATGTTTCGGATTCGAGAGTCCATCATCAATTTTATTAATTTGAATACGCACTTGGATTTTTTATTTCGCTATTCAATGCCCTTCATAACTACCAAATAGATTGTAATATAAGTCATAGCGTACGATTTGATTTTCTTGAGAAAATCACCATTATTTGGAGAATTCTGAAACAACGCCATCTAGTGACCACTAAAAAAGTCATTACGGTACAGTGTATGGCACCACGAGTAGAGCAAAAAAAGGACTTTTTTGACACAAAGTTGAATAAAATCGGTTCATCCAATTTAAAACAAAGATATCTACATTTGAAAGTAAAAATGTTTGACCTTCCCCCACCACTTTATTTTTGAAAATAGATAAAAATGATCTCAAGCAAAAAAGTGCGTAATTTGTTGAAGAATACAAACATTACATTTCCAACATACCTCAGTTATTCCCCCTAGAGGCCAACTTTCGACCTTAAAAATAATTTACAGCGATTTCTCTGGGCTGATTTATCTATAAATATTTAAGTCATTAATGGTTCCCGAGCTACAGCCGACATCCTCTATACTTGATTTTTCGAATCAATGGATATGAAAAATTTTCAATAAAGTTATATCAGCTGAACCCGCACGCTTTTTTGCACTACAATTCATGCAGTATGTAAACATGAATAATTTATACCAAAAAAATAATGTTGTGCTAATAGAGATACGCGAAAGTTGAACTCATTATTATTTTTAGTCTCCATTAAAATCTAATCAGGTATATATTTTCGCTTTAGTTGTGCTTATTTTTAACGGTTAGCTATAAAGCAAGTTTATTTTTTCTTTTCCGTCTAAAATTTTTATCGGATTTCTACGAATATACTTTTGTTTTATACAAATTAATATATTTAGTAGCGTTTGTTTCTGCGTTTGTACTGTAAAGGTAAATAAATTTATAGTTTTTGACTTTTAATTTTTACAAATCAATCTGTCATGTGTCATTATTAAAAATAAAAATAATCGTAATACCATAAATGCTCAGATATAGCCGGATATGTTTTTTAGCTTGATCTCGAGTACTTGTTTTTTGGAAATTTAACGAAACTTGTTTTTTTCAAAAACAGATTAAGTTAAATCCTATATTTATGAGAGGGGATATAGTATGTCATAAACGCCGCATAAAAATAGTGAAGAGCGTAGGGCAAGAACAGAAATGACATTTATGTACTTTCTAACACTGGAACCTGTGGTGGAACATAGATCAAAATACAAGAGTTCTAATCACACTACACTACAACTTGTTACGTTCTGGACGCGCGTTTCGCTAACCAAGTTATCATCATCAGCAGATAATATAAACTAAAGTAACTTATCCTAACCGAGACTATTTAGAACAGTTGTGTAATAAAATTTAAAACTTGGCGAATAACTTTAGCATATAACTTTTTTTGATATTCACAACCCAAAACGAGATAGAGGGTGAATCAGAATATGATGATACGGTGATACCATGTACGTTTGCTATTCTCAAAGGGAGTACGCGTTCTAGGATTTTTATGGAATTGTTAGAATTTGTCATTATATAAAACAAACAAACAACCTCCCCTTTGTCTTTAATTTCAAAAATTTTAATATACATAATGAATTACGTTATTTCGTACGTAGAGATTTTAAAACACTAAAAAGGACGAAACTTGCAAAGTTTGGCGAAATGTCGAGGGCGAACTATTGTACTTTTTCACGACTTTAAATTTCTTATATTTAAATTGGTTTCGGTCACCAAACTGATCCCAATGTAATTCTTCCCTTGCCTAGATATTATATTATAGTGTTATTTCTGGTATTTTTAAAGTAGATAAATTTGAACTTTTTACTGTTTTCAAATATAAAATATACCTACTAAATTATTATTACTAATGTACCGATTGGCAAAAATCAAATAAAACTAATAATAATCAGAAGAACCAAATTTTCCTTCAAATTAAGTAAAATGCTAAATAATGATTGGTTCCACATTGGGATATAATTTTGAAAAAAGAGTTAAAACATTGAAAAATATTCTTAAAAGATATGTGCATACCACTGATCAATTTTACTACTGAAACAGTATTAATAACATGGTAAATTGTTTATAAGAAAAGTTAAAAGTTTTTATGTATCTTATGACCTATGTTAGTGTCATTTTACCTAACAGGTAAATATTATAGAAACGAACTCGTAATAGGTAGAAAAAAATTACAAAATCAAAGTTCCAAATACATGTATTTGTTATGTGTCTTTTTTTAGGACGGTACATCCTTAGAAAATCAGAACCAAACTGACGAACAAGAAATAGCAGAAACGGGCGAACCAGCAACAGAGGAAGTAAACATTGCGTGTCTGTGTTTTGATGACGGGGACGAAACTAGCACTGAATCCGAAGAAGGATCTTCAGCATCAAGTAAAGGATCCTCAATCCTATCTGAATCTTCATCAGATGAAAGCGACACTGGCGTTTCAGAATGCGGAAGTTGCCACGTAGACAATCCTCCAAACGTGAAACCAATCGTACTACCCAGAGAGAAAACTTTACCGGATTCATTTTTATCCAAGAGATTTGCTATTTTTCGACGTTTTCCTAAATGCAGAAAAACGCTACTAAAGATAGTCAAACATATACTGGAAGGTAGTTAACCATATTTCTTATTTGTGCTAGGCTCCCAGTTACCAACTCAAATTAGGTTTAACACAAACAAAATTAAGTCTTAACACCACCAAAATTAGATGTGTAAAAGGAGCAAATGTATGATGGCGAACTTGTAGCCACGCAATATCCTGACAAGAGAACCGCTACAAGCCCGGCATCCTACATTTTTTCCTTTATCATCTCTAATTTTGGTTTAAGCATAAATTATTTTAGTAACTGTGAACCCTCTGTTTGCCCGTTGGGCGCAGTTTCTGTAGTGCATTAGGGTGTAAGGCTTTTCTTCATTGGTCATTACGGCGCGCTACATCGCAGTATTTCGATTGCCGCCAAAAATTATCATTCAAGAGCCATATTGAGAAGTTTGTTACTAAAATCAATTTTAGTCTGTCCAATGGGTTATTGTTATTACAGTTATAAACATACGGTTGGATTAATTCAAGCGCTGTGCTGACGTGGACGTCCGAATTAGATCTACATATTGTGTGCACGTCACAACCGTTTAAACTCCACCAAATATTTATTACATTCGTATTTCGTCAAAATATTACCCACCCACCGAGATTTCTTCAGATTTTTATGTTTCATGGTTCAAAAACATGTTTTCTCAATTCCGTCGGTCTGTCTATCTGTCGGTGTGCCTGTGGGCGGCATGCCTAAAAAACTACTTATCCGATTAACTTCAAATTGGTCAAAAATGAAGGGCGGCCATATGGAGATGACCTGGTAAAATTTTGGTAAAAATCCAATTTGGCAAAACAAAATGGCGGCTTAGTGAAATGTTAAAAAAATTATTATAGTCGAATGCGGTCTTATCGTGCGGGTCCAAAGGAATCAGAAAACACGGTGTATACCAAAATGTTGTGTGATTCTTTTATCGGGCTATTAAATCTCGATGGGCTATTTACAAATAGACAGGGAGAAAGAAAATAGTTATTTTTTATTATATTACGCAATATTATTAAGATAGCCACTTAATATTATTTTATATATTAAATAGGGACTAAATAAGAAAATTTGCTAAATATGTATTTGGTTAAAAAATTTTGGTTGGCAAAAACAAAAATACACAAAATGGCAAGCGCCTTAATAAAAGCGGAAGGCGGTTCGAATCAGTGAAACAATCAGGATGTGTTTTGTTTATACAGTCACTTAATGAAAGTCAGATTTTTTTATCAATCACCAAAAATTATGAGCCCCGCTTGACTTAAAAATCTAACCACTTATACAGTGTCATTTATTTAAATGCGGGCCACCTCTGTGCAAACATGTTTTTTTTTGTATTAACAAAAAAAATTTATTTTGCAAAAATATTATACACTTTTGTTAAAAACACAAGGTAATTAGTTATTACTTCCCTCGTGAGATTTTTTCAGATCTTTACGTTGAAGGGTCCCTAGATGCCGGAAAACATGTTTTCTCAATTCCGTCTGTCTGTAGGTATGTCTGTCCGTCAGTCTGTCTGTTCGCTGCATAGCTAAATAGTCTTCAAATTTCAGTCTAAAATTAAGAGCCATGCATGCGAAAAATACAGGCTATATATATATATATATATATATATATATATATATATATATATATATATATATATATATATATATATATATATAGTTTCTGGTAAAGCGATTTTACCGATTTTTATATATTAAATTTTGTCTTATAATTAATAAAAAAAATTACTTATTTTAAACACGCTTCAAAATTGGAACAAGTATTCTATAATTATTGATTTATTGCCTACAAAATTACAAAATGTACTAAAAAGATTAAGAAATGTACACAAAAAAAATCCAAAGGCAAAAGACTTAAGTTACAATGCAAAAATGGATATTCATAATGAAATTTATAATTTATACACGTCAAGGACTAATATAATCCTTCAGAAACTTTTTAATATTATAGACTAAAAAATATCATCATCACTTAAAAAGTGCTCATCTTCTGAGTCGTCCTCAAATGGCGCAATGATCATTGGTGCTATTTCGACATCTAGAACTCGTTCTCGATTCCACCAATCCCATATTAATTTCTCCGTATGTTCCACAGATTTCTTCCAGTACTCCGGCGTAATATAATTTAATGAATTTTGCCAAACAATTTGCACTTCATCTGATGTAACGTGTTTTCGTAATATGATTTTGCCCCAGCCCATATTAATTCTATTACGTTAAACTGGCAATGGTATGGCGCAGTCGTAAAACCTCATGTCCATTTTCCCGTAATATTTTATCTACGGCACATATTGTTGGTTTTTTAATAGATTTTGCCATTAAAAGAAGTTCTAGTTTCAGCATATTGGGTAAAGGATTTTATTTTTGTTTTATTAGCCAATCATAAATATCACTTTTCTTCCAGGATGAAGTAGGTTGTTTATTTAAGATTCTTGAATGATAAGATGCATTGTCCAGAATGATTAAAAATAGAGCATCTAAATTTGGAATCAGTTGTTCTTTTAACCACTTTTCAAACAGTTCACGGTTCATATTATCATGGAGTCCATACTTTTGGATGTTGAAGAAAACAGTAAACTTGCACCTGGGAGAAATCCTATTGAAGAACCTGCATGCAAAATGATGAACCATTTTCCCGTCCCACATCCCTTTTTTCTCTTGACACTTTTTACAGACTCATCCTGTCAATATTTCGAACCACTTCCATTAGAAAATATCCAAGTCTCGTCTAAAAATAGCACTTTCTAAATTTTGAATTAACATTTTCAGTGCATTTCTTTAAAAACTGGATACGCTGATTTGCTATATATGGCAAATCGAATAAGAATCTTCAATTACAGTGTTTTTTATATCGAAAACCCAACTTTTTTATTAATTTTGACAACGATTTTAGTCCAATTTCCAATATGTCTCGATTTTTTAAAGCTTCTTTTAAAACTTAAAGGGTTATATTAGTTTTTGATGTGTATAAATCATAAATTGCATTACGAACATCCATTTTTACATTGTCACTTAAGTCTTCTGTCTTTGGTTTTTTTCGTGTACATTTCTTAATCTTCTTCGATAGTAAATTATTAAAATATTTTTCATGCACAATTTTCTGCACAGTCCTTATACCGATTCACAGAGCTTTTGCTACTGTCTCCTAGATATTGGCCGGTGAATTTTCATTTTCGCAATATTTTATTAGATTTAATACCATTTTTTTCGCTTGTGGATGCAAAAAACCCGAAAATTGTTTTCTATTACTCATTTTATTACTGACTTGTCAATCTGACTTTAAAGTTACATCGCTCAAAGATTTTTGCGACTACTGGTATTTATATGTTTATCCTCTTTTTTCGTATGAAAATATCATTGGTCTATCTAATTCATCTTCCAGATTTTATGCGGAGGATATGATTACACGTAATAAAAGAAAAACAAACTTAAAAAGTCGTTGATAAATCGTATGACCCGCACGATAACACTGCTTTTGACTACATTTATTATCAGTCATATGGGCATGACCTGGTAACATTTTGGTAAAAATCCAATATGGCAAAACAAAATAGCGGCCTAGTGAAATATTGAAAAAATGATTACTAAAAATCTACATATCAAATTTATCTCACATTTTGCACAACAATCAATCAACTGGTAAAATTTTGGTACGAATCCAAAATGGCGGCTTAATAAAATATTTAAAAATTCAGCGCGAAAAAATTACTTAATAGACTGATTTCAAATTGTGTGGCATAACTAATTCTGGTATAGAAAAGTACTAGTAAAACTGTGGCACTAATTCAAGATGGCGGAACAAAATGACGGCCAATAAAATATTTATAATCATGGAAAAAAATCACCCTCGCAGGTTTTACATATTTTCAGGTTTTAGCGCCCCTTGATGCCAAAAAATATTTTTATCAGTTCCGTCGGTCCGTCTGCCTGTCTATCAGTTCGCGGCATAGCTTAAAACTACTCATCAGAGTAACTTCAAATTTTAGTCAAAAATTAAAGGTCATATGGAGATGACCTTGTAATATTTTGGTAAAAATCGGATATACCGGAACAAAATAGCGGCCTAGAGAAACGTTAAAAAATTGTTATTAAAAGAACTAATTATCCAATTTCCTCAAATTTTGCACAAAAAAACAAGTGTTACATAGGAATGAACTGGTAACACGTTAGTATGAATATAATATAGCAAAACAAAATGGACGCCTAATAAAATATTTAAAAAATAAATGCAAGCATTAAGTGTGATATAGAGATAAATTGGTGAAGTTGTGGTACGAATTCAAGTTGGCAGAACAAAATGGCATCCAAATAATTTTTTTTTAAATCAACAAAAAAATTGTATTCAATTGAATGTGATATAGGGATAAACTGGAACGAATTCAACATGACGTAACAAAATGGCGGTGTGTGAGAATGTAAAAAATACTTACTGAATTTAATATAAATCATGCCCAAAAATCAAATATGGCATAGGTAGAAACTCGTAAAATATTGTTAGGAATCCAAGATTATGGAACAAAATAGCGCGCAATAAAAATGTTTCGAAAGATAGTATATATGTGTTATTAAATGACTTTGTACTGAACTAAATTGGGTCACAGTTCACTATTCCTAATGAAAGAAAAGATTCATAACGAGAGAAGTTCCGGATAAAGGAAATTTACCGATTTTATTTTATATGTATATTCATTTACTAAACAGTTCTATACAGTTTCTAAGCCTCATATCTCTTACATGTGTTTTATCTACTGAAAATACTTGAAACACTTAACTAAAAATTAATATTGTGTTATTTTCTTAAAACATACTAGTAGTTTTATTAATTTAATTTGGTAAACAAAATAAAAAAAAAACACATTTTTTTTATATACAATAATAGGACCAATAGAGAATAAAAAATTAATATCAAGTGTGTAGAGAGGTACTAGAAATAAACGAGAGTAAACGGATGAGCACAAGAATAGCCTGACGTAACGTCATCCAACGTAAATGTGTATTAACGGGACAGGGTGAACATGAACCAAACGTACATATAAGAACCGTAAGATAGGATCTACACAAAGTTGTATTTAATATCGTTAATTGTATTCGGGGTGTTATAAAAATTTTCAAAAAATATAGGGTTAAGAAGAGTAATATGAGCATGTTAAGTTAAGAAGATGCTTATATTCCCCGTATAGGGGGAAAGATGAGCATGTATGAACAGGGTATCTTTTATTTTCCTATGTTCTAATTTTGTTAAGTAATTGAAAAAAGTACAATTTTGATCAACACTATTTTATTACTTATAGTAAAAAATCTTTATAAATAGCTTCGCTGATCAAAAATATAACAGATCACGTATATAATATACAAGATTTGTAAAAAATACGTCGGCAAAACCGAAAAAAAATTGAAAACAAAATTTTTAAGCTAGTCATATTAGAGAGCCTAAAAACATGTATAAAAAAGTGGTTTAAAGTTCTTTTGTACAAAGTGTAGTTTTTAGGTTATTTAATGGCCAATAAATCAAAAAATGCAAATGTTGCATTTAACATATTCACCATTAATTCTTTTAAAAACTATGTCTCTTACGAAAAACTTTAAATAGTTTTTCCCTTATATTTCTAGGTTTTTTAATTTAGCTGTCTCAAAAAACGTATGTTTTTCCAACTTGTATTTTTGTACTTGTTTCGCACTCTGTATATCAAATCCCCCCATGGACTATCGCACCCCCCAAATAAATTTTGATCTTGAGAAGCTAAAAAAAACAATTTTCCCTCACTCTCAAACCAGATCAAAATTTAATAACATTCTATCTAGATATCCAAATCATACTCAAACGTTATTTACTGATGGTTCAAAGACATTAAACGGGGTTGGAGCCTCGGTAGTTTTGCAAAATACCCTTTTTAAATTTAAACTGAACAATCTATCTTCAGTTTTCTCCGCAGAACTGATAGCTATCCGAGAAGCTCTTAAATATATAATAAAGCACTATTATCAAGGAAGTTTTGTTCTTGTGTCTGATTCTTTAAGTGCCCCCAAAGCAATAAAATCTCCTCGTACTTCACATCCTTTGGTCTACCACATCTTGGATCTCTTGCATATGGCCAATCTTCGTTCCATAAAAATTTTCTTCATTTGGGTGCCTAGCCACACGGGCATCCCAGGAAATGAAAAGGCCGATGAGGCTGCGAAAGCTGCAATTCAGGATGGAATAACCATATCATCCCCGTTCTCTGTTACTGATTTTTACAATTATATATCTAGTGTCTTCAAATGCTTCCATCAAACGGAATGGGACATGCACGAGAACAGTAATAAACTTTTCAATATTAAGCCCTTTTTCGACGAAATCTTTCTAACCTGCCCAGAAAGCATAATGTTATATGGAAAAGATTAGCTATAGGTCATACATATGCCACACATTCGTATTTACTAAAAGGGGATCCGCCCCCAATTTGCGACTACTGTCAAAACCCTATTACCGTATCACACATCCTTTTTACCTGTCCTCATTTTAATTATGCGAAACAACAGAACTCTTTAACAGGTGACATTACTATGGATATGGAATTTGATTCTCTTCGGGCAAAGAATATTATAAATTGTATCAAACAAATTGACATGTACCATATTATCTAACTGACTTGTATAAATTAGAGTATAAATTTCCCACCCCATTATAGTAGTTTCCAAAATCGCATGAGTATTGCGTTTACTTTTGTATATATCTTTTAATTGTCATTCAGCATAAAATACGCTAAATGGTCTCAGTTACCGACGCGCCCTATACTCAAACTTCATTCATTCATTATATATCAAATCACACATGTTTTTAATCAATCGAATTTTTAAAGTAAGCGAAACTTTTTATATAAAAAAATATGTTTTGCTAAAATCAAAAATAAAGCAGTTTTCCATTTGTTAACTAAAGTTGAACACAGGCCCTACAGTCAAATTTAAAATGTAAATATGCCTTAATCGGCAAGGCTTATAATACATTTTTCCAAAATACTGTCGACGTATGGGATCTTGTTTATGTCCCTTTTTATAAATATTATTAGATTCTAATAATTGAAAATCTATTTTTATTATTTTCAGGTATGGCAGAAGATGGGTTTCCTCTAGCGAAACTTCCTCAAGTATACAAACTTCCTATTTTTAGATTGTGGATAGAATTACGAATGGGTACTTATTGGACTTTCGAGGACAAGGAGACATATCTCGGTACAAGTAAATACCTTTGGAAACACACGGACGTGTGCTACAAACCTCATATACCTGACCAAATGCCTTTTACTGTAAAAGAAGCAAGAAATATGACATGGAAACATTCTAAAAAAATCAAAAAAATTGCTGCTAACAAGGCGAATGCGTATTATAGGTAAAAACGGAATTATAAGGCTCTGTCATTAACCATAAAAAATTCGATGCTCTTTCTATTTTGCATATAGATTTAACCTTGAATGGTTGGACTGTAATTATTATTAACCAATCTGAGAAAAAACATTTTTTAATAGCATAAATGTTTATGCTCGAAATTTTACACCTAGAGTGGTCGCTTATACATATTCGGGAATTTCATTTTTCTTGGCTCGTGTGATATTATTAATTACCTCTAACAGAATAGTTGTTTCTTCGATTAAGAACATTTTTTTTTATTTACCTTCTTATGCTTTCTGACTTTGCCTTTGTTTGTAACGTACTGGAAATATCGAAGCCATAGTAATATGTATAAGCATCAATAGTGACCTTGACAAATCATATAAACAGATTTAACTTTAGAGTCAAGCAGGTTCATCATATTTTTACAATACGTTCGTATTCTTACATCATTGCACGCCTGTTCCAAGTGCCCCATTGGAAAGACGTCTTGTCTGAGAGATAGAAAACCCAATTCCTAAAAAAATATACAATACCCACAATTTTTACTATAGCCCTTATCATTGCTTATATAACTGTAAACAAAACATGATGAAAATAATAGAATCTGCACTCAGGAAGTCTGGTTATATATCAGTTTTTTTGTATGTTCTAGAATGAAAGTAGTTGTCAAATGAGGGAGCATACACGTGGAATTTATTGTTTTTATCAAGTTGATAATATTTTATTATTATTAATTTCGCGCTACGGAAATCCGGCAACATACCTCGCGTGACGCCAGAAACCGCAAAGCTTTGGCACCACAGGAAATCGAGAACGACAGTTTCCGAAGGTTGTGTCGAAACTGTCAACAAAAATCTAATCTCAGTTTGAACTTATCACAATGTAAGTTTGGTAAAGGTCTACCGTAAAAGCGGTGAAACGAAAAAGAAAGGTAAAAAGAGGTATACATTGTGATACACAACCAGATCATAAATATTGAGTTTGAAACAGAAAAACATGCAAAGAAAAATAACGTTTCAAGAAAACGTAATGTGCATTGTCCAGCAGTCATTTTTAATATCAATTTGGATAATAATTACGACTTTTTACATCACTTTGAATTTGAAGTGAAATATTTCAATTTAAACAGAATAGTTTAAATTCAATTTGCAATGATAAAACAATATTATCGGATGTTCTTTTTGGCTAGATATGATTACTATTCGGTAAATTTGACGGTACAAGTAATAATACCTTTGAGCTAAGGTTTCTAACCGTATTGCAATTGTGCTCTATTACCCCTCTTTTAGTCAATGGCGAAACACGAGTCTTGATTTGCACGCAGATACACGAACTAAGCTACCTAAGCCTACGTTGCTCACTCTTGGACCCAAACTATCCCAAATGTTGATCCTCTTACCATCAGCACCCCTTTTCCCCTAGTTTGCAAGTTTATAAATCACTTGTTATTTTTGTCAATCTGGACATTTGGATTTTACTTGATCTCAGTCAAGCGTTTTAACAAGTTTTGATTCAACCATATTAAATGCCGGTAGTAGCAAAACCCATGAGGGGTGAAAAGGGGCCACGACCTCCCTCTTATGCTTGTCAGCGCCTGTTTACCCTTGTAAACCTTACATATGCACCATTAACATGTCAAATACATCTGAGATGGCTATGAAAAAATGACAGATTCCCTCCTGTAGAATATAAGTGACAACTTCATGTTAGTATAGCTTACTGTAAAACAACTCACAGATGCTTTTGTCTTAAGTCGAGGAGAAACCGAAACGTCTTAATTGAAGGTGTAGCTATAAAATACAGGGTCGCTGGTATGTATAGAAACGGTCGATTGTTTCCAAAAGTAAGTTAGTAAAAAACGTTCAATACAAAAGTGTCAGGATGTAAGAAATCTACTGGAGTAAAGAAAAACTAATTCTACAGGATGGGTCATATGAAATGTCCCGCATATTCTATATCCGACAGATTGGTCCCTTCCTTATTAAAAATATACTAGGTTTTATACCTTTATCCTTAAAGACACCCCTTGGAATTTGAGAAAAACGATGCCATAGGAGGCAATGTATTAGAGATAGCCGCAAAACACTGTAAAACATTGTGGAGTCAATGGGAATACATAATACAAACCCATTTGATTAATATATAACATACAGGGTGTTCCATATAAAAACATTTACTTTGTGGTCACTCTATGACATACCAGCAACCCTACATAGGTTCACATAAAAAGTTTTATGGTAAAAAGTTGTAGGTTATTGAATAATAACCGTTAGATTCTTCTAGAAGTCCCCATACATAAATATCATATAAGTAATAGGCACTATTACTTCTATGACTAGAAAGAAGTCTTGACTATTTTATTTCAAGAGGTTACATCGATATGATTCATATATATATATATATAACTAATCACGATCTATTCTCAGATACTATATAATTTTGAATTGATGCACCTAAAACGTTGGCACCTCTTGCAACCACTCTAAACTTGTTCCACCCGAGACAAATTCCCTCGTTCTATAATCCAGATAAGTGATTCGCATATTGTTTACGTTACGGTTACCAATATTTTTCAAACTAGCTTTTTATAACTATCAGTTTTTTAATACATCCAGATGCAATAAAACGCCTTTTTGGTGAACATGTTCAGGGGCTCTGAACTCCCTAAGGAAGGGTTCCTGGAGCTATAATAATGTTATTTTAATGTTTTCCTGCAATCCCAGAATCATGCCGCTAAAACGTATTAGGAGACTTCGTTGAGTTATAATTAAAAAATATTTTATTTCAATTGTTTTGTCCATTCTAAAAAATCACTTCTTTAAAAAATATGGGTGATTCTGTTATTTTTGAAATTTTTTATGCCCACACAGTGGATATTATAGTACGAAAGTTAATAGATATTTTTTTATATGATGATATATGATCCCCAAAACCCAGAGATTGTAATAAAATCATAAAATTGCTTTTTTAAAGATTCTTTATTTTTGTAGACGCATAAAACAGATAACAGTCGATACCGGGAGAGAATTTTTTGCAACCACATTTCCTTACGAATTTCCCACTTGCACTTGGAGAGACTGCGCCTTTGCTTACCTAGCTACAAAAGAAGAAGAGCTTTTTCCGTTTAAAATTGTCCAGCCCCATGATGCCAGAAATATTCCTGATAACAGAAAAATTCATTGTTATTGTTAAAAATAAATTTAAAAAATATACATATTTATTTCATTGTTAATAAGTATTTGCTTTTACTTCTTGCAATTTGTAATTTTTTTTATAATTTCAAGTCGCAGAGTTAGTACAAGGGTTCTAACATACCTTAGCTTTTTAGGGTTTTCATAATTTCTTGACTTTTTTGTGTTTGAGATGGAACTTGAATATAGTTTATACAATTTAAAATATATTTTAATTTCCTTCTATTCATTAATTTAACTATTTTTAGTAGGCGATACTAACAATAATATTCTCCATGTTAATAACAATACACAAAGACTTTTAAATATTTTATTCAACAAACAACTTTAATTTATACAACAAAATATCGACCAAAAAAAAACGGTCAAAATTCAAATTTAATTAGATCTATTGTAGAACGAAAGCTTCCGCGGATGTGGTCAATTAAAAAATGGTTCTTGGGACTAGACCGTGTTAAAATGGAATCACTTCCGACGTTTCGCTTTCGATTGCACGAGGCATCTAGAGTTACATAAAATTTGGTAACTAGCCAGACAATTTGTTTTTTGAATCATTTTAATATCTTGTATAATAAGAAAGATATAAAAACTAAAATGTGGACAAATTAAACTGATCACTCTGTACATAAATGTATCTGATTTATGGCAGATGTTTCCTGACAAGGGGTCACTCCCCAAAATAGAGCATTTCGCGACAAGGGGCACCGCCTTCCCCCTTGAACATACCTAGTGGTCAGTGGTTATTATATCATATAAAACAAGCACTAACATCAATTGAAAATCGAAATTCCCTCCCTCCCCTGAGCGGGATTTATAGGACCACTCTTTTTTTTAAGTGTTTTTAACACCCTAATAAAATTCGACAACCAAAAAAGGTCCCTTATAGGTATTACATTTTTTTTCGTTCCGCCCCCTCGACATTATCCTATATCCGCCCCTGACAAGGCTTTATAAATGCCACCTCAGTATTTCGGTATTATTTTTATAAATAACAATTTTATTTAATATGAATAGAGGCTTTAGCAATTTTCATGATAAAATAACTGTCGCGAAACATAAAAAGAAAATCGTCGTAATCGAAATACATTTTCAGTTTCATCTGAAGAAATCTAAAAGATTTATTTACTAAATACCAGTCTATCGTAATTGCTACGCAAAAATGTAACCCAATAGAGCCACTAATAACTGGTGAGTACTCTGCAGACAAGAAGAAAGTTTAAAGCAAAATTAGTTTTTAACGTTTAAAACTGAATTTCCCTCTTCTAGTCACACCACCTTTTTTATTGCTCATTCAAAATCGGAAATGTCATTGTAACGGGGGATTCTTCGGTTTACCGCTGTGACCGTGCTCTTGGTGTCTGGGGCGATGCTCCCCCGGCCGACGACCTGCAGCTGCACTCGGGGGATCGATATCACGCGCTCGCCTCCGCCGATGCCGTCTACAACCCCACACCCTAGTGCACTGGCCGCGTGAAACTACACATATGACACGTACAAATTATATTATAAACATGTGTCAGCCGATACGCGGTGGAAATTGATAATAATATTAGGTAAAATGAATAAATCAAAAATGGTTTTCTAAACACACTTCCATTATTTGTTCAGAACGTGATATTTCGCTGTCAGACCTAAAAATATTCAGTCATTTATTGGGTGGGGGGCTTTATTTGAACCCCACGTAAAATATTTCACTCGAGCCATTTCTATGAGACTGTGACTTCATAAATTACATAACGTATGTTCATGTCACATTGTCCACGTTTTAATCGACGAAACCATGAAAATTGCGACGGCGCAATATCACAAATAAAGCAACCCAAGTGCTTACTCTAAGAAGAGCAAACAGCAGTGTGACGCGACGGCAAGTCGTTGGATTTGTCTTTCCCCTTCCGATTTCTGGCGTGTATGAACTCGTTACCTATTGATTTGGTAGTTATTTGTTAGTTCTCGTAAGTAACGTAATATTATTATCAATCACTCCCAAACAAAGGATTTTTTTAATGTATTTTGCCTAGACTATTAACAAACCCGAAATGGAAGTCACTTTCCACCGAATTTTGCTGGCAAATAGAAATTGGTTATAGAAGGCAACACGAAATTCGGTAACTTCGACTTGACATGTTCCTCAGTCCAACCACAGCCTCCACAAACTACTTCAATCAGAAAACGCCCTCCGGATAACAAAACCAATTCCCTAGCTCCTAACTCCTACCAGAGACTTTATATCTTAATATCGGGAAAAGCACTATGGAGGACCCTCCTTATACTTGTCTAACTCAAACCTGAATTGTCAATTTCCATGAGTCACCTACACCGCCGGTTATTAATGTTAACTCAAAAGACCCCAAAGCAAGAAGAGTATTTTGCGCTCCCATGGGCGGTATTACCAGGGCAAGAGGTGGGGAGCGAAGCCCTCTTAAATATCTTAAACAGTTATCTAAGATGTGGTCGAATTGGCTGTTAGTTGGCAAATTACGAGACATATTTACAAACAAGCAGAATCGGAATGGGGATTTGCATTTCAACCCGCTATCTATACAATAGCTACTGTACCACAAAACTCAAGACCTTTTTTAGACACAGTTGATGATAAATAGTTGCTTGTGTACTAACAATACAAAACCGAGGAATTTTTTACTTAGTTTTTTTTTTCGAGCTACCCCGTCCAACAAGGGTCTAGGACCTACATACTACGCTACGTTGTTTTTATAACAAGCGACGTTTCTTTTCACATCTGCATTTCAGCTACAACTCTTTGCGTACATATGTGACTCATTATGATGCCGCTTAAGTGACAATACTATTAGAAGATAATATTAATATATTATTGAACATTATAAGGACTTTGTAATCTAGCAAAAAAATTGGCCACTTTTGACTTAACACGAAATACTGATTTCTGCATTGAATTTTAAAATGGAAAAAACTTAGTTGGCTATATTCAAGACTTAATTAAGTCAATAAAAAGAATTAATTCAATGAAAACACTTAAGTTATTTTCTTGCTCGACTTATCTTCAACCAAAATTTTGAAGTCATATTGAAAAAAGACATATTACTTAAGTTATATATCGTTTAAAGAGATACTTGATTTAAAACTTACATCTTTCTTATTTCGAATAACTTGTGGCTTGTAAGTCTCAGTTTGACTTGTGACAGCTCAGTTTACAACACAATAGCTTCTTCGATCGTTTTGTTTTAAACAAGTAGGTATAGTGGAAGTGTTCGTAAAAAATAGTGTTTTACATTGTAAATAATTTTATGTTATTTATTTTAGTTTGCAAATGCTGAAAGAATTGCTTAAATTAATCATTTAGTAACGTAACGTGTTCAATTTATTGAATGGCTTTTTAATTGTTCATGTTAGAATATCGTGAAGTTACTAAATAAGTGTTGCAAAGGACATGGCACAAATTAAATTTATTTTGGTTTCCGTAAAACTTCCATCAATATTTTAATATGTTGTTAACATTATAAAGTTCTCTATTTTGCTTATTCATCCTCTAGGTGGTGTCTGATTAGATATTCGTAAAGCTTCGCCAGAGTGTTTATGAGACATAGTGCACTCCCATATTGGGAACTTCAAAATTCTTGCCCTGTCTTTTGAATTAGAAACACTCTGGCTATCTTTCACCTTTCCAGGAAAATTTGTTTTTCAAGCGGCTTATCTATGCGGTCCAATGTGAACTGAGAGACGTTTTGATCAGCTCTTTAATGGCTTCTGGAGTTACCCAAGTAACACAGTTTATTCCTGTCCCAGCGAAAATTAAGTTACTTTTTATACTTTTCAAGTACGTTTTGGCTGTTTTCTGGCATTTTAAAACATTCGGTTTTCTTACCTACAAAAGTAGCTGCATCATTCTCTTTAGAGTTAAGAAAATACTTAACATGGCTGTTTTGCTGCACCTTGTAGAAGATTTCTTTCTGTAAATTTGTGTGAAAAGTATACTTTATAGCTTAAGTGCAGATGAAGTTGTTGGGCTGCATTGTCAGCTGTAATTTATATCATACAGCTATAAAATGAACGGGAAGCGGCAAAAGGTAGCTGTAATCTTATTTTTTAAGGTTATGATTTGACATTTTTATTTTTCGAGCTTAAGCTTTTGCACTAATGTGCTCCTCAACATGAAAAGATCGTTCGTCGCCCAGTTTAGTAGAAGACTTAAAAGAGTTTTAAAAATATCCTAGAGGCGCATATTACAACAGTGCACAAAAAGAGTAGAAAGTTTGTTAAGAAATGAAGTTACTTCTACTACACTTTTACCGAAAAATAATAGCAGTGAAAGAATAAATGAGATTGGTGTTTTTTTAGCCGCAAAGTGCCTTGTATGTTATGGTGTTTTTTTTTGGTAAAAATAAAAATATTTTCGCACTTGGATTAAAGTTATACGCAACAGCACAAAATGTTTCCTTTACAAAACCTTATCGGTCATTGGCAGTGGACAGGTAATTTTATTTATTCTTCTAAACACCAGTGGGGGTAACAATATTTGATATTATCATATTTCATATATTATTCATTTAGTCCGTAAAAAAATATAATAATGAATTGTTTCTGTCCAATCATGATAACACGCCCCTTTCTAATACCCTATATTTGTCTATTCCTAAGTACGAATAAACTAAAAAATCATTTTTCTACAGTGGCATTTACTTTTAAGTATAAGGATTGGCAGTGAAACGTATAAAAAACTAAAAATCTTCTAGTCGAATAATCAAATTATACCTTAAATGAATTTTACTTTAACAATTAGCTTTTTTTGTACTTAGCAGTAATTGTTACTCTTTTTCCAGACAATTTAATGTTATTCTCTTGATATATATACATATATATATATATATTTTTTTTTTGTGTATTATCTTAAAATTAAAAATAATTACTCTAGTTTAATACCATGGTAGGTTAGCTATAGTTTAGTTCGTATCAATTATTTTATTCACAGGGCTTTGTCAACAATTGTAAAATATATGACAATAAAGCTAATTTGACTTTGACATCTATTTTCAATAAAGCGTAAACTGACTGTTTCCATTTCCACTCGAAAAAAAAATGGACATAGATACCATTCGAAACATTGTGAAACCAAAAAAATAAAGACAATGCAAGTCCGACAGAATGAGTTTAGTGAAAAATTTTACATTGTCCACCACCTTCAGATTATCATATTTCTTGAGTTAAAATATCTATTATTAGTTTCAAAATTACTTAAATGGTAGACAGCAATATGTCCAAATTGGAAATAATATTAGTTCTAGGAAAGCAATATCATGTGGTGTACCTCAACGACCTATTTTATTTTTAATATATATAAATTCAATTTCAAAATTAAAACTTAATGGTGCTATAAAATTATTTGCGAATAATACAATTATTATTGTAATCGTGAAAAAATTACTCTTCGAGATTTTTTCAGATCTTCACATTTCAGGATTCCTAGATGACGAAAAGCATGTTTTCTCAATTCCGTCGGTCTGTCTGTCTGTTCACGGCGTAGCTAAAAAATTACTTACCCGATTGACTTGAAATTTTCGTCAAAAATTAAGGGTCATATGAGGATGACCTGATGACATTTTGGTAAAAATCCAATATGGCGAAACAAAATGGCGGCTTAGTGAAATGTTAAAAAATTATTATTACAAAAGTACTCATCCAATTTATCTCAAATTCTGCAAAAACATCAGTTATTATATTGGAATCAACTGGTAACATTTTGGTACGAATCCAAGATTTATTGTGGCGTAAGTAATTGTGGTATAGGGATCAATTAGTAAAATAGTGGTAGTAATTCAAGATGGTGAAACAAAATGGCGGCAAAATAAAATGTTTGTAATCGTGAAAAAAATCACCCTCTCAGGTTTTACTTATCTTCACGTTTTAGCGTTCCTAGTTGCCAAAAATATGTTTCATTAATTCCGACGGCCCGTCTGTCGGTCTGTCTGTCAGTTTGCGGCATAGCTTAAAAACTAATCCGATCGACTTCAAATTTTTGAAAAAAATTAAGAGTTATATGGGGATGATCTCGTAATATTTTGTTAAAAAATCGAGTATGGCAAAAACAAAATGGCAGCCTAGTGAAATGTTAAACAAATATTATGAAAAAGCTAGTTGTCGAATTTATTTCAAATTTTGCATAAACATCAACTAATATGTCGGAATCAATTGGTAAATTTTTTTTACGAATCCAGGTTGGCGGAACAAAACAAAAAACTTGATAAATTGTGTATCAAATTTTGCATAAACATCAACTAATATGTAATCGTGAAAAAATCACATTTTACATATCTTCACGTTTTAGCGTCCCTAAATGCCATTTTTATCAATTCCGTCGACCGAATCCCTGATTGACTTCAAAGTTTGGGGTCATATGGGGATGAACAAATATTTTGGTAAAAATCAAAAAATTTTTGGGGTTAAAAATCAAGTAAAAAACTGGGGGAACTTAATTTGTGCATCCTCAGGACACATATAGATTCTCTATCCTGCTTGAAACCCATATTATCAGTCTTTACCTACTCCGTTGGTCCGCAGATATTTCATGGATATTAAGTTTCTAAATGGTTTTCGTTAACAAACTTCTTGTTCTTATGTTACACTGGTGTATTATTTGGGGTTAGGGTCCAGTAAAAAAAAGACTATTTTTAAATAGTCGACGTTTCGCAACTTTATTGTCGCATCCTCAGAACACATATAGTTCCTATATCCTGCATGAACCCCATATTATTAGTCTTTACCCACTCCGTTGGTCCGCAGATATTTCCCAGATATTATGTTTCTATGGTTTTCGTTAAATCCTTGTTGTTAAGTTAGAGTGGTGTATTATTGGGGTCAGGGCCAGTAAAGAAACAAAGACTTTTTTAAATTGTCGACGTTTTGCAACTTTATTGTTGCATGCTCAGGAAACATATAAATTCTATATCCTGCATGAAACCCATATTATCATTCTTTACCTATTACCTGGTCCGCAGATATTTTCCAGATATTAAGTTTCTAAATGGTTTTCGTTAACGATCCTCTTGTTTTTATGTTAGAGTGGTATATTATTTGGGGTTAATATCAAGCAAAAAAGACTAAAATCATTTTTAAATTGTCGGCGTTTCGCAACTTTATTGCTGCATTCTCAGGACACATAGATTTTATATCCTGCATGAAACCTATATTATCAGTCTTTACCTACTCCGTTGGTTCGCAGATATTTCCCAGATATTAAGTTTTTAAATGGTTTTCGTTAACTATCTTCTTGTTGTTAGAGTGGTGTATTATTTGGGGTTAGGAAATATCTGCAGACCAACAGAGTAGGTAAATACTGATAATATGGGTTTCGTATATAAATGTGTGTCCTGGGGATGCAACAATAAAGTTATGAAACGTCGACATTTTAAAAAAGTTTTTTTACTCTGGAACCTAACCCCAAATAATACTGCACTTTAACCTAACAACTAGACGATCGTTAACGAAAACCAGTTAGAAACTTAATATCTGGGAAGTATATGGTTGTTGTTGTATAAGGGTTTCATCCAGGATAAAAAATCTATTAAAAAAATTTGGTAGAGACTGATATTGTGGGTTTCAATTTAAGATTGCGAAAGAAAATGGCGGCCGAATAAAATTTTAAAAAAATCGACGCAAAAAATCTTGTTCAATTGATTATGCAGAAAAATTAGATGTAAAAATGGGAAAAACTGGCACGAATTCAACAAGACGTAGCAAAATGGCGGTTTGTGTCAATGTAAAAACTACTTATTGAATTTATTTTATTATGCCCAAAAGTCAAGTGTGGCATAAGTAGAAAGAAAATGGTAAAATATTGGTAGGAATCCAATATGATGGAACAAATAAAAATGAAAAGACAGTATATGTAACACATATATATACTGTGACTATGTACTGAACTAAATTGGATCACACTTCACTATTCCTAACAAATGAAAAAATCATAACGAGCGAAGTTCCAAGTAAAGAAATTTACCAATTTTTTTTATTTTGGAAATAATTTTTCAGAACTATAATGCAGAAGATTTAACAATTATATCCAATAGGCTACAATCTCATAAACTAACTGTAAAACAAAAAAACATTAATTATAGTAGATACATTAAATTTTTGGGACTATCTTTATGTAATTTGTATTTATAGATCACCAAACTCTGATGTACAATCATTTTTAAATTGCCTGGTAAGTTTGCTAGACAGTCTACCGATTAAAGGTAAAAAAATTCTATGCAGGGACTTTAATATTGACTATGCTACTATTTGTGCCATCCAAAAATATCTAATTTCTATATTCGACTCTTTCGGTCTTTCAATGCATGTATCCTCGCCAACTAGAATTTCAAAAAACTCTTCTTCTATCATCGATTACATGGCGTCTGATTTTTCTCCATCAGAGGTGCATTCACAGGTCTATAACTCAGGTCTTTCCGATCACGAGGCGGTAATTTCCAGGTTTAGTTTACCTATTAGGCCCTTACCAAGATCTCGCCATCGGGGCAGAATTTTCTCGGCCGCAAATTTCTCAGTATTTCATAATATTTGCTTTAACACCGATTGGAATTTTGAATCTGATAATGTCAACACAAACTTCAGAACTTTTTTAAATAAAACTTTAAGTGCTTTTAACAAGGCCTTCCCGCTTAAGAATATCAAACCTAAGCGGCATAAACCGTGGACTACGAAAAGAATACGAATTTCTGCTAAAAATATGCGCTCGCTCTCATATATAAAAAAATTCACCGACTCCTTTCTTATTCTTGACTATATCTCTAACTATAGGAGGATCTACACTACTCTTATTAAGTCAGCAAAAAAATTACACTACCGAAAACGTCTAACAAACTCAAATAACGTTTCAAAAGAAACCTGGTCCATCATCAATAACCTCAGAAACAAATCAAACCCTGTGACTCAGATCTTGCCAGGGGCTAATGATCTAAATGATTATTTTATTAATGTAAGCAAAAATGTTACCTCTAGTATCTCGCCAAGTTTGGACCCTCTTTCGTTTCTCCCTCCTTCAAAAAATTTAGCTGATAGCTTTTTCTTAAGTCCCGTTAGCAACACTGAACTATTGAAGGTAATAAATAATATCAAAAGTAAATCTTCGTGTAGCACTGATGGCCTATCAATTAGAATATTCCTGAACTTGCCACTCCCAGTCATAGAGGCCCTTACAACATTAATAAATGTATCCTTTATAAAAGGTGTATTCCCTGATTGCCTTAAAACAGCTATAATTATTCCACTTCATAAAGGCGGCGAAAAAACTAACTCTTGCAATTATCGCCCAATTGCACTACTACCAGTGCTTTCAAAAATCATCGAAAGGCTACTGAAGAATCGTCTTATGCCAATTCTCCTGAAACATCAGATAATATCCCCGGAGCAGTTCGGATTTCTACCCAACAAGTGCACCAGCGACGCCATGTTCACGTTGCTTAGAGGCGTCTACTTATCTCTCAATAACAACCACCCAACTGCCTCAGTTTTTTGTGACTATGCGAAAGCCTTTGATTGTGTTAGACATGAAATTCTGATAAACAAACTAAATTTTTATGGAATTCGTGGTACTTCTTTAAATTGGTTCAAATCTTATCTTGGGAAAAGGCAACAACTTGTAAGGGCTAATGGTTCCGATTCTGATTGTAAGTTGATTACAAGTGGAGTCCCACAAGGTTCAGTCTTGGGACCTATTCTTTTTTTGTTATACATTAATGATATCACGAACCTTAAAATTAATGGAAGAATTTCCCTTTTTGCTGACGACACAAGCATAACTTGGAGTGATTTTGATACAACGTCTTTACACTCTAGTATCTCCAAAGACTTGGTTATAATTAAGGCTTGGTCTGATTCCAATATGCTTTGTTTTAATGTCGATAAAACGGTGGCGTTATCTTATAAGGGAACTTTACAACCACTTCAGGTACATAACAGCAATATTGAATACGTAGAGTCGGTTAAATTCCTGGGTTTAAATATAAATAACAACCTAAAATGGTCTAATCATATTGACACCTTAACTAAAAAACTTTCTACCGCCTGCTTCGCCATTCGATCAGTTTCAAAAGAACTAGACGTTCCTTCTGCCAGACTTACTTATTTCTCTTTATTTGAATCCCACCTCCGCTATGGCCTTCCCTTTTGGGGCTGCTGTACCACCGAGCAATTTCGTAGTATTTTTATGCTTCAAAAGAGAGCCATTCGTTATTTGTTTGGTCTAAATAATAGAGCTCACTGCCAATACTATTTCAAAAAAGATGAAATATTAACACTTCCTGCATTATTTATTTCGGAAACGGTATGTTTGCTGAGAAAACATATAAACACCCTCCCAGAAAGGCCACAACATGTATACCCTACCAGAAACCAAAAATCTTCCCATTCCTTCCTCAGAATTAATAAAAAAATCAATTATTTACAACGCCTTAAAACTTTACAACAATCTGCTAGTACATTTAAAATCTATCCCTATACTTGCACAATTTCGAAAAAACACCAAAGCATACCTCATTGAGAGACCATTTTACAGCGTTAATGATTTTTACAGCGAGTAAGTCTCTTTAAATTGTCACTAAATTCGCTTGTTTACTTAAATCTTTTGTGAGTCATGTCCTAACTCGTAGCATAGAATTTTGAAAATCATCATATAGAGAAAAGAACTGTCAAACATTCACTTGAAACTTAATTATTTTTGTTAGGTATTGGATCAAAAACAAAATTTAATTCTTTTTTGTATACTACATTCTACACTAGTTCATTATACCTTCTGTTTAACATCACAATTATTTGTATAACTATAATAACATAGAGTTTAAGGTCGCATAGTTGCAATTTTGATTTCAATGTCATCGATTATCAATGTACATGTGTGTTTGTTTACTTTTAATTATTAGGATTCATTAACTGTTTTGCGGCAATGTTATGTTATATTCTAACGTGTGTTTTACGATTTGGTAAATTGATAATTTACATTTTTAAAAAGCATTGACCTATCGAAATTCTTTTCGATTAATGTTTTGATATGTCTTATTTTAGGTATATTTTGCTTTGTCCATAAAATTGTAAAATTTTTCTGCGGCAATAAAGCATACTTTTGTTTGTTTGTGTGTTTGTTATACATGGATGAAAATTTAAGTTGGCGGAATCATATAGAATACCTTAGAAAAAGTATATCTCCTCTAGTAGGAATTCAATATAAAATTCGTTGTAATATACCATTAAAATGTATGAAAAATATTTATTTTGCTTTAATATATTCAAAAGTGCAATACTTGATTTTAGTTTGGGATCTCCTAATTTAAAAACATTGAAACCTTTATTTTGTTTACAAAATAAAATTAGTAAATATATACATAAACTTACTTTCCTAGAACCAACAATAAATGTATATACAATATTTGGCTATTTAGATACTAACCATATTTATAAGTTAAAAACATGCATTTTCAGTCATTCAGTACTTACAAAAGATAAATTATCCAATACAGATTTAGAAAAAAAAACATACTATACATGATGATGACACACGAGAAACAGATTTAAATACAATTATATAGTGGTATCTTAATATTTAATGAATTAGTATCACATTTACGCAGTATAAAAACTTTAATAAAATTTAAGAAGGAAGTAAAGAAAACCATTTTTTATAGAAACGTTATTTAAAGAAAAAATAATTTTGATTGTGTTAATATTATTTATTTTGTTATTTAATATTCTTAATTGTTAGACAGTTATAATATTAGTATTGTTACAATTCCCGATAATGGACGTATACAGTTGGTTGGGAATGTTGAGAATAAATAAATAAAAATTTAGTGTTTCTAATTGTGAATTATATTGGCAGGACTGAAAGCTATGAACTATCTATATCTGAAAATAGTTTCTGTATTGTTTACTTCATAGCCAGAATGCAGCTATAATGAAGTATGTACTGACATATTACATCGGCTGGTTACCCAGCCTTCACAGATGCAAGTTTAAAACTCTCTGTTTCAGTTGGGTATCCCATCCGGCCCAGGAGCCTTTCCACTTTTGATTTTCCCCCTTTGCAGTTTTCTCCGCAGGTGTAAAGATTTGCATATTTTCTGCATGGATTTTAATTAGCAATCATTTTTTATGTTCCGGGAAAAGAACCTTTACTATTTCTCTGGCCATTTAACGTTAAAGGTGAGCCCCCTTCTTTAAAACTATTTTATATCCCTCTCCCCAAGTATACTGGATTGAGCCTATTACAGTATGTTTTATTTTTTAAATAATTTTAATGTGTTAGATAGTCGAGCGTGTAATATGCTAGGGCTACCCATATATGACGGCTAGTTTGAAATCCGGCTGGGCGCAGGCTTTGTTAACTCGTGCGTTCGATTTCAGAAGCAAAATCCACACAGGCGAGTGGATATACATCACGCGCTACACTATTTACGCCGGACAGAAGCTAGATGAGGTTGGATATCTCGTGAGATGGATAGGAGGAGTTCATGCAGATACACACTTGTTAAACGTTAGATCATTTGATAAAGACTCAAGTCTACCCTCTAACCCAATACTGAGAGCTTGAGAGTGGAGCGCTGGACAGGGGTCAAAAGAGGACCGTGATTCAATTAATTTGGGATTGGTTAACTAGTTCCTTTTTAGTATTACTGAAAGGGGATCTGGATCCAAGAGCATTGCTTATGTCTTCAAATTTTTTTTTGTTTACCTCAACTCTATACCTTTCATCTTTATATTATTATCTGGCCACATTGGTTCGTTTTTCAGAATTTCCTAGTTATCAACTTTCCTAGCAAGTCCCTCGGAAAAAAAAACAGTGACAGCTCGTCCTCTAAAATTTAGGGTCGACCGAGGCTCAAGGCCAATTAAGGGCAGTTTTACGGTGAGGGGGTAATCAGGTAATTACCCCCTCCTCCCTCCAGAACGATCAAATATCATGTGCAGTTTACATATTTTTACATGAAAATTACGATTAAAAACTTGGCTAGGAAACACTTTATCACAAGAGCGACCTGTTGGATTGGGTCTCTTGCATATCCATAGATAAGAGTATTGATGTAACTATAAACAATGTAATTAATACATTTGCTGCAGGAAAAAAAAATGGACGTTATACTGTAACTATTTATTAGAGGCTGCTTTTTTTCACTTATGCCACAAGTATGACAAAAAATATGGGTATTTATGTTGTTCTCATACCATTTGCAAAAAAATATATTAACAAACTTTTTTTTAAAATTAACCCCCTCCCCAAAAAAGTTTTCTAAAATCGCCCTTGCGACCAATGTGGTGATAATTGGTACCGCGCCCAAATATTGTCAAATACTTGTTTTATTATTTTCCGTGTATTTCTTCAATGTTAATTAGGTAGGCACCAACCTATATATAGCAGATCTAGGCTAGAGTATAAATTTAATAAATAAGAAAAAAATGTTAGCAAAACGCTCTAGTCAGTCAATTTAATTTTTTGATATTTTAATGTGTCTTGCCTCAAGAGGAAAATAAAATAGATGCCAAAGTGAAAGTTACATACACAACCAAAAGATATCTTGTCCAGCAAGAACCACGATGCGGCCGGCCGAATTATAAAACTAATTGCAAATAATATTTTAAAATATTTGCTTCACATTTTGTCACCACATTTAAACATGTAACAGGGAGTGAAAATTATAATATATTTTAACCATCATTAGTCGTGACTAATGTAAAGAACTAACAAATTAATTTAAAAATAAGTAGCCGGTGTTGGGTGATATAAGCTATGACGAACGTTATAGCATGAGGATGTATGCAAACGTACTACGTACCGCGTGAATTAGTCGCTGAAGTCTAGCATGTGAGATGATGGAATCGTCTGGCCGATCCATCGTCTATAATAAATATATTAGAATATCTGTGGTCGGTGGCCAACGGACTGCTGTTAATGGCATTATTTGTATGTTAGTCAAGCAACGATAATAGGGATACCTACCTATTTTGCTATGTGCCCAGGAAATAATAAACTACATGTTGGTTTTGTGCGTTTTTAGGATGTTTGCAATTATTTTTGAAAAATATTTACCTACTTTAAAAAAAATTTCCCTGTATATTTTCTTGCCACACTTGAGGAGCCGTCACTGGATGAAAAAGTAACGTCTATGCGTATGAATGTCCGTTTCATCTAATAAACGTTGGCTTCTCTCCTCTATTGTGAGCCACTAGATTTAATTTTGCACTAGTTTTTGTTAAGATATGGCCTCTATTCCCTGCCGTCTTCCTGTACAGCTTCCATATCAGTACATCCATATATGCTTTGTAGTCTCCTGCATGTACATCTGAGGAGACATAGCAGCCATAAAGATCTAAATTTTATGTCCTTAGGTCAATGGCACCATTCATTTTAGCCACTTTTTCTACTTCCTTTCCCTCTCTAAACATTATCGCACTTTTATTAGTCAGTATCAATATCGTCGCTAGAGTATTTCTACGATTTAGCCTGAAATTTCCCAGTTTTGTAGTGGTTGTCATCTTGGCCTGAAATTTCCCAGTTTTGTAGTGGGTGTCATCAAGTTTTCCGATTTTCGTTTCAATAACAGCTAACCCATCTTCACGCCTGAGGCGTCTAATGTACACTTTTTGTCTATGCCCTTTACCTTTAGTCATATTTCGTCTGTTGTGCTCTTTCTTTTTTTTCGTGCAATGAATTTATTGCTTAATCATCTTTTTAGCCATCATGATGAGCACTTTACCATCTTTAACCTGTTGTATGTTTTGTATAGATTCGCATGCCTTGTTGTCCTTAACCGCAGTTTTAATGTTTATTAAGATGTTTTTTAAGTACATACCTTTTTTTAACTATTAAAGCATATGAAGGCCTTTATTTTGAATTTGGGGAATATGTATTTCACCATTTTCCATACTTTCGATACAACCGGATTTATACTGAGCAACGCTCTCCATTCATCTTTGCTATTTCACGTCACGCCTGAGTTTCAGCAGCATATTCCACAACTGCTCGTCCGCCTACTGCCGAACTATTTCAATGCTTTTTTTTGGCTTGCCCTCGGCTCCGTCTTTTCTGTCAAGAATTTTGTAGTCTGGATCATGACTCCAACTCCTAGTATGAACACAAAGTTAAAAAAAATAGGAAAGAAGTTTAATGTCAGTTTGAATTGGAAAGTGAGGTTACAAGGAGCAATAGTCTAAGAGCCAACAAAATCAATGTTTTAGTATCGGTTATTTAAGAAAATTTCGTTCTGACAGGCATCCCTTAAATTTTTAATGTTAAAAAAATAGTAAAAGAAATTGCTTCTACAAGATTAAAATTTTAATACGTTTTGATATGAACAAGTTTAATTGTAGAAAATAACTTCAACAATCAGTTTTATGGGTTGCAAGCACATACCAAATCATAGTAAAGTTATAGGGATAGCAATCCTTAACAAACTCGTAGAAGGCTGTAATTTTGAGGGAATATTATTTAAACAATTTTAAAAATGTATGTTAGGATCCTCTGTTCTGATGGTTGTAAGTGCGAGTATATAAACCAGTGGCGGCTCGTGAGTATATTGAAGGGTGAGGCTACATGAGGTTAATTTTGTTTGAATGTGAATAAATTTCCACGTCACCCATGAGGTATTATTCTGCGACGCGTTGACCTTTTTTTTTTAATGGAGGTCATCGCCAATAGCCCTACTAAACCATTAAAAACTAAAAAAATAAACTCTAAAAAAAGTAAATAAAAAGTAAACAAAACAAGTAAAATATGTACACCTATCACTAAAATATAGCGGTGATTGCGATAATAAAAACATAATTTAGTTTATTAAAACTTAAAATAAATAGTTGTATGAAATAAGATAAAAAAACTACTTTTTGTA
Source organism: Kuschelorhynchus macadamiae (assembly GCA_030620095.1). Lineage (NCBI taxonomy): Eukaryota > Metazoa > Arthropoda > Insecta > Coleoptera > Curculionidae > Kuschelorhynchus > Kuschelorhynchus macadamiae. The sequence goes on along the minus strand of JAUTXW010003395.1, from coordinate 403,813 downwards.
CATTAAATCTATACGTCTGTCTTTTAAGGTTGCAAATTTATCTATAATTTGGTCGTAAAAGTTTTGGTCTTCACTAAGTTCTGACAGTAATTCCTGCTCTATTGACATCATTGCTAAACCCGAAAGCCGTTCTTGTGTCATTGTGTTTCTTAGGTAGGTTTTGATCCGTTTAAGACATGAAAAATTTCGTTCGGCCGATACACTTGTTGCGGCAATAGTTAAAACTAAATTAAAAAGCTTATATGGTTCCGCAAAAATTGCTTTAAAATCTTTAAATAACAAAGCTAGACTTTTTTCGACATCTAAATTTGAAAATTGTTCATCCCTATACAATACAGAAAGCTCATTCTTTAATCTATCTCTGTCAAAAATGTTTGGATAATTTTTTAATAAATTATTTAATAAGTCGTCTGGAAAGCATTTAACATATTCCGAATATTTTGTGCAATCGACTAAAGCAAAGAAATTTAAATTATTTAAATTTTCAAACCGCGTCCCTAATTGAAGAATTATACAATCTATTATTTCGAAATATAATATTTTATATTTAGTAAAAATATCAAAGTCGCTAGAACATTGCCCTCGACGGTGTTAGTTGGCAGAATAGTGGCTTTTTTAGCAATATTGAAAAGTTCTTTGAAATGGTCCTCATTTCTAAATTCAATAATTCGTTGCTTGGCAAGGTTTATTTGCGAAATGCAGTAGTTTATATCTAAATGCTTTAACTGTAATATTTGAAACAGTACATCAGTGACAAACAAAAATCTTTTTTGGCTTTTTCGCAACTGAATAAAAATATAAAAACTTTAAATTAATTGAAGCAGATATTTAATATAATTACATACCTCAACATGTAGACTAGTCTGTCTACGGAATGTTTCGATACATAATATAAATAATATTATTTAAGCAAGCATAAGAAATTATATCATTTACCTTAAGTTTTTATAGACACATAGTAGTTGTACAAATACTTTCATCCTATCAGGACTCGTCAGTCTTTCTTAGTCCTGATAGGATGAAAATATTTGTACAACTACTATGTGTCTATAAAAACTTAAGGTAAATGATATAATTTCTTATGCTTGCTTAAATAATATTATTTATATTATGTATCGAAACATTCCGTAGACAGACTAGTTTACATGTTGAGGTATGTAATTATATTAAATATCTGCTTCAATTAATTTAAAGTTAAATATTTTTATTCAGTTGCGAAAAAGCCAAAAAAGATTTTTGTTTGTCAATCTAAACGCAACAAATAATCTGAACATATTTAAAAGTACATCAGTGCAACTAAAAATTTGTTTATAAATATGCGTTAAAAGGCAAAATTCGAAATCATTAAAATGCTTTAGAAATCCTTTTGCACCATTAATAGATTCTGTTCCAGAACTTAAGTCATTAATAATAGTTTCAAATACTATAATTAAATTGTCCCATTCATTAGCCACTAAGTTTAAAATTTTAGACCGTGTATACCATCGCGTTTCTACAGCTCGAGGAATTCTTTTACCTACTATTTGATCAAGCACAAAAGACCGTTTTGGTGATTGGTGGAAATAATTTGGTATTCCTAATAAAGTGGCAAAAAATATACGACTTTGGGTAATCAGTTTTGTTCCCTGTTGTAAAACTAGATTTAATCTGTGGGCGCAACAATGAGTAAACATAGCTAAAGGAGCAATAGATCTAACTTTTGTTTGAAGCCCATTTATTTCACCTGCCATAACACTAGCCCCATCGTAACACTGCGCGACCAATTTATTTTTAAAGTCATAAGGCTCTAAGCTGTTTTGTATTAAATGAAAAAAGCTCTCTGCTGTTCTATTATCGCTAACGTCAAAAAATCCTAAAAATCTTTCTTTTAAAGATCCGTTGGTCACATACCTAACTGTTATCGAACACTGTGATTTTTTTGTTATATCAGTACTATCATCCGCAATTATGCCAAAAAAACAACAATCGGTGTCATTGATTTCTTTTTTTATATATTCTTGAATATAGTCATGTATGCAACCAATTAGTTCATTTTGTATAGTCTTAGATTGTCCCGTAAAAATATTACTAAATTTAGCACAATGTTCAGTAAGTTCGGCTTTTCTTTTTATTAAGCATGCAAATATTTCCTTAAAATTGCCACGGTTAAAAGAATCTGTTGTTTCATTATGACCTCGAAATGCCAAGTCCTGTTTACCCAAAGTAATAGTAACATCAATTAAATAATTTAATAATAAACGGTTTTTTCGAACATTTTCATTATAAACAATTTTATTAAGACTTGCATTTTCTTGTAGTGCATCCGCAATAGTCGCCCTATTTTGCTCCAGTCTTGTAAGTGCTACCGAATTTTTAATATGCTCTCTTGAACTTTCATGCGATTTTACTGCTCGTGAAAAATTTTTTAAATCCGAATATCCGCCCCCTGAACTCCAATTATTTTTGACGCAACCTAATAAAATACAAGGCCAACAATATAAGCTTTCTTTATAAATACTTCCGCATAGCCACCTATAAGTTTCGTACCAAGATATTTGAAAAGTTCTTGAATATTTTTTACCTTGCCTCTTATCGTTAAATATTGCTAAAATTTTCGGCGTCGGACGGCTACCTAATATCTGTTTCTTTTCAGTTTCGCTTCTTCTTAAAAAAGGCGTTTCAATTAATGAAGCAATAATGTCGTGAATAGGATTCATTTCAAAAGCAAAAAGCAAATATAAAAAATGGAACGGTCCAACTTACCAAATCAAAACAAAACAAAACCTTACTCACGCGTATTTATCCACCTTAAAAGACAGAACGCCCTCAATCCGCGATTATCGCAATCTATTTCCTATTTCTTTCTCAGCCGCACGCACCACGTAAAAAGAAGCCGTTGGAATATTTCGCTAGTCATGTGATTTAAATAACCAATAAAAGCATATCCAAGCTACAGATTTATCGCCTCAAGAATGCAATAGAAAACGCGTGCCTCGGCAATCGCCATCCCGCTCTGTCGTAATCAGGTGACTCGCCGGCATGCATCGGCACCGGCCGTTGATAAATAGGTCAGAAGTCGAAACTTTCCAAGCTAAAATTATTTCGCCTCATTCGAGAGCACTTTCTTTAGGAATGGGTTTGCACGGATTGCACGGTCGGTTTTTTGATGTGGTCAGAATTTATTTTCTAAAATATTTATTATGGGATTATATTTTGTTTTTTTTTTAATGTTATTATGTTGTAAAACTGTTAAAAAGTATTTTTCTATCGCCTAGGTATATAGTGCAATATTTATTATATTATACTTAGATTTGCTTAATACATATGTTAAAGAAATAGACATTTATATTTTACATATAACTCTGTTTTTCTTTTATTACAATATTCGTTCATCATATATTCAGAATGTCCAATAAACGCAGACAGTTAATGTTTTTAAAAAATTGTTTATTTTAGTTTTTAAAATAATTTAAAAATCAGATCTTCCAAAAGTAAAAAAACACATGTCAAGGCCCTTAAACCTAAACAGTATCTGAATTTAAATATAAATGTTTGCAATGACATGGCCTATTATTTTCCTTTGCATGGATAAATTTAAAAATTACACTAATATAAGCCTAATTTTGTAATCTGCATATGGCAAGTAATACATTTATTATTATTTCTTAATTATACAATTATTTGAAAAAAAAAACGTAATTTTGCCATCTGAGTGCATTGTCATAAGTATTCAACGTCTTTCTCCAGGAAAACTACCACTTTCCGCACTTGTTAGGTAAATAACTATTTTAAAATTTTCTAAAGGATATTACCTCAAAATTATAGCCTTGTAAGAGATTGTTAAGAATTGCAACCGCCAGAATAGACTGGCTTTTTACAAACATTTTTAAAATTGTCTAACGAATATTTCCTCAAAAAGAACTGATATCCCTATAACAACTTTGTTAAGATTTGGGATGTACTTGGAACTCACAACATCAACCACATTTTTCTTTTTTTTTTTTTAGATGTAAAACATTAGAAACATATAAATCAAAATATTAAAATTTTATCCTTAAAGAAGCACATTGTTTCATCTTGGTAACAATTTCAGAAATTTAAGGGATGATGATGCAGCCCCAGGATGCCTGTCAGGACTTTTACTTTTTTAATAAACCAATAGTATAACATTAATTGTGCAAAACGTATTACTCATATCATCCGCTAGCTCTCCAACCATAAGGCAAGACTCAATGCAATTCGTTTTGCAGTTATTTAAACCATTTTAATTTGGCTGCACCAGAAATTTTATATGCGTTGTCGCGTATATTTTTATATAATAACACACAATATTAAATATGTCATATATTAAGTTACAAAACGTTATTTACAAATAATTAAAATGCCTAAAAACCTCATCGCACTTTAGCTTTGCCCTTGGAAGGCCTTTTCTGTCCTTTGCCGCCTTTCTTACTCCTACCCATTGTTTTCATTTTATTTTTCTGAGCTTTTATGTCTTTCTTCATCCTGGGATCAACCACTTTATACCTTCCTTTAATACCTGCTGGTCTTTTCATTCGTTTCGCTGCCATATGTTTTTTGGTAACAACATACGTCACTTCTTTCTTAGGTTCCTTTGTGGCTTTTTTATATAATCTAAAAAAAAAATGAATATTCAATTGTTTATACAAATATCTACATAGCTTCCAAAATTTTATCACATAACTGCATCTACAGTGTGTTCAGAAAAAACGACTAAAAAAGTCACTCTTAACAAAAGCTTGTTAAAAATACAATTCACGTTACACATTTCACAAGGATTGATAGAAAATATAACAATATTACTGTCAAGAGTAAACCACCATTATTTTTATTTTAAAGCAAACTAATACATTAAAAAGTATTTCAAATTTAACAGATAAGTTAGGAGGAGATTGGAGCTAGGGGTGGGCGATATTCGAATTTACCTATAGATTAAGGGATAGCGCATTACCTATTGGTACATTTTATTTATCAATAATTATAGCTATTGATAACTATCCATAGATATCGACTATTATCGATAATCGATATTTACCAACTTTACGTATCGTTATTCGATATATCGATAACTTCCGATAAATCGAAAACAAAATCCCATGCTTAATATAGACCAATACGGCGAGTGAAGCCAGAAAACCATAAGCGGTCCCTCCGAAAACTTTATAAAAAGAACCTTTACCAGCATTTAGAGAATTTAAGACAGCATTTAAGATTGCCGATAGATTACGAAATTTTATTGTGACTGATAAATCGATAACTATAAAACTATGAATAAATCGATTTTTACCAAATTTACCTATTCCTAATTGGAGCAACATAGAGCTGAACAGTTTGACAATACAGACAATGGATCATTCTTCTGAAGGAACATTTTATTTAAAATATAAAAGAGTTTGATGACAATAATACACTCACAAACTATTATAATAAAATTCCTGCAACTTATAAAAAACTGTCGCCTCAAAGCTACATTTTAAGAGACTCTATTTCTTTCAAAATCTATGGGAAGTGGTTCTGCATTTTTTTTGCACTGATAAATTTTAATGCTTGTTGTTCTGAGAATCGTATTTAGGAGATTCAAACTCTGTCAAGTATTATATGTCCTATCTCTTGACAAATGTTCATATCTTTTATGCACGTGTAAGAGATACAGATTCAAGTATAAATAAGTATGTTGAAATCAAAATTTTATCTCAAAAAATTATTTGCAGCGATCTTGAGCCCCTTTTGTATGTACATGTAACCAGCCCATATCAGTTTTTCATACATTAAAACTCAAGTGATTCGAATCATATAATTAAAATGAAATCTCTTGAGATATTGTTTTTAAATAGTTCTTCCCCTTTATCTCACCAGGCAATGGTAGTGTCGTCCACAAACGGTGGAGATCCTTGTGGCACTGATAAGAAATTCTACTTGAAATAGGGTTTCCACCACTATAGCTAACAAAGTGATTCGATACAGTTTAAAGCTGTATTGGAAACGGATTTTTTTTAACATCATTTGTTCACGTCATTTATCTTTTTCGCAATGTCTACACTTAAGATACTTTTCTTGAGTTAATAATAACAGTTCAAGCAAATTACCAGTATTTTTTCTGAAAGAATTTGAATTACCCATATGTTTACTTACTGTTTTATTTGTTGTGCCTTTTCCCTTTCAGATATGTCAGGTTTATCGATTAGAGCTTCTGCCCTCTTTTTTGCTTTTTCTAACTTTCTAAGAGCCCTTCTCTTCTTTCTCGCTTTAGCCTCTACAACCTTTTTTATAGGCCTTACATTGATTTCCTCTACCTTTTTTTTATATTCATCAACGAGTTCCTGAAAAAAATAATCACTTTTATTATAAAATAGTATTATTAGGGCTTTGTGGAAAAATATTACTCATTCTTTTTGTTTTTTAAAAAAATATAATAAAAGTATGCTATAGGGTAAAAAAATTGTTATCTAACAGAGAAATATTTAAAAAATCAACATTAATCCAAGTACTTTTCAAGAAAGGGAAACTACCTATAATTTAATTAGCCCTTTAAAAATTAAATGGGTCACAAAAACGATTACAATTCTTGTCAAATGTAGCATGGCAATTGAAGTGGCCCCTTCCTACAATGCGCGGCAGACAAGCCATGTTATCTGGATATAAATAGTTTATAAAAAATATATTCATTTGAATTTCGACAGTTGTGCAGTGTGTTCATTTAAATAAGCGGATAAAAGACCTACAAAAAGTTCAACAGCATAAGTATGCTTCAAAGACTAGTGAATAAGATGGAGGTTATAGAAACAATATCTTGTAACGAGAAACTGTTAACTTCATATAGAATCCACAGAAAATTTAAGAAGAAATATAATTATACGACTCTCATGAAAGTTTATTAGCAAAATAGAATTCAAATGAAGGAAGACACACTTCATTTTTGGGCAAAATTTTAAATCAATTGAAGATGTAGTTTTTCCACTGATTTTTTCATAACCTTAAGCCGCCACTTACCAGTACAAGGAGAATCACATTATCAGAAAATATGAAGTCAATATAATAAAAATGTTTTTTTACACTAATGCTTTTAATGTAGAAAACTTTGTTCTACTTAACTACGTAATATTGGTTTCAACTGAGAAACAATCACAATCTATTTATACCTTGACATTTCTGACCAGTGTATAACACCTAACTATGTGTTAAAAATGAATTCAATCTCCCAGAAACTATTTATTAATAATTTTATATTGCATCTAATAAAGACGTATTTGTTTTTTAATTTTAGTACTGTAATAAATCAATAATTGCCCTCTTGCCTTGGAAAGATACTTATTAAACGAAAATAATATGATATATTTTGGTATGGACTGTACTTTACAACCACCTAAAAAGATCGAGACTACAGCATATTGTGTCTTCCTAATGCTTTCTCCTTTCTATATTTGACAAGCTGTACACTAATCATAATATAGGAACCTAAATAAAAACCTCTATAAAAAAATATTCATATGAACTGTCTTGTTGTAAGCAAAAACTCTACCTTTGGCACTGGCGCTTCCTTTCTCATATGCTTTTGCTCATCTTGTGCAAACCAATCAGGCAAATGTTCATCGTTAAACGCATATCTATTCCATGCCGCGTCTATTAAATCTCTTTTTGTCTTTTTGCTATTTATCATAAGGGTCCCCAGTGCCAGTTCCTCCTCCGTTAATTTGTGTTTTTTTCTTTTTTTACCAACACCTAAAAATGAAGTTTATTATACAGTAAAATAAAAGGTAGTAAAATATTTTACCAGTAACATTCTTAACTACTTCAAATCCATCCTTCTTAGCATTATTTACTGGCATATTAATTGTCTTCTCCACATCATAATCTGAATCACTACTATCATCTGAACTATAGTCACTGTCAGACGTTACAGTTTCTTGTTCTTCCAGTTTAACTTTTTGTTTCTTTTGGACCTGCTTTGATTCTTTTTGCTTCTTGTTTGATTCACTATCCTCACCTTAAAAATGTTAAGAAAACAGCATATTTTATAAAACTTTGTATTTAACATTATAATTACGGTTAAAACCAAATTATTTGAAAATAACAGTAGGATAATAGAATTATTAAAAAAAAAACACTTACCTATGACTTTGGCCCCTTTCTTTTTATATTCTTCAACCATTTTGTCCAAATCAGCATCTTCATCATTTTCATTAATTAAATTTTTAAATATATCTCTTTGAAACCATAATTCAGCTTTGTGCGTTTTTTTCTGCTCCTTATTTCTAAAATCCAAATCAGTTATCAAAGGATGCTCTTTATCAATGTCTTCAGTTGGTTTCAATTTTTTCTTTGTTTTTTTTCGTGATGGTTTTGCATCAGACTCATCAGATTCAAAACCTAAATAGAAAATATAAGAATTAGTCACTTTGGTGTTTATTTTGCCCACTAGTAGTGGACCTTTGGCGTTGCTGCTCGGCAATTGCCAGCACGATTTGATAGGGTGTCCGGATGGCGAGCTCTGAGCTCCCGAAACACCCCGACTTTTTCAATAAACTTTTTAATTTTTGAAATGCATCTTGTGAGAGTACTACTGGTCTCACGAGATGACCTTTCCTTTCAAGCTATCCCCTTACCCCTCCCACTCCCGCCACATAGCGGCCATTACGCTAATATTCTTTGTAGAACTGAGGCAGGCGAACTGGATAGAATGCAGGAACAACTAGGCCTTACACGTTCACAGCGTTTGCTCCCTTTCTAGCGGGGTCGTTAGTTTCCACACTGAGTGGTTGAGTCTCCCATTTCCCCCCGAAATAAAGCAACACGTGGAACCACTTATGTTTATTTATTTATTTACGTATCAAATACATTTGAAGTTTATACAGAGATTACATACCTAACCTAACCTAAGATAATTCGTTTGGCTTGAGACTTGAATTTATCTTGAGATAAATTAAAGAAGTCAAGACCTTCATAGAATTTATTGACATTAGGAGATATTCTATTAACTGGACTAAATAATAAGTACCAAGTTCGGCAATATGGAATGTGCAGAAGAGACTTACTTCATGTCCAGTAATTTTGAATGTGTAAATAAAAACAATGAAGACATTCTGAGCTTTTTATGTGGTAGTTAAAGATATTGAAGGCAAAACGGACATCAAAGTATTCCCTTCTACGAACTAGAGTAGTTAAGTCTAAGTAAGTCATAGTTTGGTCATCACTGAGATACACACCACTCTGGAAAAGTTTGTACCTTGCAAATTTTATAAACTTATGTTGCACATTCTCGAGCTTATTGATGTGGGTCTGATAGTAAGGTGACCAAACTATGCATGAATGTATCCAGAATTTTGATAGCGCATATACTTGTAAAGTCTCTAGTAGCTCTCTTAACATTTTATTAGTCCTACCAATGACTATTTCAAAATGTTCAGTAAACATTAACCGAGTATCTAAATATACGCCTAGGTCTTTTATAACAGAAACTTCAGATAAAGGGACATTATTTAAGTAATACTGAAATGGATCTTTATCGATGAGTCTACTGAATCTTATATAACAACACTTGTTAATGTTGACGGACATGTCATTAAGCTGACACCAATCATATACAATATTAAGATCATTTTGTAGAATAATCATGTCGTGAGTTGACGTCACCCGACGATACAATTTCATGTCATCAGCGAAAAGCAGAAAACTTGAGGAGAGCAAGGATCCTAAATCGTTGATAAATAAGCTAAAAAGGGGACCCAAGTGAGAGCCTTGAGGTACCCCGGAAGATGCATGGAAACATGAAGATAGATAGCCGTCAATCTTGACTTGCTGCATTCTGAAAGTAAGAAGATTTCATCCATGAAAGTAAAGATCCAGAAACACCATAACTAGAGAGCTTTGAAAGAAGGATGTTATGGTTTACCTTATCGAAGGCTTTACTGAAGTCAGTATATATTGCATGAGTTTCTGCACTGCTTTCAAATGATGAATTTATAAAATTTGTAAAGAAAAACAGATTCGTGTCAATAGACCTACCGGCTGTGAACCCATGCTGTTGACTGATCACAATCTGATGAAATATATTCGACAGAATTTTTTCAACGCCCTGTTCAAACAATTTAGGGATTGCCAACAGAATGCTGATTGGTCTGTATCTTGTTACGTCATTTTTGCTGCCAGATTTGTGAATCGGACAAACATAAGAAAGCTTCCATATCTTTGGAAAAACTCTGGAAGTTAGCGATTTGTTGAAAATGTAAAATAGGGGGAGATATAAGGTGTTAGAACAAAATTTTAGTACTCTGTTAGGAACACCATCAGGACCTGCAGACTTGTTGATGTCCACTTGTGTTAAAGCTTTCTCAATATCACTTGGGTCTATAGCAATGTTAGAAACATTTTCAAATTGATCAAAAAATGTACTGACGTTAGAATTTCTCTGGGGGTTATAAACAGAGGAAAAATATTTACCAAATAGATTAGCCATGTCAATACCATTAGATGATTTTTCAGTGGCTAGAAACATTTCCTTAGAAAAAGTGCCCTGATTAGACTGGGAATGAATGAAATTCCAGAAAATTTTTACATTACTGCTTATGGCACTTTCAGTATTACTTATGTACAAATTGTAGCACTCCTTCTTTAGGTTTTTGCATTCCCTTCGAAGTGTATTAAATACATTGTAATCAACTTCACTGTTTGTATTGTTTGTGAGCAATTTTCTTTTGATAGATTAGTTTTTTCAATTCATAAGAAAACCAAATGGGAAATTTCTCACTAGAATGATGTGCCTTCATGGGTACAAACATATTAAAGCAGTCGAAAAGTACAGAATAAAATTTATTGACAGTAACATCTAGATCCTCTGACATAATTGATTGCCAATCTACCGAAAGAAAATATTCATTAATTAAATCGAAATTAGCGTTTTTAAGGTTATAAGAAAAATAATTCAGAGATTCTAGATAGTTACTGTACAAAAGTTTTAGAGCTAAAAATGATTTTTGCATGAGTTTTTTAACTTGTTCTTTAAATCTTAAATTTGAGTCTATGATAATTCCAAGATTCTTTGCTGACTCAACTATAGGTAGTGTCGTACCATCCAGAGCAACATTAAACCCTTCTTTTAAGGTATTTACCTGATTTTTATTTCCGAAAAACATAACTAAAGATTTTGTGGGATTTAATTGTAAGCTTTGCTCTGACGACATTATTTTTAAATTGTTTATATCATAATTAATTAAATCTGATGCTTGTAGGGAATCCTGAATATTAAAAGAATAGTAAAGCTGAATATCATCAGCATACGCTTTTGTTTGGCAATATTTTGTAGATTTCAGAATGTCAGCTGTATAAATAAGAAATAGTAAGGGTCCCAATATTGAGCCTTGAGGCACTCCAGAGAGAATCGAAATTTGTTTTGAGAATTTATTTGCCCAATATATCTTTTGAAACCTGTTTTCAAAATAAGAATTATAAGATTAAGGGATGCCTCATCAAAGCCATAATATTTTAATTTGGAACAAAGAAGTTTTTGGTTGATGGGATCAAAAGCTTTAGAGAAATTAAGAAGTACTAGCACGGTACATAACTGCTGATCCCAAGCTCTTAAAACGTCATCTATTGCCGTAGATAAAGCCACCGAAGTACTAAAATTTTTTCTAAAAACCACATTAAAAATCTGGTAAAATTTTATTAAATAAGACAAAAGTATACAGTTGGTTGTATACAATTTTTTCAAAAATTTTGGAGAGGGTTGGTAAAATGCTAATAATCCTTAAATCACTGACTTCGGATGGACATGATGTTTTCGGTATTGGTTTACCAATTGGGACCTTCCATTGGTCAGGAAAGTAGTCATTTTCTATGCAGAGATTAATAATATGAGCAAGATATATATCAATAAAAGGGCTGCAATATTGCAGCAAAGATGCCTTAATGCTATCTACACCCGCAGCATCATTTTTAATATTTTTTAACACTAAATGTACCTCTTCAACTGTTATCAACTTAAACAAGAAAAACTAATATTATTTTTAAAAAGATTATTGCTATAGAACTCAATTTTATTATCACAATTTAATACATTCTGCAAAAAAGGTCCAAAATAATCACTAATTAAATTGGGATTCTGCAAATTTTCGGGGATGGTTTTATTGTTTTTATTGCAGACATTTAAATCTTTTAATGCCCTCCAAATTTTACAGTGGTTTCGATCAGCAGACAGTGAATCAAGACACCGTTTTTTTCACGTCTCACTACCGATAGTGTGAAATTTCTTAACCTTTTATAAGCTACCCAAACATCTGGATCACTCGTTCTTTTAAAAGTCTGTAAAGCCCGATCCCTCTGTTTCATCTATAATTTAAGGTTTTTGGTAAGCCACGGTGCTTTAGGCTTTGTTATTGGAACTTGTTTAATTGGGGCATGACGGTTAAACAAATCTAAAATAAATTAATTTTGTCATCTATACGATTTACATAAAAAATATTATTCTATTCCAAATGGTTCAAGTCTTGACAAAAATTGTGATAGCTAAAATTCACTGGTATGTATAACGCCCAATGTCACTGACACCCACGTTCCTTCCACTGATGCTTCACCAATTGCCAGGCGATGAGATTTAACGCAATTATGTACTCCCAGAAGAACCCTACCTCCACTGCTCTTAGTACTGTTTTGACTACTCCTATCAGTAAGATAAACCGTATAATGAGAGTCCAGAAATTTGGCATCATTGATACTGCAATCAAGCCAGGTTTCCGTGAGTGCAATTACTGAGTAATTTTCAGCACGAACAGCACAAAAAGTATGTTTAAGTTTGGTTTTTAAGCCTCTTGCATTTTGGTACAGGATGGTGGCATGATCTAATGAGACTGGTCTTCTCTGTCCCGCCTCTGAAAATTTGCTGTGGAAGCTTTAGCGCCCATACGGCAGCAATTGTTGTTGTTGACTGGTCATTGGGATCTTTGTTGACCAGCGGGTTGAAGACCATTAGATGAATAAGAGCTCCTAGGTCCATGCCTCATGGACATGGGTACATTTTGAATGGTAGGTTGGATCTGAGAAGAGATTTGCGGAGGTCCTAAGTTTGATGTAGTTTTAATAAAATTCAATTTTGCTGTAAGTAGCTGAAGCTCATTTTCAAGTTTGAGTAGCTCAGTATACAAGTTTTTATTACTTTGTTCCAGCTCATTTAGCTTTTTATCGTAAACAGCAGATGCCCTAGTAATTTTTTTAACATCTGAAAGATTTTCACTTGCAGTGGTGCTAGATTTATCCAGTGAGGTAAAAGTAGCTTTAAGCTCATTAACGCTGCTGGTAACAACATTCAGATTCAATTTCAGTTTGTCTTGAAGAGATGAATTCACATCATGAAGTTAATTGTGAGTTAACTGTAGAGTGTAGCACACACATTACTAGTTATATCCTTGATAAGAGATTTCAATCCACCACCAACGTCTTTGCCAAGGGATTTGACATTATTTGCACAGTCACTGCATGCATAAAGCATAACTCTGGATTTCATTCGTGTTACTTGAGCCTCTGAGGTTGAGAACTTGGAGCACGCCAAGCAATTCCAGACACCGCAGAAGTCACAGACTATCTTATATTCCACCTCTTTATCCGTCAAATTACCACGAAATTTACCGGTGTGAAGATGGACGCCAAATTCTAGCCGCTCAAGCCCCGAATGCTTTAATTATCAGGTATATATTTTAAATGAAATATGATTAATTATTGACAATTTAGTTAAATTACCTATAAAATAGAATATTTCTGTCGATTTAGTTTTTGGGGACAAAGGGTAGAGGGTTAAGAAAAAAACCAAACACCTAAAAGGGTAGGTGGCTGTTTCCAGAGTAACTAGAGCGGCTGAATCATTGCTGCCTAGTTTGGAGGTTCGAGGGCATATAGAAGAGTATTTCTGTAGATTTAGTTTTTGGGGACAAAGGGTTCAAGGCTAAGAAAAAAATTAAATACTCAAAAGGGTTGGTGGCTGTTTCCGGAGTAATTGGAGCAGCTGAATCATTGCGGCCTAGTTTGGAGGTACGAGGGCATATAGAAGAGTATTTCTATCGATCTAGTTTTTGGGGATAAAGGGTACGGGGCTAAGAAAAAAATTAAATACTCAAAAGGGTAGGTGGCTGTTTCCGGAGTAATTAGAGCGGCTGAATCATTGCGGCCTAGTTTGGAGGAATGAGGGCATATAGAAAAGTATTTCTATCGATCTAGTTTTTGGGGATAAAGGGTATGGTGCTAAGAAAAAAATTAAATACTCAAAAGGGTAGGTGGCTGTTTCCGGAGTAATTGGAGCGTCTGAATCATTGCGGCCTTGTTTGGAGGTACGAGCGCATATAGTTGTTGTATTCTTATCGATCTAGTTTTTGGGGATAAAGGGAACGGAGCTAAGAAAAAAATTAAATACTCAAAAGGGTAGGTGGCTGTTTCCCGCGTAACTGGAGCGGCTGAATCATTGCGGCGTAGTTTGGAGGTACGAGGGCATATAGAAATACTTTTCGGATGAAAAACCGTCGAAAAGCTGACTATGAACTGGCTAAGAAAAAAATTAAATACTCATAAGGGTAGGTGGCTGTTTCCGGAGTAATTAGAGCGGCTGAATCATTGCGGCCTAGTTTGGAGGAATGAGGGCATATAGAAAAGTATTTCTATCGATCTAGTTTTTGGGGATAAAGGGTATGGTGCTAAGAAAAAAATTAAATACTCAAAAGGGTAGGTGGCTGTTTCCCGCGTAACTGGAGCGGCTGAATAATTGCGGCCTAGTTTGGAGGTACGAGGGCATATAGAAATACTTTTCGGATGAAAAACCGTCGAAAAGCTGACTATGAACTCGCGATCCGTAATTCAACCAATGTTTACGATTTAAAAGCGACAAGTATGGCTTAAAATAATGATTATATCCGGAGCCGAAACAATCTCTGCTTCAATGTTCTGCAAGGAAGAATATAAGAATAATATAATACAGAGGTCTGCCTTGGACGAGACGAACCGGAAGACTGTATTCACTTTAATTAATTAAGATTTCAACTAATCTTAGGTTAGAATGCGAGATAAATGCACTTAAAAAATGAATGCAAAACTATTTCTTACCAAGGGTTTCCCTTACATTATCATTAGAATCACTGTCACTTTCCAGTTCTAATTCGGAATCTGAGTCTTTGTAGTATAGTCCAGAACTATCCAAATGTTGTTCATCTTTATTATATCTAATGCAAAAAAAAACTGTTAATATAACAAAAAAATTAATAATTATTCAAAAAGGACACGTCAAATAATTTGGTAATAAAAGTATGTTATCGATAATATACTTTGATTTTGCTAGACTGTGGTTTGAGGTTTGAAAGTCATGTTGCATATTTGAGCAAAAAATTATCTTCTGCTTGTTTTGCAATAATAATAATAGTGAAAGAATTGGATGCATCAGTTGGCAGAAAAGTCTATTTTGCTCTAACAAAATCGAGATTTTATTATGGATTTGCATTTTGGGGTCTATGTAACCATGGTTTCTTTGAAACTATTTTCATTTAACAAATATGTGCAATAAGATATGTGTGTAAGGCAAAACTGAGATATTCTTGTATAGACCTTTCTTCATACAGCAGTAAGATGTGTACCCTGATGTCCAAGAATAAAAATGCAGTGTTGAACCCCAACCTGGCTCATCTTACAAGATAAACAGGTGAACTACCACTTCAAATTCCAACTTGCGCACTCATAAAGAAATCCCTGATTTATGAAAGTAGGAAAATATTTAATAATCTGCTAGTTCACATTAGATCTCTACCTTCAATTTATGTCTTTTGTAAAGACTTAAAGAATAGGCTGGTAGATAAGGCCTATCATGATCTTTCTAAGTATTTTCGAGATAGTTTTGAATGAGTTACTATATCTATATGCATATAAATGTATGTGTGTGTCTTTTTATTACTGTACTAAGTATTTATTTTAATTGATTGGCAGATTTATAGCTCATTGTTCTAAATTTTATGATGTAATATTCTGTATACATATTTTAATTTAGGTTAATTTAGCCTGTTGGACTTGACCAGGTATTATGCCATATTTTAAATAATTCTTATATTTATGGTTTTTTTTGGATTTGTTCTAGCATTGCTTTGTCAATAGGATTTTTGATATTTGGACATTAAAGCTTTTTTTGACTTTGATTTTGATACCATTTGGTCATAGAGAATAAAAAAACAATAAAACCTGAAAAGTTGAAATCACTTGCATATAAGCAAATAATATGAATAAACTACTTAAAAAAAATGGAATTAATAAAAAATATATAAATGAAAATTAAACAGTAAGTTATTTTAAATAAAAATCTACTACACACCATCTTTAGCAATTTATTTATCTTTAAAAAACATATATTTTTTTTAAAAAATGAGTGTTAGTATCAGTATGCTAAGCTCTAAAAGCCTGTGCGATAACATACAGGAAGCACTTCTATTAATAATATAGTTAACTGGTGTAAATCAAACGGACTCTGTATCAACAGTAGTAAGACTAACTTTGTTCAATTTTGTATGAAAAATATGTGTGTGGATAAGAGTGTACTTTTAAAAATGGAAAATAAATCTATACCACAAGTCCAAAATTCAAAATTTTTAGGGGTATGTTGATAATAAAGTAACTTGGACTAAACATATTAATTTTTTATGTAATAGGTTAAGCTCTAAGTTTTTTGTTCCGACAGCTGAGCGACACTGTCAGTCTAGAATCTCTTATTTTGATGTACAATGGATTATTTTTGTCAACAGTAATGGAATATGTCACTGGGGTGGTGCAGGGGACGCATATAAAATATTTATTTTGCAAAAAAAAGTTATAAGATGTATCAAAAAGCTAAAACACCACGAATCATGTAGAAAACATTTTAAAGATCTTGGCCTGCTCACGATATCAAGTTTATACATTTACTTACTAGTGCAGTATGTTAAAAAAAAACATAAACTGCTTTCATCAAAGAAGTGATCTACATGGTTATCCTGTACCATTCCCTTCTTCACCTCCCGTATAGCAGACTAACAGTTGGTCAAAGTACTTTTGGGTATGCAGGAATTAAGTGTTATAACCATCTACCTGAGAGATTAAGAAATATAGATAGCTTAAAAAAATTGAATTCAAGTATTAAAGAGTTTCTCAATAATGGAGTGTATTATAGCTTCGAGGAGTATATGGCAAGTTAAAACTTTTATTTATTTTAATTTAATATAGTTTACAAATGTTCTGTCTGCTTTTGTCCTGGTGTCTGATTTACACTCCCATTATATTCATAGCTATTTTAAATTGTGGTGTCTTTAATTGCATATATCTTTTTTTTTAATCATTTTTTAAGACTTATTTTATTGAATGTATGACGTGTTTGGCTGGTTGCAATTTTAAATGTTCTATTTGTAAATTGCAAATTGCCTGATAATAAACTATTTGATTTGATCTGATTTGACAGACGGTATTGCCCCAAGTCTATCTTAAAAGCTTCTTGTGAATCTGGAGGAACATATTTAAGTAACATGTCAGACTTTTTTTTATATACATATATACTAAGTAATTACTTACCTAAGATATTTTTCTTTATGTCCATCAAGTTCGTCATCAGAGTCAGCCAATATATCTGGGGATTGTTCTACAACTTTTTGCATTTTCTCAACATCCTTAACTTGTTTTAAAGAAAACATATCATCAGCCTCCAGCTTAGGACCATCATCACCTAAATGCATAACAAATTCAATAAATTTAATTTGATATTTGTTAAAATGTTAATAATGTTTAAAACTTGCAATTTTAAGTTCAATAATTTTGCAAGAGTACAGGAATGCAAAAGTTAACAACACAATGAAATGAAATGAAATATTTATTATCAGATTAAAGTTAAAGTTACATGTAGCCTGAACAATAAGCTACCAATACTGAACAATACACATAATATTTAAAATAGCAAATGTAAAACCTAACTAGCAATCTCACCTTTAAGAATCATCTTTAAATTAAGTTTCTCATTTAATTTTTTTCTCTCTTTTTGAACTTTTTTCTTCTTTCTTTTCATCTCCCTTTGTTCTTCTACCTCCAATTCTGTTATTTGTTTATCTATGTACTTTAAATCATCTTCATCTTCACTTTCTAAAAACCATTATATAGATTACTACAGCAAATGATACCAAAAGAAATTATTGCCATCTTTAAATTCCTTATGGAATAAAAAAAAGATTAACTAAAAGAATTTAGAGGAAATTATTTAATTTTCATTGGGTATACTTTTCAAAAAAATTCTTAGTTTTATTAGATCTTGAATATTCTAACAAATTTTTGCAAATGCTTTTTTTATTTTATTTAAACTATCAAATTTGTGATCTTTTATGTTAACCATGTTATATATTGTAGCATTACTGACCCAACTCTTGAGAAATTGTATTCCTTAAATAAGTTTTTACATGTTTGAGGCAAGAAAAACTTCTTCCCACTGAAGCACTTGTCAACGCTATTGTCAAACTAAGGCAAAATAGTTAATACATTTCAATAAAAATATCTTTATTTCAATAATTTTTTGACTTGCTCTTGCAGTGAGATATTCTAATGACTACCATTGGCAGAAATAAGACCAAGTTCAGTTTTAAGTCATTGACTTTTTGAAAATGTTTATGTTTACCCATATAACTCCAACAAAGGACCGCAGGGAAAATTTAAACTATATTGAAAACATTTAGTAGAATCTGCCAAACATAAAGGAGTTAGTTTTTCACAGTCTTGAAATCTTAGTGTCAGTTCCATCCAAATATTGTTCAATATTTCATAAAAAGGGTTCTGTACTTTGCCCTCTTCAGGACTAACAAGCTGACATTTGGTATGATTTCTGTAATACAGTTTGTCTTGTCAAATACTGTATTGCAAAAAATTTTATTTCCTTTTTTATCGAGCGTCTCACGACGTTTTATATTGGAGTTGCAATTTTTTTTTTGAAGCATATCAAATAGTATATCCATGAATGATAAAATGTCATCAAACACTAAAACGTCAACTCGAAATCGTTCATCTCACTTAAAAATCGTTTGGCAAGATTGACTGATTTTTCACCAGGTTTGTCACAGATTGTAATACATTTAAAGACTTCTTTTAATTTATGCCAATCATGAACAATTACATTTACTAACTACGACTTTGAAGACCGAGTTTCTATAATAGATGGTATAGAGCTAGTAGATGTAGATGTAGGAGCATATGTTCGTTTGGCAGAATAAGGAAAAAATGAGGAAATACCACTAAGCCTTGCAAAAAATTGCGACATTTAGAAATGTTTTTTAAGCTTTGGTGCATCACGAGGTTAAGACGATGCACAAGACAACGTACAAATACAGCCTGGGGAGCTTTTCCTTTTATTTTTTTTGAAGCCCATTTAGAGGCTCAGACATTAAACTTGCACCATCGTAACATTACCCTAATAATCTATATTTAGAGGCAAACCAGTCCAAAATTTGATCCAATAGAAAATATAAACTATCAGACAAACAATCACTGAACAAATGGAATGGTTGACATTAGTCTCCGATATGCTCGACGTCATCGCGTATGCGTTGTCATGACTACGGGGTAGGAGAGCTGTGTACCAAATGCAACACCTCTCCAAAAGTCGAAGCAGTTTGCGCCACATGTTTAATAAAATTTGATTGAAAAATAAAAAAAACGGGCGGCCAATGGTTAAGTAAAATATTTATTGGAGATACACAGTTTATTTTTTGCAAATTAGGTAGATCGTAAAAAACTAGAAAGGTAAGAGATATACAATAAATATATTTAGATACTTCTTTGTTTGTTTTTCCTGATGAAGTAGCAATTCACCTGATTGGCCGCCACTGGCTTTTATATGTTGCAAAAACACCTCCCTAATGTATTTTTTAAATGACTGTAAATAAAATCCTTGTACGATAATGCAAGATAATGGGCATGGTAAAATTTGTTTTAGACTTCAATTGTTTTTGATGATTTTGACATATTTTTTCTTACTTCTGCTATTCTCTTTTAGAGATTAAATATCTGTACATTTATCATAAATAAATAAATCATCATTTGCATATCAGGCAACATATGTCTATAATAAAAAAACAATTCCTTTAAAAAATTAAATTTTATCCTCCTTAATAAAACACCAAATAATCTGTGATTCAAAATAATTTATATTTCTAATATTGGTTATTAGGTATATTCTTAGATGTGATAATTAGTTTTATAGTGTTATATACTGTTAACTAAACTTGTCAATATATAGCCTAGGCAATAGTTAAAATACCTTACTAAAATAGTCTTGCTATTTTAATTCTCATATTTTAAGTAAGAGTAAAGTTTCTCGAAAGATTCATTAAATGACTCCATTAAACAAACACAGTTTAGGTGACTACAAAGTTGTAATAATTGAACAGATAGAGTAATACCACTAAATAACCCTTTTTAAAATACTGACACTTGAGAATTGAGAAATTCCAGTTCAGGAGGTATCTCTGTATTTATTCTTTTTAGCTCATAATAGAACTTTGCACAAAAAAAAGTGTAACTTTTGAACGGCGACATGCTCAAAGTGCAATCTGTCTTAATATTCGAAAATATTACTCCATAGATACCTCAAAAAACTTAAATGCTCTAAGAAGGGTGTCCAGGTCTGCAGGTTTAAGGTAGATATTTTTTTTGGCAGCAAACTGATATGGAATCCAAATTTAAAGATATGTATTTTTATGTACGTCATAAAATAAGTACTGCTTATTTTGGCCTGTAATCGGCCTGACAACAACTTACAATGTAAAAACCAGGCTTTTATAAAGTGAACTAAAAAGTAAAACAAAATTTGAAGACAGATATTATAAAAATAACTTTTTGGAGTAAAAGATGTATAAAATGTGGTACAAAATTTATAGTCATTAATTTATATATCTGTGTTCAGATCAAATTTTTTTATTTATAAAGGTGTGGACTTAATATATAACAAAATTATTTCAGTATTTAATGTAAACTCTTATATCTGAAAAATAAAAATTACAAAAAATACAAAACCATGGTTTGAAGAATCTTTGGAAATCTAATTAAAAGTCGAGATAAATATTACCATAAAAAGAAAAAAACAGCCAACAATCAAAGAATTCTGTGAAGTGTATGAAACTTTAAACAAAAGCTTTATATTCATAATAAACAAATTGAAGCTGAAAAAGAGATCTGCGAGGAAATGAATAATCATTTCGTAAATGTCCAACAACGATTAGCAAAACAAATTCCACCTGGAAATTCTCCCAAATACACCAAAAATTCACATTCAATGTTTTTAAACATAGAAGATATACATGTAGAAACAATTGCTGAAATAATACATTCTAACCATTTAAACCATGTGAATATGACGAAATACCAGTAAAAATTATTAAAATTACCAAATGTGAAGTTACTCTAATTTCATGTCATCTAATCAAAACTACTTTTAAACAAAAAATTTATCAGAACCATTTAAAAATCGCAAAAGTTTTCACTGTTTTTAAAAATGGCCTAAGAAGTGACTCAAATAACTACAGGCCTATATCTATCCTGCCTTTTTCAAAAATAATTGAGAGATTTATCTACAATAAAGTTGAACAATTTTTAGAAAATCAAAATGTATTGTTTTTTGATAAATATGACTTTCACAAATCCAAGGACAATGAGGTGCTTCGGATAGACATGAAAAGTTTCACCTCTTGTCCTTGGATTTGCGTAAAGCTTGTGACACTGCAGACTATAAAATATTACTTAAAAACTTGTTTTATATTGGTATAAGAGGTACAATATATAATTGGTTCAAAAATTATTTATTGGATCGGAAGCAGTTTGTTCAGATTAGCAAAGTAAGAGTAGTTTTATGTGGTGCGCCTCAAGGATCTATTTTCGCGCCAATTTTATTTTTAATATATAAATATATATATTTACTCAAGACTTAAATTTAATTACTAATTGGTTACAGGCACAAAAATTAACTTTAAACTTTCAGAAATTCTCTTTCATGTATATATTTAATATTATTCAAATACAAATATTCCCCCTTCAATTCCCCCAATATTTTTTCTTATAATCAAATTAATTATTCGAAATATATTAAATTTTTAGGCTTATATACAGATCAAAATTTGGCTTGGAAGCCACATAGAGAATATTTAAGAGTACATATTTCCCTTAATTTGTTAAAATAGATATTTTGCTTTCATTTATTCAAAATTGCAGTACCTAATATTATTAGTGTGGGACACTGCATGTAAAAAACAAAACAATAAAACCATTAGAAGAAGTACAAAATAAGTCAATAAAATGTATTTACCATTTATCATATCTGGAGCCCACCATTAACCTATATAAGCCTAAAAATCTTTTAAACATTTCAGGGATGTATAAAACTAAATAGTGTAATTTTATTCATTCAGTCCTAGAAATTTTCTAATCAGTTTTCTTCAAGGTTTATCTTGATATTGACTAAATTATTACCAAACAAACCTTGCAACAAAAAAACACAGAAAACTGAGCTATAAAAAGCAAATTTCAACTTAACCTAAATAATATAAAATACCTTTAATTTCTGGTTTCATATCTTCAGTTATATCTGGTTTTTCATCATCTACTTTATTTTTCTTCTCCCACTCTTCATGTAATATTTTCCACCAGTTCATGATGTTTCTAAGATCCTTTCTACCAAGCACTTTAATATCTTTAAAGCATTCCTGCAACTCCTTTGTAGTTTTCTCATGATTCAAGATTTCAGGATTATCAAAAATAATTTCTGAAGCATGTTGCAAAATATCAATGCCATTCTCATGTTGAATAAAATCAGAAACCTTTACTTGATGATGCAAGGTATAGTCATTTTCTGGATAACCCTCAGCTTTATCTTTCTTTTTCTTATCAGGATGAAAGATGTTTAGCTTGTTCTTGGGTTCAATTTCAAGCTCTTGGAAAACATACTTAGGATCCATAAATTTTGAATCTATTTTATCTGGACAAATATAATATTGACAAACAACAAAAATTTCTGCAGACTCATTACGAGATGCCTGTGGCTTAGTTGCGTGAACTTTCTTAAACAATTGCTTTAGGACCCAAACCAGAGGATTGTAATCCTTTGATCTGAATACCTTTGTTACAAACCAACCACCTTTACGGAGAAATTGAGTGGCCAGTTTTAAGGAACTCAGTGTTAGACAGGCTTGGGAGTAAGCATCATGAAGCCAATTTTTACCTACATTAGGGGCACCATCATGAAGTACAACATCAACTTTCCAGGTTTTAAGCTCTTTGCTAATAGCTACCTAGAATTAAGGATATTAATATAACAAGTTGATGTAGAAAGGTGATCTTAAGTTTGAACTTTTCTATGACCTTATGGATTTTCTTAGTTATCACCCAAAGAAACAAGTAAAAGACATTTAAAATATTAAGTATTGTTAATCTACATCCTTGAAAAAATAAAGCAATATTTTTAATACATTCATTTATGGGAGTAATAAATCAATAATTAACCATTTCTCTTTTTAGATATGTTGGTCCTATTTTCTTCAAGTATATTCTATAATTTGTTTTGCTTTATTAGTTATTTTGAAAACTGAGGGTTAAGGTTAAATTGAAATTGAGTGGATCTCAACCACATACCACTAAGGCTACTTTTAAAAGTATTAAATATTGCATTTAGATTGGTTTCCTGCAGGTCATCTGAGAGCAATCCCTTCTGAATATAGAGAACCTGATCTGACAAACTTTATAAAATTTATAGGCAGCATTATTTATGAGGTTATTTATAATGATTTTTAAAATACAAAAATTGTTTTTAATTATGAAATTACACATTTACAACAATATATGGTCAATAAATCATTTTACAATTTTTTAAAAAATAAAGTTATGAAAGATGTTAGTAATGAAGGAAAGAAAACTATTATCTTCCTAAAAACATATTAAATTGCTTATATTTCTCTTACAGTGAACTGAAAAGTTTGTTTTTAAATAGTATGAAATGATAAGCCAATATTATTCAATTAAGACCTTTATTATATCTAGGTATTCCCTCCATAGACATAACTGGATAATGGACTGGGTTTTGTGAAGCTTCGTTGACTCCAAAGCAGTGTAAAAGAGATGGAGCTAAAAAGGCAGAAATATATCTCTCTCACAACTAGTGGGATTTCTGCCTTTATTAGCTCGTTCTATTTCACAGGTTGGCATCAATGAAAAACATTGCAGATATCTGAGAGGGCCAATCCATATAACCTATTATATAATGATTCCCTCTTAATTAACCAATACTATCCAATGTTAGGTACCCTTGTATGTCCCAGTAATACCTTATAGCTGCTATAGCAAATATTAGTGAAAATAGGTGCTTAAGTAGCATTGGTGTTTATTCGGGAGTGACAGGGCCTGATTTACCTTTACTTCTGAATAGATCTGATTTTAATTCCAGTGATGCTTGTCTGGCTATAACTCAGCTGCATAAAATAATAATGGAACAAAGCGCCACTATCCAAACAATGCTTCAGGAATTGAGAAAACTCAGCGAGGATAGAAATAGAATTTCGGCACTGGACACTGAGTTGGGGGAAATTCGAAAAGCTACACAATATTAAAGCCCAGCAAGATAATTCCGTCGCCACCGACATACCTGCGCTGGCTGAGAGTAAAAATACCGAAAGTGTTCTGTGCTCTTTCAAGCCATAACATGGCTGAAAGTTTATCCAGTAATGCTGAAGCAAGAGTCAACCACGATTGCTCCGAAATAAAAACTATGTTGAACTTAATCAATATTGAATGTGCTTCCTTCAAGACTGTTAGGTTGGGCCGAGTGGGTGATCGACCACGCCCGCTGCGTATTGTTTTCGAATCATCAGATACAGCCAAAAAATGTTTACAAAACAGAAGACAGTTAATAGTGAGTGAATCTGCTCTTCGTATTAGTGCTGACATGACAATCTCTCAGCATAACCACATAAAAAAACTGCACTCGGAACTCTCTCAAAGAAAGGAAAATGGTGAAAGCGACCTTATTATACGATACTTTCATGGGATGACAAAAATAATAAAAGACAGACGTCCTCCAAAAAACGGCAACTAATAAGCTGTTACCTCCAGAACGCTGATGGCATTTCCTCTAAATTAAAGGATCTACGTAGGAAAGCTTGCCTTAGTACTTATGATGTTTTACTTATAGTTGAAACTTGGCTCAACGATGGTCACTCGGCCGATGAGGTCAATATCCCTGGATTCGACATCTATCGAACTGACAGGAACTCTGAAACAAGTTTAAAATCTAGAGGTGGTGGAGTACTTATCACCATTAGAAACCAGCTTAAATCCAAACAACTCAAGACCACTGTCAAATCCGTTGAGCAATTGTTCTGTTCGTTATCTCAGGGAAACAAAAAATTAATTTTTGGTGCAGTTTATATCCCCCCTAATTCCCCTCATGAGGTTTACAGTGACCATTGCCAGGCTGTGGGTGACATAATCGAGGCGAATCCTGGTCATGCTCTTGTGCTGTTTGGTGACTACAACCTCCCTAGTGCCATTTGGTTTAATGAAGCTCATAGTGTTAGTGTTAAGTGTTCTCCTGTGTCGGCTGCTAATCTTGTAGGTGACTCTTTTAGCTTTCTTAATTTATTTCAAATGATAAATATTCCTAATAATAATAATATCTTTCTTGACCTGTGCTTTACAAATTTAAATGATATTGTTGTGCAATCCGCTGATGATCTATTGTTAAATACTAGTATCCATCATATTGCTTATTCCTGTGACATTCCTCTCTCGACTTCAAATGAATCATTAAAATATAATTTAGAATATTATGACTTCAAAAATAGCAATTTCCTAGCTTTAAATGATTTTTTTGCTTCAGTCGATTGGGAAATACTGCTTGACAAAAATGATATCGATGAGGCAGTTAATGGGTTTTATAATATAATATACCAGGGTATTTCACAATTGGTACTCATTAAAAAATTTAAGAGCTCCAATTTTCCAACGTGGTTTTCCCCTCGTCTCAGACGACTTATAGTTGAGAAAAAAATTATGCATATTTCAAATTTGCCTGCTGACTATGTGCTGTTTTCGCGGCTTAGAGAGGAGTGTGGGGCTCTAGAACAAGAGTGTTATCAATCTTATGTGCACAGAATGGAATCAAATTTAATTAATAACCCAAATGAATTTTGGAAACATGTTAATAATTTTAAACAATTAAACGGATATCCAAACTGTATGCACTTTGATAACAGAGCAAGCAATAATGGTGAAGAAATGGCAAATTTATTTGCCGATTATTTCTCAACCGTGTATACAGATGCCTCTTATGAAATACCTGAATACTATCCTACCCTTTCTCAGGTACTTAATTTAATTGAAGTAAAGATAGATTTAATTGACATATTTCATAAAATAATATCATCTAATCCGAAAACATCCTTTGGTCCCGATGGGGTACCACCTATCTTGTTAAATAAATGTGTCTGCACATTAAGTAAACCACTACACTTTCTTTTTAATCTTTCGCTGAATTCTGGAGTATTTCCTGAATTCTGGAAGCATTCATACATTACTCCTATTTTTAAATCTGGTAATCGCAGCGACGTTACAAATTACAGAGGCATCTGTATCCAGTCAACCATTCCAAAGTTGTTTGATTCATTGGTGTCTTCTTTGCTGTCTTGGTGCTGTAAAGGCGTAATTATGGATGAACAATTTGGTTTTCAGCCTGCTTGGTCTACCCTAGCTAATCTATTAACTTATGTGAAC
Organism: Kuschelorhynchus macadamiae; assembly: GCA_030620095.1. Lineage (NCBI taxonomy): Eukaryota > Metazoa > Arthropoda > Insecta > Coleoptera > Curculionidae > Kuschelorhynchus > Kuschelorhynchus macadamiae. The sequence continues at coordinate 377,044 of JAUTXW010003395.1, read as the reverse complement.
TGGGCGGACGCAAAGTATTAGAATTAATAATTTTATATCAAATCAAATTTTAGTACCGTCAGGCGTCCCGCAAGGCTCCCATTGTGGACCCATATTATTTATTTTGCTTGTTAACGATTTAAGATTCTTTTTACCATATAGTTCTTTTCTTATGTATGCTGACGACCTTAAAATATTTAAATACACATCTACTTCTCTGGATTGCCAATGTTTGCAGTCAGAGGTGACCTTATTTGTTCACTGGTCAAATTTAAATGGTTTAAGTTTAAATACAAGTAAATGTTCATGCATTACCTTCTCAAAATCACGTAATTTTATTCAATTTGATTACATCATAAATGGCACTACACTTGAAAGAGTTCATGAGGTTAAAGACCTTGGTGTTTTGTTTGATTGTAGATTAACTTTTAATGGCCATATCATGAGTGTGATACAGCGAGCATCTAGGTCTTTGGGTTATATTTCTAGATTTAGCACTGATTTCTCATGTCATGTCATGAAATTATTGTATTGTTCGTACGTAAGATCAATTCTGGAATATGCAAGTCCGGTGTGGTCTCCTTTTTATGAGATTCATATCAATCAAATAGAAAATGTTCAAAAAAAATTTTTACGAATATGTAGTTTTAAGCTGGGAATACCCCAAATTGATAATCATTCAAATTACAACCGTGTTCTTAGTATTTTGGGTATGTGTTCACTTCAGGGCAGGAGGTTGCAGGCCGATATGTGTTTTTTGTTCAAATTAATTAATGGGCATGTTGACTGTTCTTATTTACTAAGTAAAATATCTTTACATGCCCTACATCGAACCCGTTCCAATTTTTTATTTTACCCAGAAAACGTCACCCGAAATTATGGCTTGCATAGCCCAATTAATAGAATGCAACGTAATTTTAATAAGTATAATCTGCCAATCCATGGCTCAGTTAGTACCTTTAAAAGTGCCGTGAGACGTCTGACATCATAGACGTACAGATTATTATATTCTTAAATGTCATTAATAATTAGAATTTTTGTGGTAGTATTTCTTATTGTAATTAGTTTTAGTAATTAATTAACGCAATGCTTTACTGTTTATTATTTCTTATGTAAAATGGTATATCCGTAAATAAATAAATAAATAAAAAAATTGAAATAAATACCTAAACTAGGGGGGGTGTGTCTTTGACCAGTTAATTGACCAAGCAATTTCACCAAATTTTACTGTAAACACAAATAACTTTTTCCAAAAGTAAACATTACCAATCTTTGGTCTTAGCATCTGAACATAAATTTGAACTATACACACATGAAGGTTAAATATTTTAAAAATGTTATGATATAACACATGTTATTAAACTACTTTGACACATTTTTTTCCCTAAGAATTAAACTGTCATACAGAAAATACAGAGATTATTAATCATAAATGCCACACTGGATGCAACATCAATTATGTGACAAGGATCTGCAACTCAGAATACATTTTAACTGAGTATTTCACCACAGTCAAACTAACTTGCGCACAACTCTAACATAAACTGTAAAATATGAAACAAATACTTTGAAAGAAAATTTTTTTAAAAACTTGAAGAGGAATATCATTTTTATAAACAAATTGAGGCCCTTATTTACAAAAATTGTTTTAAAAAATCTGCAAAAGTTGAATTGTAATTCATCATAAAAGAAATTCTCACGGAGTTTTCTACATGGAGAAATGTATTTCCCTTACATCATTTAAGCTATTTTACTGCATATATTAATTCGCATAAACTCTAATTATATTGGAAAAATATTTAATTCTTTAGGCTTAAAACCCCTTTTTATGTTAATTCAGAAAATGTATGTTAATACCTGGCAGAGAACAATTTTAATACCCGAGATCTCCAGGTCAAAACAGGAGCTATGGAAACCTCAGTCCCAGCACTTTAAGCACTGTTTAGAGGATTTTAACTTTAAAACATGTTTCTGTTAATATTTATTATGTGTAGTATGTGTGTAAATTTATATATAAATTGCTGTTTGTTTTTCTCAAAATTACATCCTAAATCCCTGGAATTTGACTGTACATTTTTTGAGAAGTGAGACACCCTCGATAATAATAATGTACAGTAAAAAACAACTTACTCTACATTTATCAGTAGTAATATCTTCAGTCAGGCCAATAGTACCAGGAATAGGTTTAATAGGAAACAAATCTACGCCAATAATGATACTTGAAACCGGCATATTTTGTTTGGCCACTTGCATCCATCCACCTGGAGCTGCACAGAGATCCAAACATACTCGTGATTTCTGAAGAAATTCAAATTTCCTGTTCAGCTGAATTAGCTTAAAAGCAGCTCGAGAGCGAAACCCTAAAAAGATTTTAATGTTTTTACCTCGGTTTTACTAATAACGTAAAAATATTTTTTAAAAGGCTTTTAATTTAAATTAGGAAAATCCTGTTACCTGTTTCCTTAGCTAGATGGTAAAATTTATCTTTTCTTTGTTTTCCGATTTTCGTTTTCTTTCCCATTTTTTAACGCTAAATCCAAATGCAGTAATTATTAAAAAACTTAACGAGTTGAAAAGCAAAACAAAATTAACAAAACGTGTGTGTAGTGTAATCTAAATGTAAATTTAGGGCTAAGCTTTCTTCATTATTTGTAAGATACTTCACTTCAGCTGCCAGCTTTATTCAGGGGCATATCAGATATGAGCGGGCCCTAAGCTCCAATGATTTTGGTAAATATTTACTTACACTTACCATCACTGATTTTAATAATTTCTGACACACCGGTAGACCTTTAGATACTGATAAAGAATCCGAAGTTATATTATTTGGGAAACATTTGGTTTACGAGATATATGATATCAAAATTTACAATCTTATACACACAATCTTTCAACTTCTTTTCTGTTTCATTCATTAATTTTTATAGGAAAACAATTGAATCCCCAATCAAAATTACACATCTTTTTTAATTTATTACTTTTTATTGATAGAAAATCACATCATTAAATTGCATGCTGCAATTGTTATTTTTAATAGGGAATTTTTCTTAATTTTTTGTTTTATGTTGGCAACTATTGTCATTCAAAGAATAAAATGCAGTAAATATTTGAATTTAAAATTCAACAAATTTTATCAAAATAGCAGTTTTCAAAACAGTTTATTATGGATATTTTGTTAAATAGGTGCATCTGTACCCGATTAGCAGAGAGTCGGGTGTTGGAGCGCGTAGTCACCAGGTTAGCACTAGGTTAGGCGCCGGAGCATGATCTTTAAAAGTATATTACTAACGTGTTTTCTTTAAAGATATGCCTTGGCACTATTGCACTCCGGCGCCTAACCTGGTTTTATCTGGTTTCCAATCCATCTAGTACCTGCGCGCTTCAGCGCTAGACCATCTGCTAACATGATACTGATCCACTTATGTAATAAAATATTCTTAATAAACAGTACCAAAAACTGCTACGTTTATAACATTTGTCAAATTTTAATGAATATTTTTTCGAGTAGCAATGTAGGTGCCGACATAAAATACAAAATCAAGAAGAATTTCCTATTAAAAGTAGCGGTTATAGGTACAATTTTATTAAAATGATTTTCAGCAATATAACGTCATAAATTGGAAAATATGTATAATTTTGATATTTCAATTGTGTATTCAATCGTTTTCGTATAAAAGTTACTGAAGGAAACATAAACGAAGGTAAAAAACTCTGTGTTTAAGAATGTAAATTTTGACGGCGTATATCTCATAAACCAAACGTTGCTGAAAAAATGTAACTTCGTATTGGTCATCTGCGCGTAAAAATTTACTAGTGAACAAAAATTCGGAAATGGTAAGCGTAAGTAAATGTTTACCAAAAAAACAACTAAATAATAACTCAAAAAATTTCCTTACCTACCAAAGACGAAGAATCAAAGTCTATTACAGGGAGTCTCTCCTGTGCACCCAACCACTAAAAGTAACAAAAGCACACAAAATAGCGCTAACCCTAAGCCAAGTCAACCTATGGTGCCTCCAGTGGTTTTAAGGGATAAAAGTGCATATGATGAAAAAGAACAGAATTAAATACGGCAAATCTGTAACACCGCAGAGATTGTCAAGCTACTAACACCGACTGTCTTTGATTATAAAAAAATCACTAAGCACTTGGAAAACAATAATATTCCACACCATTCATTCTTATTATCTGAGGAGAAACTATTTCATGTAGTTCTTCGAGGGGGTTTGGATGAGTGGAGCGCTAACAGATTAGACGCTATCTAAATGATTTAGGATTCACCTCTGAAATGGTAGGTAATAAGGTGACATTATGAGGACGGTAGGCCCATGTCTCTCATTCTTGTATAAGTGCCTAAAACTAAAAAAAAACCTATTTAATTTATCGGCTCTGGATAAAGTGTCAAAGTCGAATCAAAAAAGTCTAGAACCAAAAACACTCAGTGCCATCGTTGTCAATTCTACGGGCACTCGCAAAATAAATACAAAGCATCACCAAAATGTGTAAAATGCGCACCTTACGAAACCAATGTGCTTTACAATGAACAGACAAACCGACTTGTGCTAATTGTGAGGGTGAGCACCCTGTAAATCACTTTAGCTATTCGAAACATCGAAACACCTTGAATCTGCGTTTATTTCTCTCCCTTTTATGTTCAAGTGAGGATGCAAAAATACTAGAGCATCTAACGTTGATAGTAATAACACCAAGGCTCCCCGGGTTGAATTGTAATCTTTCAGGCTATAAGTGTGTAACTTGTATTATAGCTATAGGTACTCCCATTTAATATGACTTTGTCTTCAACGTTCCCCAAAACTACTCTGAATATATGTCTGAATGTTATGAGTTTATATTCAATAATACTGTTCACAAAACACATCTTTGTTGAACCTTTTTAGATGTTTAAGTGCTCTAGTTGGACCGAGTCTTTCTTTATTCTAGCCACACACACCCTTCTGTCGAACATAGAGTTTTGTTATAATTTTAAGATCTTATCTGAGAATTCATGTTTTCTTAGGAATTCCTATAAACTCCCAGAAATCAAACAACTAAGTCGTTGTTAACATCTCGGCTTCTTTTTATCTTTACTTATCAATTGAAAACAGGTTCTCAAGTCCCTAGGTTTTTTCTAAATCCGTTTTGGACATTGTCCAATTATTATTTTAATATCATGTCAATCACAGTAGATCGTCTCATATATAATATAGAAAATCTTTCAAAATTCCAGTTTATGATACTAATTGTTCTACGGTCTTCATATTTTTACGTAGCAAACGTCTTTGGAATAAGAATGAATAGGCGAGGTTGTCCAGTCATTGGTCAATTCAATCCTCGTTTAATCTATTAAACTGTTTATAAAGAATATCAATTCCATCTTCTTCTAATAATTTTATTATTTTTCTACATATTTTACCAGGGCCTTTAGTTTTATTGTTTTTAATTTATTGGATGGGTTATTTCGTGTTTTATACTGTGTTGTGTTTTTTTGTATAAAGTTTCAATTTCTATGCATCTCTTGTTGAGCCGGGATTCCTTTGCTTCTTTTACTCTTAAGTTATTAATTTGTGAGTCTGTTTGTATTTTGACCTGTTTCTATTTTTGAACTGCCGTCTCTCTTCTAGTAAATTAATAATTCGCCTGTCATCCGGGGGTTGTTTTTCAGTTGTGTATTTGATGATAGAAGTGTTTCAAAATTATTGCACCGTTTTCGTGATTTAAAACAAAATGTTTGTTTGGTTTTACGCCGCGTTAATATAAAAATAAACCAAAAAGCTTATCCATCGAAAAATCTGGATATAGCTCTGTATATCCTTTTCAGTTTCTCATGTCTCTGATGATTTTTGAGTTTCAGTTAATCTACTATTTTTTGCGTGTTCTTATCTTTTTTAGACGTATTACCAGGAGTAGTAAAATAAAATTAAATGTGTTTTCGGTTTTCCGCTGCATTAATATCAAAAATAAACCAAAATGCTTATTCATCAACAAAATTTTAATATATATATATATATATATATATATATATATATATATATATATATATATATATATATATATATATATATATATATATATATATTTTCAGTTTCTCATGTGTCTGATGATTCTTGAGTTTCAGTTAATTTACTATTTTCTGTGTGTTCTTATTCTTTTTATACGCATTACCGGGAGTAGTAAAACGTATCATAATAAATATCTACATCAAGGTATATTTGGATTGGTTTATTTAATACTCCGAGCTGGCATATCGCTACTAAGCAGAGCCAAAGCCAAAAAGATAACAAGCCAGCATTCGTTTTTGATATAGCAACCACTTTTTACCAATGTTGCCAAACTGTCTAATATATAATTTATATGTATTTATTTTTTTTTCTTTTGGATTAAACGAATAAAATAACAAATCATCTGAAATTTAAGGCTTTGAACCTCGTTATGAATACTACTAACAAATATAGTTACCTTTCTAAATAACGATCTTTATTCTGTTAATTTTATACTTTTACCACAGTAGATAAAACAAACCTGCCGTCATTTTGCATCAACTTTAACGAAAATGACAACACTGATGACTACTGTTAAGTGTTGATAAATAAATAGAGAGGAGAACAAAGTTCAAGTGCAAAAGTGTATAAGTAATAAATTAATAATACATTTAATATTTTAATATAAATAACCTCATATCAACTTTTGATATTTGCGTGTATTCATTCTGTTTTCGAGTAATAATAATAATAATAGAATCATATTGAGCGCTTAGTTTTATGTGTTTATCTTATACAATTCAGTTTCTCAATTTTCGCGTTCAGAATGTCTCTTTCCAAACCTGTTATAACTGCATTAAGTTTTTATTTTAGTCAGTTGTATGAACACCCATTAAGAACGAAAGCAGTTAGTTGGTAAGTTCAGCCTCTTATTTAAAGGGAGACGAGGTATCTAAGAATAATTTCTTTTTTTCAGAATGTGCATATATAAGTTCTACATATCCAGTAAATAGCTTAAAGTTCAATTTCATTTTATTTACCTACTTATTGTGTTATTAAAGTAACTCATAGTAAAAGTAATTAAATAAGTTTACTGCAGAATGAGTTTATATGCAAGCTTATATGTTTACTCAGAATAACTAAACATTATTTTATGAATATACCACTTATCTAAATTAAAGAGTATTTGTTTTACCAATTTATATTAGTATGTTTCCAATATTTGTGAAATGAAGAACATTTTTGACATTAAATCAGTTAAAAAAAGTCAAATTTTTAAAAGCACTGAATGATAGCCAAATTCGATCCTGTTTTATAGATAAGAAGAAGATACAAAAGATAGTAGAGCTACTTATTTTCCACCTTCCCTGTTATTTATTTGTTAATATCATCTTATTACTGATTATACGAATATGTATTGTATTCGTAGATAGCATATTTCTGACAGTAAAATACATATTTTAACATGTATCCCTCTTTGATTTTTATCCAATCAATACCTGTATTTAGATAATTTTTCCAAGTGTTTGATAGTTTAATTAATTTTAGTTAGTAAAAAACAGGTAGCATATATTAATATTAAATAATTAAATAATTTATTAACTTAGCTTAAATAGAATATGACTGTCCATAGCTTGTGGTTGAGCACAACTATCATTCTATATGTCACACACTTTAACAATTGAAACTGCAGTAGCAGTTGCCTTAGTTTCTTATGGGATCTAAAGCATAAATAGAATATTATAACTGTGTTCATAGCGTGCGGTTGACTACAACCAATTGCAGACTTTCCTATGATTGTTAGCAAGCGAGCATGAGTATCATTCTTAATGATGGCACGGGGGAATATTACCAAAAGAACTTACAGTAATATTATTTAATTATGGAAATATGACAAGCTTAGGTAATATTACCACAAGTTAATATTCTATCTGTAATTTTACCCATAATATTCTTCGAAACTTTTGGAATAACATTTCCTATAATGTTAGTAATTAATTTTATGCAATTATGCATGCAAAATTCCCCATGGATTTATCTGCTTCGATGCCGCAGATAAGGGAATATCCGAGAGCGGAGCATGACAGTGGCATGGTTACCATACAGCTATGCTTAAGAGGCCAAGTCTTCAAGGAGGCGAATGCAAACCACCAGTGGGGGTCAGTTATAATTTATTATATAGTTTAATTATTTTTTATATATATATAGTTATAAATTATATAATTTGGATTCTATATTGAAAATGCATATTCTAAGTGCGACATAAAAAGACTACAGTGAAGAATTTTAATGGAGAAAATTATGGACATTTTCTTGGAATTTCCTTTTGAGGAATCCCAGCATTGTTAGGGATTTATTGGTGATGTTGGAAATGTGTTGAATGAAAAAAGCTCAGAATCCAATGTTACAACAAGATTCCTGATGGACGCGGTAGATGATATAATTTCGCTGTTGATAACATAGTCGAAGTCAATCTTCTGATGCAATCTTGAGAACTTTGTTAACTTACATTTAGATGTGTTAAGATCCATGCATCCTTCCAAAAAATGTTAAGGCCCTCCTGAAGTTTTAGGTTAGGTTTAAGAAATAGTGCAATTTTAGAATAATTATAAATAATATTTACCATCATACAAAAAACCAATTAGTATCATATGAACTTTCAGGAATATGCTTGGGAATATGTAACATTGTAATGTACTTACACAAATATGTAAACATTGTAATGTTCTTAAACAGATAAATTGAGTATTGAGTATTAAGTGTATTTAAAACTGCACTTTCTGTTGCATATAAAGTACGATCTAGAGTGAGCCGAAGTTATGTTTGCACTTCTCATAAATTTGTGGGGGCAGCTAGTCAGTGAATCAGCAGCCATATATGTTTCAGTTGATACACTAATATTTTTAGTAAAAAACTAAATTTTGCACTTGTGAAAAGAAAACTGAACATGTTCCTTTAAATACTCATATAAAATTTGTCTCTTTAATTTCAGTTGTCTTGTTGCATTTGCTGGTAATTATGCCTCCCAAAGAATCGCTGGTGCCAAGTTGCTGAATCTGCAAAGTCTTATTGCCTATGGAGCATTTGGGTATGTGGCATTACTCACTCACAAATATCCACGTATTTGTTAAAACTTTAAAACTAAGAACTGGAGTGATAATATGCTAAAATTTAAATGTTTTTTTTTAGTCTCCTATTTGGTGGCTCGCTGCCACATTATTTCTACACATTCCTAGATCATGCTGTGCCTGATGAAGCCTCCTTTGCAATTGCAAAAAGATTGATTTTAGAACGACTGATTTACTCTCCATTATATCAGGTAAACATTATCTATGCTGCTTCTGTAAAATACATATTGTATAGGGTATATTTAAATATTGCTATAGTTTAACTATAAGAGATATAAAAAACTTTAAATACAAAATTGTAGGATTTTTGTTCTACTATCCTCTAAGACTATCAACAATGTCAAAAATGTAAAAGCAATTACATAACTGGTATTTTTTTAAATGGGACACCCCATTTTTTATTATTTGATTTTTTTACTGATTAAGCATAACCTGGTATAGTTGATACCTTTATCATTTTTAAAGATAACTGAGAAAGTAGACAAAAACCGTAACACAAGAGGCAATATATTCCTATTGATTCATTTAGTTATAATTGGTATGAAAAAACCCATTCAATTAAATAATAATATACAGGGTGTCCCACTTAAAAAATTTAAGTTATGTAATTTTTTCTAGTTTCCAATTAAAATATAATAGAAGAAGAATCCTATAACTTTTGTATTCAAAGTGTTTTTATATCTCCTATAGCTAAATATGTAACTAGGTGTCAACATATAAATGCCAATATACAAATTTTTAATGATACAAGTTACAAATACATATTATTAACATTAATTAAATTATTATTTTATTTCAAGAGAGAGGCAAACATGTTAAATATCATATATATATATATATATAGTTAATATTTTATAATGTGGCTTTTAGCTTTTATTTGAATGTATACATATTTTCTCAAAAAAGTGTGATAGATCAAATCATTTGTTTTAATGGAACACTATATTATTATATGTTAATATAATAGGCTGTTTCTTCCAATTACAAATATACCAGATTAGAAAACACATAACTAAATCCTTGCTACACCCTAAACTAAGAGACTCTTAGTAGAAAAGTCTACATACTTGATATTATATAGAAACTGAAAAAGATCTATTGCCAAAAACTTTGGAATTTAGTTTTGAAAAAAATTTCTAGAGAAGTCATTAAACAGTCCTGGTTATATTTTATGTTTTTGATGGACAACCAAAATAAATAAGAAAAATTGTCGATTGAGGAGAAAACTGCAACTATGAAAGCAAAACGAGCCCGAAATTTTAGAAACTGTTTAAAACTGGATAACGAACAGAAAGCTTGATATAACACCATTTGTTTTAAGTTTTAATTGAAGTGGTAAACTTTTATAGAATCAGTCAAGGATTCTTTACACAAATAAAGACTCAAATATATAATAGGAAATAAAAAAAGGTAATTTTTAAATTTACTTTAATTTTATGACCTTTCTATTTTTAGGCATTTTCTTTGTACATGCTAGCGAGATTAGAAGGAAAAGATCATGAAACAGCTGTTCAACAATTAAAAGGTCTTTACTGGACGGTTCTTACATCAAGCTGGAAATATTTAACCATTTTACAGTTGCTAAATGTCAGTGTAGTTCCACCATTGGTAAGTATTTACTTTAAATTTAAATTATGTATCATCTATTTTTCAATGGAATTTTACATACATGTACCGGGTGTCCAATTAAGAATGGTCCCCGGCCGTAACTCGCAATCCATTGATCACAATTATGGGGAAAAATATTTATGGGTAAATTGGCCAAGTCTAAAAAATTAGCCCCATGTGACATATTATTTTTTGCTAGACAATCAGTAGCCAACTGTCGGTCTATTAATACTGTAAGAAAGACCTTGCATGATTCTTAAAATCAGTAAAGGAATAGATATCTCCAAATCAAACATTTCTGGTAAAAAATGTACTCTTAAACCTAACATTATCAGTTAAGAAATACTATAGTATTACATTGTAAAATCATCCTTAAATAAAGTTAAAGTAAAAGAAATGGCTGAATAACTGTTTGAAACGTTTTTTTTCTGTACATATTCAGAGTGCTTAAGAAATGTTAATGTATTATCAATCATAAATCCGATAGTTACATTCTGTGTATTTGATTTGTCAATTCTTAGTATTACATCTACCCTCTTTTTGCACATGTTTTATTTAGGATGTTATTTAGACTCCTACCACAATAAACAACATGATTGACAAAAATTGCATAATTGCAAATTTCGAGTGAGACTATTTATTGTTATGTGTTTTTTTATGGTGAGAAATCATATCGTCGACCCTTGAATCGACTCCGTTGTAAAGTATTATTTCCTAAAAATTACGCCTTAAAAAATGATTGGACTGTATAATGTATATTATATTAAGTAGGTATTCTTAAATAAATCTCCAAGTATAAATAACAAAGAGTGATATTTATAACCTTAAGTTTTAATAAAATATTTATTTTTTTAGTTAAGGGTATTGGTAGTCAATTTAATAGGATTCTTTTGGACTATATACTTAGCAAACAAGAGACGCCAACAAGAACTGACAAAATCTAAGTAATATTGAAAAGACAATAAAAACTACTTAAGGTGATACAGAGGACATTTTGTTATTGTTGTTAATCGTATTTTTGATATTGTTGGAATTTTCTAATTTTTTGTGGTATTAGTTGTTAAGGTAATAAACATATTCAATACATATGCTCTTTTTTTTAAAAACTTCAGGTTCTAATGGAACATTTTCTAATACAAAAAAAAAGTAACACTATATCCGTTTTAATATAAACATCTGCTTTATTATAACGATTGGCTTTAACTTTGCTCAACATCATATAAACTTAAATTAAAAAAACTTGGTAAGGCCTGCCTCATATAATGAAACCAACTTAACTGACTTGTGATCAAATTGTAGATGGAGGAGGAAGAATTGACCTGTACTATCAAAACTATTTTGATGGCTGACAAACTATACAAAAATTAGGTGCTAACCTTGGCCTCAATGTTACTATAAATTGTCATCTTTTACGTTAAACATGTGGAACAATAATAGGTCACAGTTTTAGGACCGGTGTATGAACCCCACACACTATAGTTTTAGACGACGAAAATGCCAGATAATTTTTTAAACTATTAGTATTACTTTAGAAACTATAGTTTCAACATTTGACGGCAAACAGCAGCAAGGTCTTTGAAGAACTGAAAAATTACATGGTTGACACCACACACTGTTAGTTCAAGCCGTCGTGTTTGACACGTACCGTTAAAGCTCTGTAGAATAACGTGTGTCGGGACCATTAGGGAGAAGTGCTTTACACTATCTTATTATCTGTTTGACCCTTTAATAATAAAAAAAATAAATGTATACAAATTTGTAGTTGGTATAGCATTTCTAATCTCATTTGAAACAACTCCCACTTTTTTCTATCAGGACAGCTCAGTATCAGGGTGAAATAATGTAGAATAATATAATAAAATATAGAAGCCCTTCTTCAATTATTTAGAGTGGTATACCTGTACAATGGATGCAGTGACGGCTCATCAAGGGCGACAGGGTCCTACCGTAGCAGAAAATATACAGGGAAAATTTCTTTACGTAAATATTTTTCAAAAATAATTTTTGCAAACATCCTAAAAACGCACATAGGAAAAGAGGTAGGTATCCCTATTATCGTTGCTCGACCAATATACAAATAACGCCATTAACAGCAGTCATCAGGCCACCGTCCACAAATATTCTAATGTATTTATTATAGACGGTAGCTCGGCCAGCCGAATTCCTTCATTTCTTTCATGTACTAATTAACGCGATACGTAGTACGTTCGCATATATTCCAATGCTATAACGTTCGTCGTTACTTATATCACCCAACACCGGCTTGTCTCCATGTGGCCGTATCCCCGAATTTTTTCCAATTGAATTCTAACATTTTGCAGGTATTAATTGTAATTATTATAAAGACTTTAGTCATGACTAATGATGGTTAATATATTATATTAGCAATTTTCACTCCATGTTACGTGTTAAATAAATATTTTAAAATATCATTTGCAATTTGTTTTAGAAGTCGGCCGGCCGCATCGTGGTTCTTGCTGGACAATATGCTTTTTAGTTGTGTATGTAGCTTTCACTTTGTTTGGCATCTATATTACTTTCCTCTTGAGGCAAGATACATTAAAATATCAAAAAATTAAGTTGATTGACTAGAGCATTTTACTAACATTTTTTTCTTATTTATTAAATTTATACTGTAGTCTAGATCTGCTAATATAGGTTGTTACCTACTTAATTATCACTAAAGAAATAAACGTAAAAAAATAAAAAGACTAGTATTTGACCATATTTGGACGCGGCACCGTATTGGCCTCAAGTGCGATTTTAGGAAACCTTTCTTCTTTAATTTAAAAAAAAGTTTCTTAATATATTTTATTATAAATGTTATGAGAACAACACAAATACCTTATTTTTTATCATACTTGTGGCATAAGTGAAAAAAAAAGCCTTTAATAAATAGTTATAGAATAACGTCCAATTTTATTCCTGCAGCAAATTTATTAATTACATTGTTTATATTTACATATAATTCTATGGATATGCAAGAGACCCAATCCAACAGGTAGCTCTTGTGCTATAGTGTTTCGTAGCCGTAGCCAAGTTTTTAACTGTAACATAAAAATATGTAAATTACACATGTTTGACCAGTGTGGGCGGAGGTCTGGGGTAATTACCTCATCCCCTCAACGTAAAACCGCCCTTGATTAGCCTTGAGCCTCGGCCAACCTTAAATTTGAGAGTACGAGCAATCCCAGAATGGATGCGATAGAAAATTTGAGACCAAATTTTCTGCCGGACCGCCAGCATAAAAAACTTTTGACTTTATTGACACATGCACGTTGAATTGAAAGTGCGCTATATCCACACTGCCAGTTACAAAACGCGCAGTTTACTTATGGGTAAAACGGTACAAAATAACCGAAGTGTGTTTGCGTATCAAAAATACATTTGTGATTGCAAAATAGAAAAAAATGTGACTGCTTTACATTATTTCCTAGATTTCACCATTTAACAATAATTTAATATATGTATATATATATATATATATATATATATATATATATATATATATATATATATATACAAAAATCCCAAAAAAAAATCAATTTTTAGTTGATATAACAGGACAGTTCAATATCAGGTAGACCAGTAATGAAATAAAATGTAAACGCCTTTCTTCAATTATTTAGAGTGGGCACCCACCCAGTGCATGCGATAGAAAAATATGAAACAAAAAACTAAAAAGCTTCTGCTACACCGTGAGTATAAAAGAGCTCTGGTTGGACACGTGCACGTTGAAATTGCGACGTCGGCTTGGCTTATGGAGAGTCATTTGAGTATTGGAGGTTTAAATAAATCAGTGTTTTCGATAACCAATTTGAGAATGTTTTTATGAAACACCCGTGGATTTCAGTAGATTAGAGATTTTTTTGATGTTTGAGCAAATATTAAATACTATAACTTTAAAACATTTGAAAGTAGCCCGTTAATACGATATAGCGCACCCCCCCCTCCACCACAATGCGACATAGCGGTAGCGGTACAAAGTTTTGATACAAATTATGACTGAAAAATTAATTGAAATTGAAAAACAATAACCAATTATGTACGATTTCAGTCACGAGGACTACAAAAATAGCTGCAAGAAATACAAAGTGTAGGATCAGATTGGAACTGCGTGTTACCGTTCTGTATTTCGTCGAAATTGGGGCATTAAAGTGCGGCATTCTCTAAACATCTTTCCTTGTCAATATTATATACCTACTTTTTGTTTTTCTAAAGTAAATTAAACACTTCCGTTATGAATGCTCACCGTTGTTGTCTTTCATCTTCATCTAAAGCCAATAAAACATTTCTTCCTCATGAGATGACATTTTTAAAAATCTTATAAATCCACAGTCAACAGTTTTGTTTATCGTATTGATTTTCAAACCGCGTCAATGCGAATGAACATCAAAAAACGTCTCCGCCCAAAGCGTATTCTGCTGCTACCAAGATATGGCGTGGTTTGGAGAATACTTAAATAAAGTGACTTTGGTGTCTTAAACCCATTTGTTTCGTTCTGATCTGATTTTGTCGGAAACAAAATTATGACTGATTTAAAATTTACATGTTTGTAAAATTTTTTGCTCAAACAGTTTATTTTAAAATTTAGTAAGTGCAGCTGGATTAAGGTTCATTAGTTATCAGTAGCGGCTATTCAGGTGAAGTAGGTGAATTGCTACTTCTCCTGAATAAACAAGCAAACATTTAACTATATTTATTATATATCTCTTAAAATTTTAGTTTTTACATTCATTTATTCACCTAATTGGTAAAAATAAACCGTACATCTTGAATAAATATTTTACTTGACCGTTGGCGGCATGTTTTTTTAAAACTTTCAATCGAACTTTATTATGACAACTATAACAGTGGCGAAAATCGCTTCGTCTTTGCTGGAGGTGCTATGTTTAGTTTACGATTTTCTTACTATGTTGCCATGAGAGCGCGTACGCGATGACGTCGACCGCATGGAAGAATAATGTTAACCAGCGCCATACAATTGCAGGCGCAGTACACTACGCCCACGTGTCGTTCAGTTTGCGGTTGTTGTTTACTTTTATTTTCGCAGATATCGCTGCAACCGGTGAGTTCCTTTGCAGTTTGCTTGACTGTTTCTGTTATATTTATTTATGGTGTTGTTACAACTTCAAATTCGAAGTTAATAAATGTGATTGTTCAAGACTGGAATAAATTAAAAGACGCCTTTGAATTTATTACAAACTGTGACAAATCTGATGAAAAATCAATCCGCCTTACGAAAGGATTTTTAGGTGAGATGAACGATTTTGAATTCACTTTTCTGGCATTAGTGTTTAATGACATTTTCTCAATTACGGACATACTATTTGACGTTCGTCAAAAAAAAAATCGCTTGACATTCATTTTTGCATATCCAATATAAAACGCTGTCGTGATGCGCTCTGTAAAAAAAGAAATGAACATTTTTAATACCATGTTTGATAAAGCAAATTCTATTACAGAAATAAATCATTACAAACGTGAGCTTGCTAAGCTTTCACCTGAAGAAATTAGGGCTAAATATAGAACCCTTTTTTATGAAATATTGGACCATATTTTAATAGAAATGAAACTAAGATTTCAAGACTGTGAAAAACTTACATTTTCATGTTTGGCAGGTTCTGCGAAATTTTCCGACTGGCCCGTTTGAAAATTTGTTACAGTTGTATAGGGAAATATTCTCAAAAAGTCAACGATTTAAAAATGAGCTTGATCTTATTTTTGCCAATGAGAGTAATTGGAATATATCGCTTTATTATATATTAATGAAAATAAATATATTTTTATCGAAGCATATAAATTGTTTTCCTTTATTTTGACAATACCGTCGACAAGTGCTTCAGTGGAAAGAAGTTTTTCTTGCTTCAAATGTGTAAAAATTTATTTAAGAAATATAATATCTCAAAAAAGACTTACTTCTCTTGGCAATATTTCAGTTCAAAAGGAATTTCTGGAGGAGATTAGGGCAACACATCCATTTTATGAGGATGTTATAGGATAGAATAATTGATTTAGTATACAAAATTTAGGTAAGTCGTAAAAAAATATTCTACCCCCTCCACATATAAAAAGTCTGGAAAAAAAAATTATTGCGATATTTTCTTGCTTCAATTGCACTTCACTTACTTTTTCACCCGCGAGCCGCCACTGTTAGTTATGTGGGCATCCTATATATTGCGTTGAATATTTTGTTATTATGGGAGAACATCAACATTTTGTGGTGTACAACTAAGAAAGGAGGCCGTCTGTATCTCGGAAACAGTTTATCCCACGATGTTGGAAAAATTTCTCTTATAGTAGAAGTGGTCAAGAGAGAAATTATTTATAAATTTGTAGTAGTCAATTAGAAAAAGCAGAAAAGTTAACTTTGTATTAATCTCTGCTAAATTGCGAATAATTTTTATGTAAGGTTTTTTTCTCTAGGTGTTTAAATAAAGGGTGGGGGAAAGGGTACATGTTTGTTTTTTAAAACGGACTTTGGTCTTGTTGAAAAGGGCATTTAACAAATCGAATGCAAGCATTTTGGGCGAGTTGCATTTTGTTACGATATTCTAAGTTCAAATAATTGTAATAGACGACGCAACGGTAGTCTAATTGAGAAAGAATAAGAGACTCCACAAGCAATAACTTAACCTTTTCTGGCAATAGGAATTTAAATTGATACAAACTTTTTAATTTATAGTAAACGGAGGATAATTTTTGGTTAACATGAGATTCAAAGTTAAGGTTTACATCAAATATGACGCCAAATTTTTAAAACAAGTTCCAGAGGGTAAAAGATCATCACCCAAATGGAAAGACATAAAGTTTTGGATGTTAACTCTATTTATAATAGGGTTAGTACCAACAACCATATAGTTGCTCTTTTTGGCATTAAGTAATAGACCATGCCCAATGGCCCATTCTAGAATAGATTTCAAGTCGCAGTTTATCTGCTGAAAAGCCCAACAGACATTTTCGGGTTTGATAGAGGAGTGGAGATGGAGAGAGCAGAAACGAACCTGCTTGGGCAGATCTGAAGTAAATATATTAAATAACAGGAGTCCAAGAATGCTGCCCTGTGGAACCCCATATTGTAGTATTGCAGGCTCAGATCTAGCTCCATCCAACTCAACTATTTTCGTTACTAGGTCTGTAGTTACCTTGAAGCAGTAGCCGTAGTGTGGTGCCTCCGGAACCCAGACTGAACTTCGGGAAGCAGGTTAATACTAAATATATATTCATTTATTATATCGGTAACCAGCAATTCCAACATTTTCGCCAGGATTGGTAATAGGCTGATGGGTCTTAATTCAGATAGTGACTGAATTTTAGAAGTTTTCGGAAATGGTATAATTCTAGAGGTTTCCCAGATTTCTGGAAATACTCCTTCCTGAAGACATTCATTGAACAGCCTGGCTATAACCAAGTCTACGTGTTCGAGGCCAAAGAGAAACATGTAGTAACTTATTCCATTAACACCAGAAATTTTTTTATTTAATACGGGAGAAAGAATGGAAAACGTCATACTCAGATATAATTTTAAAAGAGAGGTTTCTATTATCTAAACTCTCCAGCCTATTATTATTATAAAAGTCGAGGACTTCATCACTAACTGGAGCGGCCAACCGACTAACACCTGCAAATTGATTACTAATTTCTTCTAAATGTTTTAAATGATTAGCAATTTCTGCGTTTTTTTTTTTAATGAACATTCCATGTATTAAGACTAGACCAAAGTATTTTGGAGCTTTTATTAACTCTCTGTAGTACAAATGACATATGCTTTCTTTTCAATATGTATTGCAAAAGAAAGGTAATTTTTAATATCCAGATAGAAGTTCTTGTGCTCGATATTGCGAGTACCTTTATATCTAGTAAATGCTTTCTTCTTTAATTGAATAATTTCTTTTATCGTGTTTGTAATGTATGGTTGATACTTGCCTTTTATTTTGACAGTTACAAAGGGTGCGTGTCTATCAAATAAGTCGGTTAGCCGCTGATTAAAAGTTTGAAGCTTAAAGTCTAAGGTTCCCTGTTGCCAAAAAGTATCATCAAAATCGAAATTAAACCTTTGCATCTCGAGATCAAACCAAAAAAAAACGAAAATCTCTTATTTGCTTTTAATTAACACACCCCTTTCATAAAGAATGTATCTCAAATGCGTTACTATTCAATATGCGACGTGCTAAAAGAGTAGTAGGCTTTGGCAAAAATTGGCACTATCACAAAATGAATTGTCAAATTATTATTCAGTTTAGTGTTTGTAGTAAGTGTGTATTACGAAAGCAAAATGCCTATTTCTAATGAAGAAGGGTGTGATATGCTTGCAGTTTAATTTGAATGCTTTCAAAATGCTATCATTACACCAAGAATATATGCTACTAGATACCCCGGTAGACATAGATATGAGCAAAGGGTTTTTACACGATTAGCAAGACGACTTCGCAGTGGCGTAGCTACACAGGCCCGGTGATAATTGCATATGAGCTCAAGGGGATTATGAGAGTATTGAGTCAACACACATTTTCCGATTATGCTTTGGGAGCTACATTTATTTACAAGTAAAGGACCTTTTGTCATCAGTTATTTTTCTGTTTTGAGAGGGGGCCCTTTACCGAAAACCGCGGGGAGGCCCAAAATTTGTAGCTACGCCACTGCGAAGGCAAAGAAGAGGCCGTACAGAAGCAAATATTATAAATGTGTTGGCGTATATTGTAATTAACCCACATGTCAGTATTACAGCTACATCTAGAGATTTAGATATAGCTCATGGAACTGTGCAAAATATATAAGAAGAGTACAGGTAAGTATAAACGAAATAAATCAAGAAGTTGAGCAACGTTATTTTTTAATAACGATGTAGTTTTCGCGGAAAACACTAGATCGGCTGATATTTTTACTTCCCCACATATTAAAAATACACTTTATAGAGTAAGTATTGGAAATACAAAGATTTCCGAAAAATATAAGTTGAAATTATTTCATATTCACCTTAAACTAACAAAGACAAATTTTTAGAAAAAAATTATGATGCTTGTAAAGAATTTGTGTGTAAACAAAATTTCCGAGAACGATAATTTGAGAACGGTCAAATCAATATTAAATTTGCATAAAATAGTGTAGCGTCTCGAGGCGTAATAACTTTGATATTTTTTAGATGTAAAATCATAAGTTAATCATACATCTACTCACAAACCTATAACAGCGAAATTAAAAACAGAAGTTATCGGGATAAATCTAGCCCCAGAAAATATTACAAGTCATGAACCTACATATTTGATTTTTTCGAACAGCAAAATCGGCTAAATTTATTTTTTCATATAAAATATTTTTTCCACTATATGCACTAAAAATTCAAACGTTTTTATTTCCATAATGTTATTCTTAAAAAAAAAACGGCAAAACAGAGGGCAGATTTCTTTTCAAACCTACATAAACGATATTTACATTTATATAATGTTAATCTACGGAAGTGAAATGACTCTTTAAAAGCAAAATTTAAGTTTTTATAGTATAAAATAGTAAAGTTTAGTAAAAAAACTTTTAATATTTTTAAAAACGGCAAAACAAGACAAATTTATAATATATTTTACATATATAATAAATTTGCCAACTTGAGAAAACTATTGAAGTAACAAAATGGAAAAGTATACTTTGCTTAACAAAACACATTTTTTTATCTTGACTCGTGACAACACTGTTCAAGCTGTAATTCGTGAGAAACAGTGATCCAATCATTTATTTTTTAATTTTCAGGCTGCATCCAA
This sequence comes from Kuschelorhynchus macadamiae, assembly GCA_030620095.1. Taxonomy (NCBI): domain Eukaryota; kingdom Metazoa; phylum Arthropoda; class Insecta; order Coleoptera; family Curculionidae; genus Kuschelorhynchus; species Kuschelorhynchus macadamiae. The sequence continues at coordinate 356,599 of JAUTXW010003395.1, read as the reverse complement.
ACCATATGGTATCGCAACAGGCTTTAACGCCTCAAGACTACGATCAGAGACTGGACCATTGTCACTGGCTTCTTGGTATGATAGATGACGATCCCCAGATCCTTTCAAATATTTTGTAGACCGATGAAGCATCGTTTCGTTCCGTGGTAGGGTAAATTTACATAACTTACATTATTGTTCGGAACATAATCCTCATGGATGGAAGTCCAGATTCAAGGCTCCTGTAGCATCAATGTTTGGTGTGGCATAATAGGTGGTAAAATTTTGGGTCCAATAATTTTCGATTCTCCAAAATCAGCCACCAGATTTACTGGAAGACATTGATATACAGACGAGACAGAGCACGATTTACCAACATGATGGCTGTCTGGCTCATTTCTCTGTCAATGTTAGACAGTTCCTAGACGATCGGTTTCCAGGGAGGTGGATAGGTAGAGGTAGTTTATTCCCCTGGCCCCCTCGTTCCCCAGATTTAACCTGTGTGGATTTTTATTTGTGGGGCGACTAAAGGACATGAACAACTGAATTCAAAACGCTATCGAGAGTATTCCTGCGATGGAAATAGAAGCAGCAGTTCAATCTACCGCAGAGAGGCCCCGTTTAGGCATTCAAAATAACGTCAGGCACTTTGAGCAGTTCACTCTACACTAATTATTAGTTAGCATAATACTTTTGATCAGTTTTCGCTATTTGTTATATACCCTTTTCCGCTTCATATTATTTCTCAGAAAAATTCATTGTTATATTTTCATTTGTTAATTTTTTGCAAATAGCTATTCTGGCTCCTTCATAAATTATCTAATGGCAAAATGAAAAAATAATATGCCACATCTTTTGTTAATATACACTTATTTAATGCGTCTTTTAACAACCTGCTCCGAAATTAAACTAAAAAAGATATCAACTTGCATTTTGCGCCGTTTTCTTGATTTTTTTGTGTCCCGTAACACTGGCTTATAATAAATATGTCAATCCATCTGAAATTTTTAAGAAAACACGTTAAATTTAAGAAATTGTCAGAAAGCGTCATCTGGCGATCGGAACGAAACTTAAAATAATATAATTCATTCGTGATTTCAAAGCCTAATAAATGTTCTTTTCAACAAGACCAAAATCGTCAAGATCCGTTAGTTATTACTTAAGTTATGTCCGTTTTAAAAAACAACATTTGACCTTTCCCCCACTCTTTATTTGAACAGCTAGAGAAAAAACCCTTAATAAAAATTATTCGTAATTTAGCAGAGATTAATATAAAGTCAATTTTGATATACCTTCACTGGGTGAATTTCTGAGAAAATCTGCCTCTTCCAATTGACTACGCGTATTACGGTCTCTAGCGGCCGACTTGGAAACTTAGAAATAATTTCCAGTGTTTTTTTCTTGGCCACTTTTACCCTAAGAAAGAACGTCATGGGATAAACGGTTTCCGAGAAACAGCCGGCCTTTTTTCTTAGTTGTACACCCGGTATAGTTTAAGCTAAAAAAATAAATTAAAATACATCTCCGGTGTTATAGCTTTTACAGTATTGTAATTAAACTTTTGTTATTTAGGGAAAAACATCAAAAAATCAGGTAACTAAAAAACCAACCTATACTTTCGGCATTCTAATATCTTAGAGGCTCAGAAAACAATATTTGTAGATTGGATTGAAAAAGTTTAATAAGACACATCAGAAGAATACGTGTCATAATACTTTTCGGATTTAACAGTATTCTTGTATCATACCTTATATTTAAATTCACAAGTTTTGAGGTTAGATACAAATTAAAACTTGAGCAACTTGAGGCAAAACGATTGTATATTGGAAAACGACAGAGCGCTATTCTATCTTAACTCTTTGAAAGGCATCAGGGTACCTGGCATTTGTTAATAACCCCCTTAATATTTTTGTTTAATGATTAAAAAAGTGAGTACAAATGTTATACTGTTTACCATATAAATTTTAAGCCATTATTTTTTTAATTATTGTATATAGTATATAGGGCGCTCTAAAAAAAACACTCATATTTTTTAAAGGAACCATCTTTATATTAAAATTTATAAGTAAATGTCTCATGTCTATCTAATACATTTATCTTAAAAAACAATGAGAAAATTGGTAAAAAGATTGGCCTTTAATTAAGTGTTAAAGAGACTATTTCACTAGAGTGTTTTCTACCATTCTAGAATTATGTCATCGGCAGGTCTTCTCGGGGACACCAACATATTTTATGTCAGTTTGGATATATCATATGATCAACATTGTAGAAATTTTCGATCATCTTTTGATTATATTGGCACTTAATATCCACTATGAATGATAAACACATTAGAAACTAACAATGTAGGTAGGCACATTAGCAAAATAACATTGATCTGTTTGCCTCCCAGAAAAATGTGTCAAATTCATGTGTCCTGGAATGGCAAATTATTTCCTTAGAAATTTAAAAACTGTTGATAAATATTTTGGTGTTTATTGTTTGTTTAATTAGCGAAATAGTCATGTCAAATATCATTCGAAAAAAAATTTTGTCTAGCAAAAGGTTTCTTTTGTTTATTCAAGTTTGTTGCTATCCCGCAAGTGGATACACCCTCGTCTCTCACCTGTTAAACAAATTATTTGGAAACTCGTTTTCCGGAAAAATTAGATGCACTAGGGACATATTACCCGCTAGAAAACACTTAAAACATACAACAAACAAATTGTCGTATGTTACTTCTTTTCAGAATACCCTGTAACATGTAAACAAAAAGGCTGAGGGGGTCAATTCATAGTAAAACACCGAGAAGCAGGGAAACGTACATCATGTGTTTGAATCATACATTACCCTCAAACTTATAACTTACAATCTAAAATATGTTTAGAATTTTATGTAGAATATAAAAGAACGATCTAGATTAAGTTTCCTTGGGTAAAATAAGAATAAAGGGTCCAAAAATGTATGTTAGGGGGAGTTATGGTCCTTGGATTGGTAAACAAATAAGAGGGTTTTTATATAAATAAAGTCAAATCGGAAGTGCAATTTCAGTCTTACTTTGAATACACTCCTTATGTCCCTCGCGAAGAATGCTTGCTAGAGTTACATTGCTTAAAAATCTTAAGCAATATTTTTGAGGAGGGGTGTGCCGCACAAATATTTATACTTGGACATATGAACAAAAAACCAACACAAAATAGGGAGGTAATATTTTGATGGTCAGAATATAAAACATGCTGCCACTGCTAATTTTTATTCAAATTTATTAAAACTTCATATTTGGCACTGGTTTTAGGATTACTTTTTGATGTCATAAACGAATTTTCTCTCCGAGGCCCCTAGGACACACTTTACTCTTGTACATTTAAAGAAAAAACATGTTGCCACTGCTAGTTTTTATTCAAATGTATCAAAACTTTATATTTAGAACTAAGTCTGGGATTACTTTATGATTTCATAAACGAACTTCCTCTGCAAGGCCTCTAGGACACCCTTTACTGTTGTACGTTTAAGGAAAAAACACATCGCTAAGTTTTATTCAGATTTATTAAAACTTCATATTTGGAGCTGGTTTTAGAATAACTTTATGCTATCATAAACGAATTTCCTATGAGATAGGAGCCTCTCAACTTAATTAGCAACCTTTACATTTTTTTAAAGACAAAACATGCTGTTACTGCTAATTTTTATTCAAATTTATTAAAACTTCATATTTGGCACTGGTTTTAAGACTCATTTATGCTGTCATAAACGAATTTCCTCTGTGAGGCGCTAGGACATCCTTTAGTCTTGTACAATTAAGGGAAAAGCATGCTGCCACTGCTAGTCTTTATTTAAATTTCATATTTGGAGCTGGTTTTAGGATCAATTTATGCTGTCATAAACGAATTTCCTCTCTGAGCCCCTTAAATCACCCTTTGCATTTTTTAAAAGACAAAACATGCTGCCACTGCAAATTTTTATACAAATTTATTACAACTTCATATCTCGAGTTGGTTTTAGGATTACTTTTTGCTGTCATAAACGAATTTCCTCTGCGAGGCCCCTAAATCGCCCTTTACTCACAGAGGAAATTCGTTTATGACACTAATGCTGTCATAAATGAATTTCCTTTGTGAAGCCCCTAAATGACCCTTTGCTCTTGTAGGTTTAAGGATAAAACATGCTGTCGCTGCTAATTTTTTTTCAAATTTATTAAAACTTCGTATTTCAAGCTGGTTTTAGGATAACTTTATGCTGTCATGAACGAATTTCCTCTGTAAGGCTCTTAAATCACCTTTTACTCTTGTACGTTTAAGAAAAAAACCTGCTGTCACCGCTAATTTTTAAATTTATTAAAAATTCATATTCGAATTTGGTTTTAGGATTACTTTATGGTGAATTTCCTCTGCGAGGCCCCTAGGGCACCCTTCGCTCTTGTATGTTTAAGGAAAAACTTGTTGCCACCACTAATTTTTATTCAAATTTATTAAAACTTCATATTTGAAGCTGGATTTAGGATTACTTTATGCTGTCAAGAGCTCCAAATATGAAACTTTAATAAATTTGAATACAAATTAGCGGTGACAGCATGTTTATTCCTTAAACGTATAAGAATAAAGGGTGTCCTAGGGGCCTCACAGACGAAACTCGTTTATGACAGCATAAAGTAATTCTAAAACTAGGTCCAAATATGAAATTTTAATAAATTTGAATAAAAATTAGCAGTGACAGCATGATTTTTCCTTAAACATACAAGAGTAAAGGGTGTCTCAGGGGCCTCACAGAGAAAATTCAATTGTAACAACATAAAGTAATCCTAAAGCCAGTGACAAATATAAAGTTTTAATAATTTTTGATGAAAATTAGTGATGGCGGCATGTTTTATATTTTGACCATCAAATTATGCATACCACATAAAATACTATTTTCACTTTTAGTTTTTCTATATCTAGCATCGTTGTTTAACCCATTTTAATATTTAAATTAGTAAAATAATTGAGTTTGGTAAACATAGTAGCACACTAAATGGCTTAAGTGCTGATTTAAAATGAATATTTATTTTAGCGACGGCAAGTTAAAACTTTTTAAACAATATTTACATGTAACCTTGCTTGGTATAAGTAAAATGGCAATATTAATTTTAAGACTTTTGCTACATAAAACTGTAGTTATTCAACTAGTATCAATCTACTTTATCTATCCCACCATAAACCAGTCTAAAAACCTATTATGCTCATTTGAGACGTAGAATTTTGCCGACGGCTCCCTTAATATTTTACTTTGCCAAGTCGATGTAAATGTCGCAGTTGCTAAACGTGACGTATCATTTCAAAATTTGTAGAGACAGATTCGGCTAAAAGTCGGGATAAACATGTATTTATGTAAGTACTTTTTACTTTTCTTTTGAAATTCCCTCTTTTCTTCACTTTTATATATGATTCAAGAAAACTCATTTCATAGAAAAAATATTTTATCTGTGGCGTTGCTGAAACATAGACCGCGCGGCGATCTAAAACCGAGCCTAAGGAGTTTTGTAAGTTTATACAGGCGAACCTATTATAAATAAAATATTTATGAAGTGCGTTTGTTAGATGTTTATTTAGACATCTTAAAATCCGTAGCAAAAATAAACTTATGAAATGGGTTCATAAGGTGATTGGTTCTTAAGATTTTTATCTAAACCCTAAAAACGAGGGCTGATAATAAACCTATGAAGTTTGTTTAAGATAAGTATTTATATCCTAAGACTTGATATACCTTCCCTAAATACTTATGAATTATCTTTAGTATATGCATAAATACAAGATAAAACCTAAATGTTTCAGTATAAGAAATCTTAAAATCTCTTAGATTTAATAGAATTTTTAAGGAAAGAAAGGTTTAAGATGGTGTATATGTAAAAGCTCATAAAGTTAGATTAAGAATAAAAAAGCACTTATGAATTAAGTATTTTTATGATAAAAGTCTTATAGATATCTTGATGATAATTTTTTAAATAAATATTGATTTGAAATAAAATTTTCTAGCATATTGACCATTTGATTTTAATCAAAGCCATAATGAAACTACTTTTAAGCAAGCCTAAATTCAAATTGATTTTATCATATTTCTTGAGAATGGACGAAAAGTTTACGGTTGTAAAGTTATTACTAAAATAATTCCCCATCCCATCAAAACTATACTCCTTTACGATTTTTCTTATCTACCATTCCTAGGACCCTAGCTCCCTTAATATGAATTTTTTTTACCCATTTTGATAGGATTGGAACTTATTTTGACGAGAGGAACTTTGGCGCTCTTTTTTAATCAAAATAATTTTTAAGTAACAACTTTTGTATTTAATATCTTCTGATATCTTCAATATTAACTTAAATGTAGACAACATGCGACACTCTTATTCTAGGCATATTAAAATATCTAAACAATGTTACTAGTGATAATTTGGGTGCAATAAATTCTATAACAGTGATTTATTACTAGCTTCAACTTTTAAAGTATTCTGGTAATCTATTTATTACTAAAAATAGTCAATAAAGTACATATGTAGCTTTTTATCACAAGTCCTTAAAGATCTAAACATAATAAACTTAATCTGAAATTTATTTACCGGCCAGTGAGAAAAATCAACATTGCATGGATATTTTAGGATTTCTCAACGCAGCAACTCAAATTTGCTTTCAATTCCTCAAAGCAAATATAAATGGTTTCAACACTAGCGTTAAAATATACAGGGTGTCACAAACTTAATGGTACCTTAGCATTGCAATATAGATTTAACTGTCAAGGTAAAATATTTTGACATTTCAAATGCTTCCAATTAGACCGGAAGCGGGGTAGGTAACTTTGTTATCTCAAATAGGACACCCCGTATTTAATAATTATAATTACTTACTAGGTTTTTAGAAAAAACATGGCTTATTGAACATTGACACTAACAAAAATTAAACCCTTTGATTGCCGTTCTTAAATGCCACGATGTTTAAACTCCCAAATCTTGAATATCTAGAAAAGTTTTGCAGCTAGATAGAAACATTATACAGTTTTTACATAATCCTGAATTTGAGAAAAACATTGCCGAATAAATATATATAGGGAACCCATTTTGAAAAATCAAGTTGTAAAGAAATCTGCTAAGCCACTAAGATATACACTAAGATACTTTTAAGCCACACTGATTGCCTAGATAGTTGGCTGAAGTCATATCATCATGTGGGATTTGAAAAAATCGTATGTATAGTTTTCTATTTACGACTAAGGTACCATCGCGTTTCGGACATCTTGCATAAAACATCTCGTACAAATTAGCTTGTCAAACTTCATATGATTAAGTGTAAACCGGCACATATCTGTTTGAAAAGCTGTTAATAATAAAAAATTTAGTTTTTTATTATTACAAGTCCGGAAAAGCGAAATTCGCTCAGAACTTTTATTTGTCTTCAACATACAAACAAATATTCTGTATACCTATAATAAACTAAAAATACTTAATAAGTTATTTACTTTGCAAATTTTTATTTTCTTTAAGTTTCTATAAACATCTAGGATTCGAAAGAACAGAAAAGTGAAAAAAAAACCGCAACGAAATATGAAATTCCTGTTACTAATAATATTACAAAATTATCTAATAGACAAGTTTAGTTCATTTAATACCACGTATGAATTTGTTTGTAGCATATGACTAGGCTTAATTTAATGTCTCGCCAATATAAAATTGAGCTGAAAATTTTCAGTTGAAATTTATTTTCACTTTCCATGGTACAAAATATATATAAATAGGTAAAAGTATTCGGTATTAAATTGGCATAAATATTCTGTTACATTGGGCAACAAGGTAAAATGAGAATACTACATAGCATATTTATTAAAAAAGAAAAGATTTCCGGGCTTAATTCTACCTACTCTTTTTGGCGCATTGAGGTATTGAACACAGTCACTCAGAAGAGCATAACAGTAACATACACTTCACACAAAAAGTGGAACTAGTTTAGGATTAGGTCAGAAATAAGCAGGGAAATAAATTCCGCGTAGTAAGAGCAGTTGCCTTCCCATATTTAGGGAGCAGGCATGTGGGCACTTCTTTAGTGCTCGGCAAGCCTGGTCAGACACCTTCTCGAGTTGGCTTAGGTCTTGGCATCATAAAATAAAAACTGTGTTCGACTGCCAACAATAACAAAGCTTCTTAGTCCACATATACACTACGAGACACTACTTTAAAACAGGGACCAGAAACATCCCGACCAAAAAGATTGGTTTCAAGTCACGCACTGTCAATTGCGTCGAATACAGGTACCATACTCCAAGAAGAAGATTATTTAAATTTAGAAGCTGCTAGGGAACAACAATAGACACTAAGACACTTCAAACGACGCCTTCAGAGGCGTACCGAGGGTTTAGTCATTTGGAAGAAGGGCATCTAAACAAAATATGCTTTATTTTATGTGAACTTCCATTTTGTATTAAAACAGGTATGTTTTTTATACCTTCAATTTTCCATCATGGAAAAATTAAGACTTAGCCATATGTTTTTCTAACTGAATTCGATTTTGCCAAATTATTAGACATGCTTAAGAGCACCTCTGACTAGCAAGCGATATAGCAATTTTATTTGTAAGCTATTTAGAATATTCCTGGTTTTGATTCGAAATATATAATAGTTTCTAGCATTAGGCCAGACAAAAAAAAACGGTAAATCACGAGATGTTTCAGTTTTTCAGGAATACCCTTCCCACCAAATGCAAACATCATTCAAACCAACGTTTTCCTGGCAGATATATTATATTTACTTCAGTTAAATTTTTAAACATTGGTATTTAGAAAAAATTGTAGAAGGCTAGTATTGAACAAAACATAATTAGTTTGAGAGTAATCCGAACAGCAAGAAAAATCAAACTAATTTACCCGTGAACACTCATTACTATGTAATAAATTATCCTAATAACAATAAAGCGCCATTATGTATTTTACACATTAATTTTGTCACTATTTTTAAAAATTCATAATTATGGCGGCACAATCATTTTCAACAGTACAAAACAGAATGACATACAAGACAAATACATGTGTTGATCGTTTGCTAAGACAGGAACGATCGACGAATAAAGAAGACGCAACGTTCCAAAAACTTAATTTATGTGGTCAAGACATTTCAAAGGTTTACCATCTGTGTCGTTTGGTTATGTACCTAAGTTCAGTTAAGAGGAAGTCGCTGAAGGCTGAAGTGAGTGAGGGATATGACCAGCAGTATAATATATATAGAGAAGACGAATCAGTCAATGTGCTGCCATGGGACAACGTCAAGGTTAAATAAACTCGCAGCCCTCGCGCGACCGGCTGTTGGAGTTTATTAATAGCACAATAAACTGTGGTTGCCATAGGATTAACATCGACCATATAATAAAGAGTAGCAACAGTACAACACCAAGAGGGATACTGGGTATGAAACCTTGGGATAGGAACTTTCAGGCTAGGTAAGTATCGTAATTAAGTGATATTAAACAAAAAGTCGAGTTAATAAATAGTATTACTTATCTATTAAATCAATTTATTGTTTAAAATAATAAAACGCTAAAGACCTTGTTTCCTAGATATAACTCGTAGGAACATATTTAGCGCCTCGATAGGAGTTATTTTACAAAATGATAGCCCTGATGAAAACCCTATATTTTGGTGAAAAGTTTAAAGCTATTTTTTCTATAAATACGCCGGAAACGCTTCCTCTTCCCTCTACACAATCTAACAACGACGTACAATTTACCACACTTACCCCTTTTTTACACAACAGAAAGTCGAGGCAGCGTAAAGGCAGTGCTGCTTTTTATTTACCTTGATAATATGAGAAAGATAAATAAAAAGTACTACCACAGGAGATCTCTTGAAAAAGCGGTGACGGTAGCTTCACTATGTTATTATACCGGCCACTTATTCACCTCACTCAATTTGTTAAATTCCTAAGAAACACTACATTAGGCGCTTCAATATATTCAGTACCTCATTTCAAGGACCAGTCAGATCATTATTTTCGGATTTACCGTTCAAAAATCTCGGACAAGTTTAAATGGCAAAATATGAGCAGGTGATGTTGCTTAAAAAGTGATAATTATAGATATTTTGTTGAAGGTTCCAGTTACCAAGGCCCCTGATGGTGATTTGAGACCCATCAGCATTCTTTCTACCTTAATGAAGGGAGAATGAGACCAGGTGATAGGATATTTGGAGAAAAACCAGATTATGCTTTTAAATCAGTCGAGCTTTAGAACTTATCACAGTACCACCCCTGCAGTTTTGAACATGCTTAGCGAATTTACGCGAGCCTTTACTCAATACCTGTCATCCTAAACCACACTAAAACTTTTTACTTGGTGAATCACAGGCTTTTACTGGCCAAATTGACAGATCTGGGCTTTGATCAGGGCCCCCTAAACTTGTTCTCGGTTTACTTGGAGGACCGCTCAAAGGCTGTGACGATCGACGAATCGCCAGACAGACCCATTATCATGGGGGGTCTATCAGGGTAGTATACTTGCACAGGTCCTGATCTCTATCTTTGTATCCGACTTACACTTGACCGACCTTCATACCATTTCTCTCTTGAACACAAACCTTCTCACACTGGACGAACCAATGACAAAAGCCTTAGGTTGAATCCTTCCAAGCCTGTGGTGGTATGTTTCTGCAACCAAACTGCCCACAAGACAGCCTGTAAAAATGCTTTCTTAAAACTTAGCATGAGCGATATACAGATTTACCCATGGCCGAGCGTGCAATGAACTTGGGATTCCTCTTGGATTTCAACCTCAATTTTGATGGTCATGTCCTGAGAAAGATGGATTTGCTTTTTCAAAACTTAATTATTACAGATTACAAATTCTTCAGAATTCTTGTCTGAGATATGATTTTAATATGATCGAAGAGACCATGTAACACCACATTTTAATAGAAATGTCTTTCTAAAAGTGAAATACAGATTCGCACTGTTGACCTGCAAATTCTTATTTAATATTATCTGCAATAAGACCTTATACCTATATAATCTATTTTCGAGATCTGACTCTAATAACCAAAACACAAAAACCTAACAAACACCCCAAACACAAGAGTCACAAATTTGGGAGCAGCTTTCACTATGTGGAAGCAAAGTACCTGAATAAATCAGTCAAGCTTTTTAAAGTATTCCTATCGATTTATTATGTAGCTTTAATTATTTTATTCTTTCTTTAAGACTGTTTATTGTATTTTATATGGGTTTGATTTCTTAAGGAATACCAGCCCAGCTGTAACATTTCCTTTTGCGATTGTAATATTTATATTTCTCAATAAAATTTATCTGAATTTGAATTAAACATCAATTAAAAAATCGTGTGACAAATCTCTTTTTTTTTTCCTTATTTATAATGTAATGACCTATACAATTCCGTTCCAATATTGAGAGGAGCTATTCCACATATGAAAATAATTAAAAAAAATTCGTATGAACATAGATCTGGAAACGTATCGTTATACGTTACATCCTTCGAACATTGAACTAGATAGAATTAAAAATAAACACACTTTTGTTTGTTTGTATCCAAATAAAGTAATAAAAAACTTTTGATAACCTTTACGAATAATTAAACAAATTTAAAAAAAATATTTATTGGTTAACAGAAGCAAAGTTGTAATTTTTATATACATTCTATACAATTTTATGAAGAAATTTCCACTTTATTATAAATTTTCATTTTAATTTCTCCATTATAAAAGGACTTACCATCATTTTTGAAATAAACTGGCAACATCAAAATTAGTCGGCGTCTATATCACCATGGCAACCACTTCAGCGTTTATATTACCCAACCACTGTAATAACGAAGTAGATTTAAAGACCATAATAATCCGATGTTGCCATGTTGATACAAATCATAAAATATTAACACTTATAACATTGTAATCACTTCCTGGCTGTTTTGCCCTTAAACTTTCTATTTCCGATTTGTTAGATGTTACAATATTAGTGCCAACATAGCAAAAAATTTCCGAATAACATTGTTAGGTAGACGCAAGTAAAGTGTCTATTACTCGGTGGCTGATGCTAATTCTATCTAGATCAATGTTCGAAGGTTATATCTAAATAATGACCGCTCGGCGCAAAGAGCTGACGACGCTACTGGATTTAACGTAATAAAGTATATAAGACCCAGTTTTTACTTTTCCGATAAGTTCAAAGATAGGCAAAATACGAGAAGTTTCCAAAATGCAACATTTTCAATTTCACCCTGTATATCTGAAATGAAGAGGGCTAATTTTATTTATGGTATCATTCGTTTCACAAAAAATTAACATAGTGCCGCAAAAACCGCGATTCCTTATCTTTTCAAATAGCAGAAATGCCTCGTAAAACCTTTGAAAACTGGACACCCTGTACAATCCCATCAATACTACATTAAAGAAGACTAAGCAGATTTCATTCTTAGAAAGTTTCATTTTATTTATTTTTAGATTTACTTGGTACTTTCCTATTTTTGAGTGAAGTGTAAGACTGAATGAAAATATTGTTACAAAGCTCTAGTAATATTTTGTCTATATTGCCACATTTGCAGTCTCAAAATCACTGGTTTCTGCTCAATTGTGTTTTAGACAATATGCTTTTCTAAGCATATCTAGACCTGCTTTGAATAATGACCATATCCTATAAACCAGAATGGTTGCTGGAAACATCTGATCTTCTTGCAGTAAATATATTTTTCTTTGCTTCATCTTCCTGTTGATCTCTAAAAATAAATAAATAAATATTTCAATGTTTTAAAATGTTTATTATCCAAATAAGTAATATTTTATTTCTTATCTTGTAAGAAAAAATATATTTTAGTGTAAATGTTCTTACAAGTGATGTTAAAGAGTAAAACTAACTGTAAACTCTTGCGCCTATATTGAAAGAATCGTGTCATTTTATGCTATCGATTATTTAAGATCAAAAAGGGCATATAAGGAAAAATTTGAAGAATAAATCTTGAAGTGGTTATCAGGAAGTGGGTTTTCCAAGAAGAAACAAACTATAACAAAGCTTAGGTTCAAATGGATTAGAAATCCTTATTAATGTGTAACATTATTTTTATTTATCTGATTTATAGTTCTTCTTCAAGGTTATTTGACGTTGTTTACGAATTCGTTTTATTTGGAATGTTGGCACTCTGTAGAGCTTGTTTCATAAGAGCCACTTGTCGGATGAGCGCATCGGCTAAGTTAACATAACAGTTAAATTTATCAGAATATACATATACCTTAACAGTAATGAATAGTTATAAGATCGCCCAGCGACTGTATGGAAATACCATGAAGCACCGATAAATCTCTCCCAAATAATTGAAATTTCTGTTTGTTGGGTTACAGCAAAGTCCTCCCAAGTATTTTTTAAAAAAGATTATTGTGTGTTTCAATAATACAGCTGTATATCAAAGTGATAACAGCGTTGTCACAGCCAGAAGATAAGTCGAAATGGCTGTTTATTACTGAAAAGTTTTAATATTGCTTTAAAACTGATATTTAAACGTTCAGATGCCTCTCAAGCGTTTTATCTAAACAGTTTGTAGCTACAAAGCTTCATTTCAGAAATATATTAGTCATATGGTAGCTACCATAGAACGCTTTTAAGACCATATAGATATATAAAGGTCATTGTAGTGGGCTTCTTAATTATATAAATTTAAAATTTTATTTCCTTATTAGTTAACAAATATGTCAAAGGATTTCTTCAGTATAGGCGTCGTGACGCCAAAAAGAAACAAAACAAATATATTAACACATTATTATTATTTGTACTAACATGATAACTAAGATGAGATATACAGGGTGTTTCACTTAAATTTTAAACGCTGATTTCCCCGGAATTAACGGAGATTTAAAAATTTGGTTAAAAGTGTTATTTAATTGGGCAAAACGTAATTATTGGGGGCTAAAAGGCGTCGCGACGCCAAGAATAAACAAAGAATTGCAAACGTTTTGAAGGTTTAAATTCCAAATCTCAGTCTATTTCTACATAATTTGCACCAAATTGATTACTATATAGGTTTCGGAGATATAGTGGCCATTTAAAAGAATAATGTATTTGTTTTGAGACATATTTTTTTGAAATAGTAAAACATTATAGGGTACTTTTGATTTATATTCATATATAATTTAAGAGATGCAAAGTAGAAACAATTTTTAATATTAAAAAACTATGTTCCAAAACAAGGGCATGGGTCTGAGGCATAGACGTTTTTGAAATCTGAGATTTTGGAGGTTCTTACAGTTGTTTTGTTTTTCTTGGCACCGCGAGGCCTATAGCAATTACATTTTACCCCATCAATTGAACACTTTTAACAAATTCTGATATCCATCCCCGTTAATTCCCGAGAAAATGGCGTTTGGAATTTTAAGTGAAACACCCTGTATGTTGTGCATTGTCTACCCCCCTCCCTAACCTATTCATTTTTATGAGTACAAGGATTTTTTATATACATTTTGAACAGGAATTAGAAAATTATGTAAACTTAATAGTATACAAGATAGATCGAGAAGTTATTACATTAAACGCCCCACATATTATATGTTAAAGGGTCTCGTGTTGCTGTTTATAAATCTACTAAGTTTGATAGATTGATTTTTAAAGAGACCCGAGAAATTTGAGTCTGCCTTTTCTAAAACAATGCATTTTATGGCAGGGTCCTTGCCAAATTTCTTGAGTGTTTTTGCAGATAAAACATCAAATCTAGTATGCATGAAGACACCCATTTGATTGATATAATATATACAGGGTGTTCCACTTAAAAAATAATAACTTACCCTGTATACTATTAAGTTACCCAGTTTTCTGATCTGTGCTGAAAAAATATATGAAAAAACCTAGAAGCCCATATTTCATTTTTGTAGTGACAAATTTAAAAAAAATGCATCCATTTTTGTACTTTTGGGACTTCTCCGTGTTTTAAGTTGATGACAGTTTATTTGCTAAGGAATATTTGACTTACTTAAAAAAACCTAAGTGTTGTTCTAACAGGAATCTACTACTACAATGGGCCAATTCAGGCCAATGAGCTATCACTTTCCTTAAGTATACTTGAAGCCGTTTTCTTCTTTCTTCAACCAACGCAGAATCCTAGCAAAAATAAACAAAAATGTTTTATAATGTGCAGACAAAATTCACACATAAGAAATAGGTAAGAAAATTCAAAACTTATTCTACAGGTTGGTAAAAGATGCTAGCATTTTAAAAACTAAAGTATATTAACTTCCCTCGGTTATTCTGCGTTTTAAACTGTTTTTTTTTGTTTTTACTGAAATTACGTTTTTTTTGCACAAAAATTGGAGGTCAATTTCATTCTAAACCTTCTTCCCAGTTTCTACTAATTAATCAGAAGGAGCGGGTGGATATAGGTAAGTTTCACGACCCACTGAATACAGGATAATATTAGTCCTAAGAATACAAAAGTCAGTTTCATTTGATAACAGTACTTAAAAATAGTGACTAATCGAAATGTAAAAAGAAACAGAACATGTCACCCCAAGAAGTGTTTATTTTCAAGGACATCATGTTGCTTCTTCTAATCTAACCATAATCCTGTCTGTTGGCTAATTAAAGCCAAGCCAATCTTTAAAAATATAAATATAATTAGTTGAGTAGATAATTATAGGTCTTTATGTCATCTAAGTGTCTTCGCGAAGATTTTCTTAATGTCACAAGTCAAAAACAACTAACTCCTCGTAAACATTGGTTCATCTCAGACAATGACACTCTTACTAACCTAGTCTACACCCTTTCTAGTTGATGTACTGAACTCATCACAGACTCCTAAAAGACTTCCTGTCTAAATAACACCAAATATTATAAAATCACGGCTGTTATATTAAAGAAGAACCCACCATTCCTCAAATATGAAATTTTATTCCAAGCTCTTATAGTACCCAGTTTAATGAAATTAAAAAGAAATATGTGACTATGTTGTGATTTGGGCATGTAAACACTTCCAAGGTATGCTCATTAAGATAATTATTCAAGGTTTTCTACTATTCATCCATTTGATGTAGGATGACGTATGCAATCTTAATTTAGAATGAACTTTTTAAGCCTGTGAGAGTTGTACACATGACTTTTTAAAACATATTTCAATCTTGAGGGTATTTGTTTCCAGCGGGACATTGTTCGTACATTTCTCCTCTATGGATTCAGTTTTCCCACCTCTTTTTTAAAGAAAAACTTATCTAAATTTACAATTTCTTCATAAATTAGTGAAAAGCGAAATTAATTGTGATGAGTCTCTAATAGATTGGATGTTCTTAGTAGTAATGAACAGTGTCTAAATACTCAAAGGGAAATAAATAAAAAACTCTATAAATATAATTTATATTATTTATCAACAAAATACTTAAACTGAAAAATACTAATGAATTATCCTGCCCAGCTTCATCTCATGTCAATTATATTCACTAGTTAATCTTAAAGTATTCAGGTTTATATTTGCTGACTTTTAATGTGTGGATCTGGGCGCAAGTGATTTTTTGTTTTTTTTGTCTTTTTTAAGTGTGATTACAGACAAATTTTATACTTTTTATACAACTTTTGTGCGCCACTACTGCCGATTTTAATGATATTTGGACAATGATACTAAATTTTGGGGAGCTGATCACGAATCTAAAGTTTTTGTTGATGTTTCGTCGAAGAATGTTCACAATACGCTCGTTCAATAAAATTCCAAAAATTCATATTTTCTCACAGTTTCATGAAGTATCACATACCAAAAAACTATATAAAAAGAATCACTTCATTCAAATAAATATTCTTCTTTACAGTTAAAAATATATTCAGCGGCGGAAATTTAATATGTGACGTCATTGCACCCGAAAGTTCGACAGTATGCTTATTAAATAACCGGAAGTAGATGCCATAATTGTAATGGAGAATTTTAATGCGAATCGAGACTATTAGTACCGAAAAGAGGGGTGGGAAAATGCAGTATTGTAATAACCAGAATGGATTTAACAAATAAAAATACGAGGATTCGTTGACAAATAAATGTTCCAGCCTTTAGACGGACAATATGACTGGAGTCTTTCTTGCCTGTCTTTACGTACATAAAAAAAATTTCAAAACAATCTATTATGCTTTTCACACACAAGGGTATTGGTAGACATTTTTGAATTTCCGAAAGTGATTTCCACTGAATAAATGCCTAATATTTGAAATGGAAGGTTAAGCTTAATAGTTTTTAAAGTTACAAAATTTCAATTCTGGTCAGATAGCACTTTGTGGAGTGCATCTAAACAATAAAGCAGGAGTGACTGGGTATACCATATAAATTTTGGGAATTTTTCAATATTATATTCGGTTTGTCCTTGAACATTTTCCTTTAAATTAAATATGTCCTTAGTTTCTTCTGGTAAACTGGAGTCACTAGGTATTGGCTTATAAAAAGCCGAAAAATCGTAACTCGTATTACTGTCTATCAGTTCTTATTATATTTTTTGGGAGTTTCTTGCTTTTTTTTGCTACCCGCAATATTTCGAACTCAACAGATTTATATTTCATTTTTAGCTTCATGTTAACTTGATTAAATTTATCTATCCTCTGAATTCTGGTACCTTCAGGAGCCTCTAGTTCTTCTGGTATATTCAAGCTTGATTCGCTATCTGATTATGATTTTTTTGTGATGGTAGAAGGTGTCGCCTTAGAAAAACACTTCGAAAACTTCTACCGTGTGCAACTTTTCTGCTTTTGACAATCAAAAATGTACGGAATCACTTCCGGCTCCAATTTAATGTTCATATTTTTCATCACTTTATACTACATGTAATTATACAGATCTACTTCAAGCTAAAATCAAATATACCTACGTAAGTAATAAAACAAACCAATGTAAATATAATTATTAATTTATTAGCTTTTGCCCGCGGTTTCGCTCACGTTACAACTTTAAAGCGAAAAATGATTTCCTATCCCGTGAGAAATCCGGCCTTATTCCTTGTCTACATCAGAGAGGGAACCTCTATGCAAAAAAAAATTCTACATCTAGGGGTTTGGGATGAGCGTTGATGAGTCAATGAGACAAACATCCCGAATAAATTTTTAAAAATCTTAAATATAATAAAACACATGTGTTCAAGTGTTTTCCCAAAAAACTAACCGTTTTTTAAATTAAAAAAAATATTGTAATATTTAAAGGCTGATTTCACCCCCTTGGAATTAGTTTTCAAGAATCCCTTCTTATCAAACCTCTACACCCTAAAATCAACTTGTATTTAAGCAAAATAAAATAATAAAATGTTAATTGGTGTTATTGACCTTTTGAAAAAGACATGGAACTACCTGTCGAAACGTCAAATTAAATTAAATATGACAAATAATTAAAAAATCGTTTTAATTTTATGAACACGCATCCCAAGAAAAGAAGTACCTAATTACAGTATATATTTGAAGGTTCAAGAAAAATATTTGCGAAGCTATATATATATCTAATTTTTACTGACCTTATTCCCTATACTTTTCTTAGGTGGAAAATTAAAAGTACCCACTACTGGATCTAACTTTTTTAAATCAGAATGTAACGCGTAAAACTGGGCATATCTTCTATAAATATTCCATTCATCATTACCAGCTCGTAGAAATATCTGATAAACATGATGGGAGGTTGAACCAGAACCTAAAAATAACCAAAATAAAATGCCTTTAACAGAAGAGGGTAACGGCATTTATTTCAAGTTGAGACCAACTCTGGTGTTCAGTCAACAAACAATGGGGTTGACAAGTCAATAAGTTTAGACCTACCCCTCTTACCTATTGCCTTTTGCAGCAATGGTACAAATCATTAAAGAAAACAATATCCCCGCATGATTTAAATCGTTGTGAGATGAAAGCAGATTGAAGATTTAATCTCGGATCTATTGAGTTTTTTTTTGGTTCCCTAGGGTTAAACCACGTTTTTTTTATTTAAAGCGAATATTTTTTCCTACGCCTACGCAATTGTTTCTTGTTAAAGTAACATTAATTATTTCTACTTAAATTAACGAATTTTTAAATTAACTTTGTAATCAATCAACATACTACAAAGAATAAAACTTCAAATGCTATTACATCAGTCACAATACAGAATAAAATCTACGATTTTTAACTCACAATAAGCTGAGCGTAAAATGTAAAAAGAAATAAAGATAATTAATATATATATATATATATATATATATATATATATATATATATATATATATATATATATATATATATATATAGAAGAAAAAACGTGTTTAAAACAATATTTTTAAAATTTGCAAAGGAACAGCCAAATATATCACAGTAAGTATACTAATCATTGTAGGCATAGGCAGGACGGTTTGTGTTTGTGAAAACAGTGGGTTTGAATATGTACAAGTTCTAACGAATTGTTTATCATCAGGTAAGATAGCGCAACTGGTTAGAGCTATGGGCTAGAGATACAGACGTGCGGGTTCGATCCCCGCTCGTACCATAACTTTTAATGCTGAGTAAATATTTCTAAAAAGAGGTAAGTAGCAAGTTTGTGTGGAGTTTCTGAACAGTCTGGTATGTTAATTATAAGTTGCTAACAAAAAGTGTTTTTATTTTATCAGTATAAATACAGTAAATAATACAACCTGCTAATCAGTTCAAAATTCAAGGTCTATGGATCTCCGATCAATATATATATATATATATATATATATATATATATATATATATATATATATATATATATATATATAGATTCTTTATAATTTCACGGCTGTTTGAAAATGAAATGGACAACACGAAATAGCGGGGTTGCAGCCTAATAATCCTATTGATGTTACTGGGACATTAAATAGATGACTCTATTTACTTTATGAAAGCTTTTGGATTTCTTTTAATCCTTCATCAGTCACACTACAAAATGGTTTGTTAATATAAAGTAAATTATTAAAATATTTTAGACTTACTGTGAGGTTACAAATATAAACAGCTATCCAATAGGAAATTCATTTCTGTGAATGAAAGGAACACTTCTTTATATAAGTATTTAACACAAAACAAAGAGACTGGAAAAAACAATAACAAAAAAAATTTTTTTTTGACTACACACGAAACCGTTGAAAGGTAGGTTTCCAATGTATTCGACCGAAGTCGAGGCTTAACTAGAATATTAAGAATAAAACATATGCACCTATTTGTTTCTTTTTCAGGTAGTAAAAAAAAATAATAATCCTTCTTTTGTGTTTTGAAGGCCAGGACGATTATTTGGTTTTAAGGTTTAATAAATTGCTATATATTATATTGAGATTCTGTATATCTGATTTTTTATTCATCGGGTTTTCCTGATTATTTATGTGCACCATTTCGAGGAAATTTCTTTTAAAATAATTAATTTCACATTCGAGAACCTCCGCCTCTTCGAAATTTGCTGAATGACCTGTGTCTCTTACGTGTTGGGAAAGGGCACATGCTTCAGGTTTTATTCTTATATCACTTTTATGAGATATTATTCTATCTTTTAGAGGCCTTGAGGTTTGCCCTATGTATTTTTTATTGCAATGTAAACAACCTATTTTATATACTACATTTGATTTGTTATGCCTTTTTGTTTTATCTTTAAGAGAACTAAAAAGTTTGCTCGTAGGTTTAACGGCTTTATTGGCTATAACAATATTTTCTTTTTTGAATATGTTCGCTAATTTAGGGGTTAATTCCTGAACGTATGGAAAGGAAACATACTTTTTTATTATTGGAGGGCTAGTAGAAACAGTTGGTGAATTGTTTGGTACTATAGTGTCAGTTAAATAGATTAATTTCTTTAGCAGGCTTTGAAGGTAAGAGTTGTCCAATAGTAGGTTATTTAGACGTTTTAGATTTTAATCCCTTAATGACTGATGACAGATTGACAAAATTCTATTTTTTAGGCCAAGTATGAGGTTTATTTTCATTTTTTCTGAATGGTATGAGAAATAATTTAAATATCTACCTGAGCTGCTTGGTTTTATGTACCAGTCCAATATAATTTTATTACTGTTGGTTCTAATAAGTCTTGTATCTAAAAATGGCACACTTCTCTCAGATTCCATTTCAATTGTGAAATTAATGTACTGATTATAATTATTGAAAATATTGAGTAGCTCTGTTTCGCTTCCAATCGGAATGGCGCAAATTAAATCATCAACATATTTTTTTAAAAAGGGTATTTCAAAGTTCAGCTTTGGGATGCAATCGTATAATAAATCATCCATTACGTATTGCGCTAAAATGGGAGACATTTTTGAGCCCATAGGAGTTCCGAAACACAATTTCTCTTAGACCAATAATATCCTCCATAGATTCCCCAACTGCTAAACTAGCTGGTTTTATTACAGAGGTTTTAAACACTGCATAAGATTATAATAACGAATACTACATAGCAGACTCTTTTAATTTTGCAAATTTTATTAACGAGTTTCAACTACCGGAAAATTACCATATTATAAGTTTAGATGTTACGTCTTTATTTTCCAATATTCCATTAGAATTAGTCAAAGTTAGTATTAAAAAAAATTGGTCCAAAATCAAAAATCACTGTTCTTTAAATCAATCAAACTTCTTAGAAATAATAGAATTTGTTTTTAACAATACCTGTTTCTCTTTTGACAATCAATTTTACAAACAAGTTTTTGGAACTCCTATGGGCTCAAAAATGTCTCCCATTTTAGCGCAATACGTAATGGATGATTTATTATACGATTGCATCCCAAAGCTGAACTTTGAAATACCCTTTTTAAAAAAATATGTTGATGATTTAATTTGCGCCATTCCGATTGGAAGCGAAACAGAGCTACTCAATATATTCAATAATTATAATCAGTACATTAATTTCACAATTGAAATGGAATCTAAGAGAAGTGTGCCATTTTTAGATACAAGACTTATTAGAACCAACAGTAATAAAATTATATTGGACTGGTACATAAAACCAAGCAGCTCAGGTAGATATTTAAATTATTTCTCATACCATTCAGAAAAAATGAAAATAAACCTCATACTTGGCCTAAAAAATAGAATTTTGTCAATCTGTCATCAGTCATTAAGGGATCAAAATCTAAAACGTCTAAATAACCTACTATTGAACAACTCTTACCCTCAAAGCCTGCTAAAGAAATTAATCTATTCAACTGACACTATAGTACCAAACAATTCACCAACTGTTTCTACTAGCCCTCCAATAATAAAAAAGTATGTTTCCTTTCCATACGTTCAGGAATTAACCCCTAAATTAGCGAACATATTCAAAAAAGAAAATATTGTTATAGCCAATAAAGCCGTTAAACCTACGAGCAAACTTTTTAGTTCTCTTAAAGATAAAACAAAAAGGCATAACAAATCAAATGTAGTATATAAAATAGGTTGTTTACATTGCAATAAAAAATACATAGGGCAAACCTCAAGGCCTCTAAAAGATAGAATAATATCTCATAAAAGTGATATAAGAATAAAACCCGAAGCATGTGCCCTTTCCCAACACGTAAGAGACACAGGTCATTCAGCAAATTTCGAAGAGGCGGAGGTTCTCGAATGTGAAATTAATTATTTTAAAAGAAATTTCCTCGAAATGGTGCACATAAATAATCAGGAAAACCCGATGAATAAAAAATCAGATATACAGAATCTCAATATAATATATAGCAATTTATTAAACCTTAAAACCAAATAATCGTCCTGGCCTTCAAAACACAAAAGAAGGATTATTTTTTTTTTTTTGCTATCTGAAAAAGAAACAAATAGGTGCATATGTTTTATTCTTAATATTCTAGTTAAGCCTCAACTCCGGTCGAATACATTGGAAACCTACCTTTTAACGGTTTCGTGTGTAGTCAAAAAATTTTTTTGTTATTGTTTTTTCCAGTCTCTTTGTTTTGTGTTAAATACTTATATAAAGAAGTGTTCCTTTCATTCACAGAAATGAATTTCCTATTGGATAGCTGTTTATATTTGTAACCTCACTTACAGTAAGTCTAAAATATTTTAATAATTTACTTTATATTAACAAACCATTTTGTAGTGTGACTGATGAAGGATTAAAATAAATCCGAAAGCTTTCACAAAGTAAATAGAGTCATCTATTTAATGTCCCAGTAACATCAATAGGATGATTAGGCTGCAACCCCGCTATTTCGTGTTGTCTATTATTATATATATATATATATATATATATATATATATATATATATATATATATATATATATATATATATATATATATATATATATATATATATATATATATAATCATGTTTTGGTTCGCTATCTAAAAAACATTACATCCGTTATTTAGCCGCATAATACAAATCTACGCTACGTCACTCTTTACACATAATCCATTTGTTGCCTAAGTGCTGCTGCTCTAATTAGCCATCCTCCCCCAATTATAAAATTAACATACATTTCGTCAATCATAAAGAAACTATTATAACACTCCGTATAGCTACGTATAACTCTATGTCAAAAAAGATCATTGATCAAAGTAAAATAAAAATATACAAAAAAACATTATAAACAGCTCTGTGCTGAGAATGTCTGTTCTGTTTTGCTACACTGCCACAGCTCACCTGTTAAAAAGGCAGATGGTATCCAAATATTTACGCACCCTCTATTATCTTCTGAGTTTAAGTCATCAGATGACATTGGACCTCTCAGTTCTTCGAGTTCGCTTTTTAATCTATCCAGAATTGTATCTTTTTGGAGCAGTGACTTTTGCAACATTACATTGAAGTCCATAAGTTCAGCGTGCATTTCTGCAACCTAAAAAATAAACAATGTAAGAATCTATCAAATTAAGCACAATTTAAGTATAATATATGTATACATTTTTTTAAAGAGAATTAAACGTTATAAAACTGTTGAAAAACATAACCCTTTTTCGCAAGGGTAAAGTACAACTATTTAAAAATTATGTAATGAAAATTATGATCATTTGAAAATATGTCACCATAAGATTCTGTGTTTCAATACATGTGTGGAACTTTACAAAAATTATTTTTATAATTCAACTTGCGTATCAAATATCTTTATAATTTGGTGATAATAATGTACAGATAGTAAACAAGAAGATGAGACTATGATGGCCTCTGATAAGCTGTTTTCATATTCACATTTTTAACTCAAACAAATTTAGAAATGATTTTACTGGACAATTTTTTTTATATAAGTTTCTATTTAAACGATACCACTCAAACTTAGGAGAATTAAATATTCGATATTAATGTAAAATTAAAAACTTGTAAAGTGCCTTTCACAAAAAATGGTTCTGACTGAATGCCTGCAATAAATCTACCGATCCCATTATGTAGGCAATGTAGTAAGAGAAAGTACTTTAGATATTTATGTATTTAATGTTGATTTGAGGTTCTAAGGAAAACAAGTAATGATACTTATATGATCAAAGTCAAAGTCAAACCATTTTTTAAATTCAACAGCACTACTCCTTAAAGTCGGAAAAATATTTTCATTTGAAAACTTAAAGGGCTGTGTACACGTGCAAAAGTAAGCTCTCTGTTTCATCATGCCTACATGAACTATGGCTGCTTTTTAAGCAATTTAAAAAAAAAATAAAATGTAATTTGGTGTTCATCAACTTCTGTTTTGTCTTTGATCCATGTAAAAAGTTTTTATTACATTGATTTAATATCATGTATCTTTCTGCCTGTTCACTGACGAGTAGCATTGATGATTAGTTACTCGAAAGCGCTCTGCTATGATTTTGGAGTTGGATATTATATACGTTATACAGACCCTTTTGTTTCATTAAATATTTTCATACCTAACCTTTGATTTTAATTGGTGCCATATTTGATCTAGGAGATTAAAACCAAAACAGGAGGGTGGCAGCCGTAACACTGTACGTTCGATTTCCTCTACTATTCTTCAAAATATGTATCACTGGGCTTATGTAATTGTGATAGAGCTTTTAATTTACACCTACCAGAAGAATAATTTTTTCTATGTTGTCCAACCATATCTCATCGAGGTTAGTTATTGGAGGATTTTCAGAATGGTGTTTTCTTATCGATGTTACATACTCAAGACGCCATTTCTGTAATCGCTGGGATTCCATAAATACTTGCCTTATGTCAATTGTGCGATATCTGAGCCCATTTTAGACAAAACTGTCCAAAGGCCAGTAATGCTACAGCATATATGGGTTTCATCATTACTGAGCCGTTGCTTCAGAGTAATGTAGGTACGCGTTGCTCTTTGTAGACGATCCTAACTTGTCACCTTGTTCGAAACATTTTGTGGAACCAGCTTTTTCACTGTTATCAGTTGTATCTTAGTCAAAATCACGTTTCACTTGTAGCGGCACTACAAACAAATTTTACAATTTCTCTAGAATTGACAGCACCAACAATGTTTTTCCACAGACTCTAAATGATGCTGTTTTATATGTATAATATTTCGTAGTAAAATGATATCGCAATACAACTGAACATTTCCCGTGAGAAATAAAGGCTAACATTCAATTTTTCAAAAATGTGTTTAAAATACCTGCTACAGCTAAACACTGACAATATTTAGAATTAACTTTTTTATACCTACAACAAAAGAAATTTTAGATCTTCTAACACTTAGAAATTATTATAATCCGGCCGTATCAACTATTTTTATAGGTTTAATGCCAAGCTCTTGACTACTGTAACAGAATAAATGTCTATTCTGTTACAATTCAATTATTATTCAGAATCTATGATACCCACAGCGCCATCTCATAACTAATGCTGCAAATTACGGCAAACAATAGAAATTACAATCTCACATCTCACAAGCATTCTTATAACGACATATAAAAATCGATTTGAAATAAATAATTTCTACTTGAATATGCTATCATTATAATTTAAGTAGTCTAGTGGTAACCCATTTAGAATTATTTACCGTCTAGGGGATATTATAAGTGGGGAGAAGATGCCGAGAAAATTTGCGACGAAACGGGGGACGGACGGATTCGGGGTTCGATAGGTGAGTATTTCTTTCCTCTTTACTTTCTTATAACAAAACTATAATCAGAAAAAATGTTGACAATCCTTTTAAAAATTAAGAATATTTTTAGAGATAACCTAATATAAGTAAGTTCTTTTCTCTGTACTTTTATATAAATACTACCATGGCTGACCACATGGGTCTGGATATTTCTAGAGAAATTTTATGAATATATAGAGAACTAATAGTTTAGTTAAAATTATCCATCCACTATACAACAAATTAATTATCATTTAAATTTGTAAAACCTAAAGTAAATATAAAAACATGCAAATTTAAAAATTAAAGTAAATTGCCTATAAAATATTTTATGTTTAGTCATTTTAACAATTTTCAACTGATGAAGTTTGAAATGTTGTAATATGCTGGTTATTTGCATGTGATTATTTTAATATGTATTAGATTTTTGAATTTCTTTCTCGTTTACATGTTCATATATCGAATTTAGAACTTATATTTCATATGGTTTTAAAGATAATTGAAACTTTAGAGAATCTCCTGATTTAAAACTAAATGAACACATTTGTAAATGGATTTCAAGTGTTAATTTATGGATAATAATTGAATTTTTGGGAGATAATCTAATATTCCGTATTAAACATATTTTTAGACCCATATTAATTTTTACTCTATATGTATATATAATTTACAAAAGTAAAAGCCTCACCAATCCACTCAAACTCGGAATCAAAGTCAAAAACTTATCTATATCTTTATATTAATATTTTTTATGTGAATTTGGATATTTAAGTTTGTATATATATATATATTAAGAAAAATAATTTATCCAATTCCATTTAGATCTTGATGAACTTTATATATTAGCATCACATTTCTAAGTTCCCTACATTCGTTTTAGTTTATTAAGATTATTTTAGTAATTAAATAAAAACATGTAATAACAAGATACCTTTACCATATAAATTAGAGCATAGGCATGAATTTAAAATTTTTTAGATAATTCATAATTTTCATAAACTCTCCTGAGTAACAGTAAAATAATATTTTGTTCTGTAATTCAAAAATGTATTTGTTAAATCAGTCAGTAACAAATTTTGTTATTCATTATCATTCTCTAATAAAATAACTGTTTTTGAATCGGATTGTTCACACGAATCATAATTAATAATATTAAATTCTAATTACTTTACAACTAAACTGTTGACGTGTTTCCAAATTTATTTTTTTTTTTTGGGGGGTTTATTAGATTTATTTATTATTAATTTGTCATACATTATTCTTAATGGACATCGACATTGTCAATTCTATATTAAAACTATTCAATTAAAAAAAGGACAGTAACAACTTATAAACTAACACAAAAAATTTTAACTAATTTACATAAAATTCGTTATAAAAGCTATACTAGAATTACAGTAGTGTAAACAATCTAGAACATTACATAAGTATATAGCCAAAATTTGACGTTGCTTGCTGTTTTGTATAAATTAAACTATAAACTTTATTACAATCGTTATCATTCTGGTCTAAGTCTTGCTTTGTTTCAACTTTGCATGAGATCTGGCACAAACAATTGAAAAATTTTGGCCAAGCCTTTGATGAGCGCTCTACAGAGATATCAGTGAAGACCTGAACCGATCCAGATGTCTAACAAATACATAAATAAATAAATTTTGACCAATAAAATAAATAGACCCCAGCTAGTCGTGGTAATTCTTAATAGTGGCAAATAACATCTTGTCAAAAAAATTTTAATAAACAAAAATAGACATCTATAGCGCCCTAAATATAATTTTTTTATGTTACATTACACAATGGGATCCACACGGGTAGTTTCATTGCAGATAGCCACTGAGCCAGAACGATTTTTCGTGAAAAGGACTTTCATTAAAAACGTACATTACCTGGACCAATTTTTGTTCAAATATTTTCGCTTCTCCCTTATAATCTGGCGGTGATTCAATCTGCAGTCTATCCAAAACTTCTCTTGACCCTTCATCATCTTGCCTCAACATCTGTATAGCGCTTACATATTTCTTCAACTGTTCTTGTAAAGCGGCATTTTCCTTTTTTAGTAACTTAATTCTCTCATCTCTGAAATATAGATAGTTTACTCTATAAACGGCCTGGATCTCGTCTGTAACTTTAAACTAGTTTTTGGAAAATTATATAAAAATATTTTTTCGCAAAGCACCAGGCCCCAATGCGAGTTTTAAGTTTTAGTCCAATTCTATTCTGATTAGACAATGGTGCATATGAAATTTTACTAGAAGATCATACTAGATCACTTTTAAATACCCATTTACTCAAATATAATTTGGGAGTTTTTCTCTTAAACAAACAAAATAACATAAATATCTCCGCGACACAATAATTTAACAACACAGCCGCCTGGGAAAGTTGTCTCAAACTGGATGTCAGTTGAGGGCGTAATTTTATGACCTTCAGTCCTAATAGGAACTTATTAACTTAATACAAATCAATGAATCACACCTTAAAATTCTTTACCTTACTTGTGGAACACCCTGAAATTATTTAAAATTTGTTTTATCATCTTAATTAATTTCCTTTGCATTTAATCATACCTTCTTCTAAGTTCCTCCTGATTTTTATTTTCAACAACTGTTAGAACTGCAGAAATATCAGTTGGTACCTCCAAAATATCATCTGATGTATCTGGAGATTCATCAGTATCTAAAAATCAAATAACAACAATCTCGTATTCACCAATAAATTTAGTAGAACTATTTATACTTTCTTTTAGAGCTCACTGAATAAAATTTTAAAAAATATAACAAATCTGGTTTATATAAAATAGCCATATGAATGAATAATATATTATATAGGCTATACATTAATAGGGGTAGTATGGAAAGTATACTAATCGCGAAAATATAAAAAATATAAGATTGTTTTTCTTTGACGTATATAGTAAGCATATTTTAGGATAATTTTATAATGTCTTTGTGGGTATGGGTGTTCGAACGTATGTGCAAACAAAATTTGCGTACAGAATTCTTCTTATTACGTTCATTGAAATTGGCTTACTCGTCCTTAAGCTGTAATTTTTATAAAATGTATCTTCATCAACTAGGCATTTGTGTCTATTGTTAGACATAACTCTCCACTGAATTATTTCATCATCAATTAGGCATTTGTGTCTACTTTTTGACATAGCCCTCCTTTAAACTTTTCAATCTCTATGGTATTTATTGATATCGTCCGACCATCTCGTAGACGGGCGCCCTTGCATTCGAAACGCATCTCCCTGCATCTCCTTTGGGTCTCCATTCAGTTATTTTTTAAGTTCATATATTGCCTGTTTTGTTTGCCAAATGTTAGACCTAATTCCCTTTCAAGCAAGCTATTCTTTTTACTGCATCTGTTACTCCTCACCTTCTTACTTCATCTTTTGGTACCCGGTTCTTCAACATGTCTCCACAGGGAAAAAATCTAAAACGCGTTTTCTTTTTAAGATGTCATTTACCACCGAGGAAAACTGGGTTATTTTTCATGAAGAATTTAGTAGTTTATTATTTTGAATGTTTTTTGTTTGGAAAATGTTTACCTTTTTATGTTTTGAAAATGAAATTCCACTATAAAATTTAGATAAACTTTATACATTAAAAACACGTAGTCATATTTCGAATTTAGCTCAATATCCGACTCGTTCGCTAGATTAATTATACATGACTTGTCACTCTGCAGACATCATGTAGTTTATGAGCAGCAGCAGGATCGAGTTTTTAAATTTATTCGCATATCCTCTTAAAGATTTATCTCAATTTCCGAAATGCAGTACAAGGCAATCTTACCCTCCAAATCTCGTTTGATTATCTCTTAACCTGAACTCATGCTCCAAATATTAAATATTTGTACTATGCTATGGTTGTTGTTCCATAGATGTCCTCATATATAACGAGGTTCCTCATATAGGTCACAAAAACAGTACAAAAATGATGTATGACATGTTGTCTTCCTTCTAGATTAAAATAGGTAGGTTCTATACAAAACGCGTTTTCTAAAAGTTATAGATATTTGAAACCTCTAACTTTTAAGGTGTGGCAAGTGGAAACGTTAATAAGTTTCGAGAAAATCGCGAAAATCTTTTTTGAAAATGTCAATAACTTATGCAATTTGCAACGTATACAGCTGAAACTTCATATAAATATAGACTATGTGATGCTAAATATGTGGGCAAAATATTGATCCTATGACTTCATTTGTTAACGAGTTTTGGCTATTTGTTTATCTCGGGCGGCACATATGTAGCATCATGTAGATATCTTGCAAATAATATAAGTTATTGACATTTGTAAAAAAGGTATTTTTTAAAAGGGTTTTTCGAGATTTCTCGGAAACAAATTAAGACTTTTCACAGCACACATCTCAAAAGATAGAGTTTTGAAATATCTATAAGTTTTAGGAAAAGCATTTTTTATAGAACCTCCCATTTTATTCTAGAAAAAAAGCACTTTAGGCAATTATTACTGACTCCAATTATTTTTTGGATGAATTTTTGTAAAATAACAGGCGTTCTACTATTAATAGAAGGTCGTCGTCGAATCTTCACGATTTCATTTTTAACCATTATTAACCTCAACCTTAAAAGATAATTTCCTTAAATATGTAATCTAACAGCCTTGTAAATAAAGTGAGTGATATGACATTGGCTTGAGCAAGCTTTGGAGTTTTTTTGATTGCTTGTCCTATTTTCACAATAAACCTTTGTCTGTTGTTGAGACTTTGTTTGGGACAATATAATGATTACTGCATGGACCCGTTGGAAATGTGTTGTTCCTCTGATTAATTGTGCATTAAAAAGTCTACAGAACATCAGAAGCACAAATTCGAAATTCTTGGAGAACTCGATTTTTCAAAGAAAATTTCATACAAATATTTTTCATTCTTAAATCTAAGCCAGGCCCAGCCAATGTATTAGAAGGTTAGGCGAGCCTACGAATACATTACAGCAACTTAAATATTTTAATATTCAAGTTTATTGATTAGTTAAATTACAGACGTAGTTCT
This sequence comes from Kuschelorhynchus macadamiae, assembly GCA_030620095.1. NCBI lineage: Eukaryota > Metazoa > Arthropoda > Insecta > Coleoptera > Curculionidae > Kuschelorhynchus > Kuschelorhynchus macadamiae. The sequence goes on along the minus strand of JAUTXW010003395.1, from coordinate 325,671 downwards.
TAGTTTTAATCAGCAGAAAGATATTAAAACATTTTAAAAAGAAACCAGTAAATCAAATACTTGCAAAACATTATATAAACTGCAAAAAAATAGATCTGAAATGACTATTTACTAACACAGAAGGGAAGATTTTAATTCTTTGGTCAATTAAGAAATCATAGTTCTTGGGATTATATCAAGTTAACATGGAATCACACGTTTCGCCATCGATTGCACTAGGCATCGTCTGGGGGTCTTCTCTCAAAGAGATTATATATTCAGTGTAATCTCGTAATTTATGTTTTTTATGAACATGTGTCTGTACTTTTTATCAACATAAATGTAGACAGATCATTTATATACACTAAAACAGGGTAGAGTTTAAAACTAAGCAACAGAAATGTCTCCCCCCATTCTGAATAATAGTCACAAGATTATATATTCCTGACGGTAATAATATTTTAATTTTGATAACAGAATGTCAAAATAAACACTATCAAATGTCTCTTACTCATAAATTGATTTTGTAATGGTTTTTTAAATTTGTATTCCTAGATCAAAAGCATTAGTCACAACTTTGTGAAAAAAAGTACTATTTTGTAATTATTTAATATTTATTGTATTTCTTGCTAATAAATTTGGTTTCTGTCGATGTTTTTTATGAACATGTGTCTGTACTTTTTATCAACATAAATGTAGACAGATCATTTATATACACTAAAACAGGGTAGAGTTTAAAACTAAGCAACAGAAATGTCTCCCCCCCATTCTGAATAATAGTCACAAGACTCTGAGCTACCCCTTACACTTCCTGACGGTAATAATATTTTAATTTTGATAACAGAATGTCAAAATAAACACTATCAAATGTCTCTTACTCATAAATTGATTTTGTAATGGTTTTTTAAATTTTTATTCCTAGATCAAAAGCATTAGTCACAACTTTGTGAAAAAAAGTACTATTTTGTAATTATTTAATATTTATTGTATTTCTTGCTGACGTTATAAATTTGGTTTCTGTCGATAGTTCAGTATTACATGCGGATGACATGACTTCATGTGTCTGTACTTTTTGTCAACATAAATGTAGACAGATCATTTATATACACTAAAACAGGGTAGAGTTTAAAACTAAGCAACAGAAATGTCTCCCCCCCATTCTGAATAATAGTCACAAGACTCTGAGCTACCCCTTACACTTCCTGACGGTAATAATATTTTAATTTTGATAACAGAATGTCAAAATAAACACTATCAAATGTCTCTTACTCATAAATTGATTTTGTAATGGTTTTTAAATTTTTATTCCTAGATCAAAAGCATTAGTCACAACTTTGTGAAAAAAAGTACTATTTTGTAATTATTTAATATTTATTGTATTTCTTGCTGACGTTATAAATTTGGTTTCTGTCGATAGTTCAGTATTACATGCGGATGACATGACTTCCCTGTTATCAACAGAAAGCGATAAAAATCCTCAAGCTATGTCACATACTGTGTTGGGCAGACTTTTGACTACTGTTCTAACAATAATGTTGTTCTAAATGTATCTAAAACCATTATGGTTTAATATGCACATTTAAAATTCCCCCCTTTTAGTAATAAACAAAAATCATACACCTAAACAGGCTCAAGTAACCTAATTTTTAGGTATATAAATTGGCAGCAGATTAAGTGGGACCTCGCGCATCGAGCATGTTCTCAAGAAGCTCGCTGTTACTTCATTTGTAATTTGGAGATTAAGGTTAATTGTTGATGAGAAAATAATTTCATCTTATTTCTATGCTATTTTCCTATGCAATAGTTGCTTGGAGAAATTGCAAGAGAATGAATTAGGTGCTAATAGCTCAAAAGAGAACTGTCCGAACTATTCTATTTCAAAATTTCTGGCAGTCATCTTGTCCACTATTTAAAAGTTTAGGTCTATTGACAGTAATCTCAATTTATATTCTTCAGTGTGTTGTACATAAAGAAACATATCACTGAATTTACTTCAACTGGGGATATGCCTAACACCATTGATTTAAGAGACACTACTGACAGTCTTAGGTTGTCAGCTTACAGACTGAGTATGGATGCTAGTAGTTCCTATATTTTACCTATAAAAATGTATAAACAACTACCACTTCATGTTAGAAGAATGCAACTTGTGACGAAGCACTTTGTCATCTGTACTTTGAATTTTGAAATAAATAAATACATACATAAATGTCTTCTTTACCTCTGATTCTTTCTACAGAAACTGGTGTTAACTCTCCTATAACTCTACTTTGATTAATAGGAGTCAAAGTTTCCGGTACATTTGAGGAAAACTTATTTCTAGATCCACTGTTTTCTATTGATAATTTCCTAGTAATTCTAGGTTTGTGGCTGTCCTTATTCTCATTAGATAAAGCTTCACTGCTTTCTCTGTTTTTACTAACAGAGCCATCATGGATACTTTCACTCTTCACTTTAGCTTCCTGGCTTTGACTTATTCTGCTAGACTGGATTTCTTCTTTTCTTTGAGTATCTAAGTACCGGGTGTGCTCCATGATTGTGGAATTATGGCTTAAATTACCTATAAATGAAACGTCTTTACTTGTTAGATTAGAAGCTATGTATACCAATAATTTATTTAAAAAATACACACAATTCAATTTTCTTTTTCCTTAATTTTAACTTGACTCATGATAATGTATAATTAAAGATAGGACCAGACCAACCACACTCATGGGGTCTCGACTCTGTTTCCTTTCCCTAATTAAAAGCCACTTCTAGGTAAGAAAATTTAACTGAAATAAATAACTAAAAGTTACCTCTATTTTGATATCCTATGCTGCTACTATCTGAACAGGTACTACTACTGGAAATGGAAGGGACGCTGGTCGATAGTACACTATCATCGTCGTCAAATGAAATTATCTGTCGAGCTACTTTACGTTTAATTTTGCCTTCTTTTTTATCTTTGTTATCTGAAATCCATAAAACAATTATTCAAGTTACTTTGATAAATTTATACAAAAGACGTAGAGAACGGCAAAACCGTTCGAATATTTATAGTGTGTTCAGGACTGGTGATGGATATATGGGGAACTCGAAAACAATAAGGGATACAAAATTGGCTAAAGAGGGAAGGTTTTAGACAGTTTTGTTACTTTTTTAATGCAGCTCACGTAATGGCTCTAGCTATTTGGAATCTCAAGATATGGGGGATACACTAAAATGGTGTATTTTCTTTAAACTATCATATTTTTTTTTTTTGTTTTCAGATATTTTTTAATTCTGTAGAAACATTCTTGAAGTTACTTTTTCTGTACGTTTCGGTTTTCTGAATTCATCATCAAATCTTGGTTAACTTTTAAGATATCACGGTTTTTGGGTTTAGACTGTGTCAAATTGGAATTACTGTTCAGTGTTTTAATCTTGTGCAGCCAATCTTGTAAAGCCAAGAACCACGATTTCTTAATTGACTTCAGTTGTGAAAGCTATCGTATTATTTTGGTTTTCTTATGGCCGCCATAATTTGTTTTTGTCAGTTAATGATGGACAAGACTTGGACAGAAAAACAATAAACTATTGCAAACAAGGCAAAAATTAATTTTTTAGAAAACTCCTTTACCTGGTCATTGGTCAATACTGAAAAAAATAGAAATAATCACTGATATAGAATAAATAATAAAGTTCATACACTCTTTTTAGGGTTTAGGTCAAGTGGCTGAAAAACAAATTGGTTGAAAAAACAATCTATTGGCGAAAACAGCCAAGACCAAGCCAGATGCCTTGAAACACATAGTCAACAACAGCCATATCTTTATATATGACCACAAAAGCCACTACAGATAAAATATAAAAAAAATCAGTAAAAACCCGCCAAAATACCAGCTAAAACAAAAAAAAAGACCAAAACAATTTACATAGTTAAAATCATTAAATTTAAATCAAAAGTTAAAAAAAGTACAGTATTGATATAATACTGTTATTGTAACAGTGTGATGCCAATTTTGACTGTAATGACTTAATACCACATTCAAACTTTAACCGACTATCAATGTATAGACCCAAGAATTTGTTTCAGTAAGATTTTGCAAAACTCCAAACGAATTTCATCCCAAAAGATATCACAATTGTATTAGAAATTTTTAAGACTAATTCGTTTGCATCACACAAACTCTTAATTATCTCCATTTCACAGTTAACGATATAGGTTATGCCAAAGTTTTATGGTAGCGTCATCCGCGAAAAGGGTGAAAAAAGGTATGAAACAGTGTATAAATAATTTAAGACTACTACTGCAATTTTAGAATCCTTACAACAATTATAAATAGTAACAATAGTAAAAAAAATTGTCGAAATACACTAAAAAGTTTCCATATAAATAAAGAAAACAGAATAGAAAGATTACACAATGTAACAGGGTTTTTCTTCATATATTGAGGATTTTTCCTCACATATTGACACCCCCCTAGAGAGATTACTATTCAAGATAGAATAAAATGTAAAAAATAAAAAATAAACAGAATCTGTCAACAAAACAAACAAAAAACAATTTCTTACTGCTTATAAAAACACCAGATTGGATATCTTTATCTTTGAAAACAACCGAGAAAACTGACATAAACCCTGCCATAAGATGCAGATACCCCTTCTCTTCCAACAATTCATAGAATCAATAATTGCTTCTTAATGCATTTTTATAATGGGTAAAAAGAGGCGCATTTAATGATATATTAAACAGGATGATTCATTTAAAATAACAAAGTCATTGCTCGATTTTTTACTTTCCAATTGTTTTTTTTTTATTTTCTGATTTTTTTTTATTTTCTTTTCTTTTAGATTCTGAGGGTTCAGGTAAAAACCAAATAAATTCTATATTTAACATTTTCTTCTATTTTCTATAGCGGGATGTCAATATATGAGGAGTAACCTGGTATCACAGTTAAATGAATTATTACCCCCATATTCACTAAAAAGGTTTAAGGGTTAGTTCGCCACTTTGAATAAATAAATATACAGGAAAGAGCCTAGCCGACAACACCTTGTTTCCGGTTTTCAGTAGCGTATCAACTTTGAAATTTAGAAAGTAATTTGAAAACTTAGTGTGATACATTATTTCAGGTGCCAATTTAACAAAAAACTGGTGAAACATTAAAATTCATGTCTTTAACAGCTCACTTTAGATATTAAATTTTACATAATAAACCATTCGTATACATACCCTTATATTTATTCAGGAGTTTAAGTTCAACGTTAGTTGTTATTGGTGCTTTAAAATTGGCATTGGGTTTGAAATAGCGACTTATCAAAGTTATAAACAAATGTGGCAATTTTGCTGTCTGGCCAAAATAAATTAACATAGCGAGAACGCATTCTGGATGATGAGCTGTGGTGACACGTGCCCACTAACTACAATAATGTGATTTAAAGCTTGCTCCTAAGAAGTACTTGCAACTAAGAATTTATTACAGCGCAACCATATGAGAGCATATTTGGATAAACTTGCAACTCATTTGAAAGTTATATTAGGCTTTCATAAGCTGTAAAATGCATGGAATTTTTCTTGTTTGTATCGTTTCGACTGTCCCTTTGTATTTCTGCTTTGTTTTTATTACTTTACTTTAATTTAATAAATAAAATTTAATGATTTTTTTTTAATAAGCAGAATGGTCATTTTTTGTTGAACTAGGAAATTATATTTTTTCTAAGTAACTAAAATTATTTAGAAAAGTTAAGTAGATAAAAAAATATTAACGCATTTAAGTTGCAACAGGCTATAAATAATTAGATATAAACAATTTTATTAGTACAGTCTAAATTACGTACAAGCACAAGTATTATTATTTCATTTAAATTTACTCAAATTTAATACAGAACAAAACATTAGATAAATACCTATTTACGAAATATCAACATCTAAGACACATTAGGTTAGAAGAAAATTCAGTAAAATTAATATTAACTATACAAATAAAAACAAAATAAATTAAAATAGATCTGCTATTATACGGTACCAATAAATTTTATTGGTTAAAAATGCTTTATTATATTTTCGAAAAATATTAATATTAGGTATCCAATGTTTTAGAAGTACTACCTTTAAACATTCTGATTTGTAAAATGGTGTCGTCTGTAAGATGAAGGTTATATAGGTACCAGAAGTTCCTACGCCTTCATTTTTATTTAGTACTTCCTAGTTTGCATAAACTCTTATTAAACCAAAGTACAATAGTCACTTATGATTCTTATTTCGAAGTGCAGTACCACTCGCATAAGATGTCCGTGTGGGTTTTAGACGGTTGTAGACAGCTTTTGGGAAAATTAGTGGTGAATAAGTAAAAAATGTCTCAATTTGAAATTCTCTACTACAAACTACACCTCGTAGAAAAAACTTTAAATAACTTATCTCATATCTCGCTAACTAGGTTATCTTAGAAATTTTAATTTCCCAAATTATTTTTTATTTTACTTGCGTTTACGTGTTTTTTGGGCGCCTTGTATATTATATGGAATATATATATATATATATATATATATATATATATATATATATATATATATATATAACCGACCGACTCATTGATTACTTCGCGATGATTTTAACCCGTATTAAAGGCACAAAGAAGAAAAGAATTTCGTTCTAACTGTAAGTGCATTTGTATTTTCGTAAGTAAGAAATTAACTAGACACTTTTAAATCTGATTTAAAGGCAAAAATAACTGTTATAATTAAAATCATAATTCTTAAAATGTCAAACAATTAGGTTAGGAACCAAATGGTATATAAAAAACACAGTGTTACGCACTTTATGTAATATTTTGTTACGTCAAAATATTTAACTTACCTGTATGTTTTAAAACGAAAGAAAAAAAGTTATGGGTTTCTAGGAACAATTTTGTGGGACAAAATAAGTTTCAATATCTATCATTATATTCTTTTTTTTTGGTCTGATACTCTGCTGAAGGGGAAACAGTTTGATTATATTTATCAACAAATGTTATTTGTTTAACTTACTTACTTAGACTAAGCATAAACGAAAATATGTTTATTTTGTGGAATTAATGGGTACACGGGAAATATTTAAAAAAAATATATATATATATATATATATATATATATATATATATATATATATATATATATATATATATATATATATATATATATATATATATATATATATATATATATATATATATATATATATATATATATATATATATATATATATATATATATATATATATATATATATATATATATATATATATATATATATATATATATATATATATATATATATATATATATATATATATATATATATATATATATATATATATATATATATATATATATATATATATATATATATATATATATATATATATATATATATATATATATATATATATATATATATATATTTATATAGTGTTAGGTTATTCAAGAATTTCAAATTTTTATTGTTAGAATTTTTGGGATAAGTGTTTATAGAAATTAAAAAATATGTATGTACCTATAGGTATAGATATATTCTATTTGTCCTAAAAAAAAGTCTAAGATATGAAATAAAATCTCCAAAAGAAGATTTCATATTTTTTTGTTTGCCTTTACTCCCTGTTAAACAAATAACATTTGCTGAGAAATATAATCAAACTGTTTCCCCTTCAGCACAGTATCAGACCCCAAAAACGGAGAATATAATGTTAGATATTAAAACTTATTTTAACACATAAAATTGTTCCTAGAAATTTATTTAACTCCAACTTTTTTTTCCGTTCTAAAACATACTTAAGGTAATTTAAATGTTTTGACCTAACAAAATATTACATGAAGTGTTATGCTTCTGTGTATTTTATATACCACTTGGTTCCTAACTGTTTGACACTTTAAGAATTATGATTTTCATTATAATTACAATTATTTTTGCCTTTAAATCGGATTTAAAAGTGTCATGTTTAATTTCTTTACTTACGAAAATACAAATGCACATACCGCTGGAACGACATACCTTTCTTCCTTGAACTTTTAATACGGGTACGACTGCACGCCACACAACTGACCATTTTTTGTATTCAGGATAATGCAAACGACCAAAAATGTGCTTGTTACGTTTTATAATACACAACATAAGTTAATCAACTTTTATATTAATGTTGGTATTATTTATATACTGCTAAAACTTAAGCTTAAATTTGTAAAGATGTCGGTTTGACAACACATGTCAAGAAACCAAAACGTAAACCTCAGAAAAATAAGGTCCCAAAAATGACGTAGTTCCGTCAAAGCCTACTAACTTAAAACAATGCATGGGACTCTTTCTGTTGTCTATTTATTCAAAGGTTCACACATTGTGTTTTGCATATGTCACTGTCATTTTATAGTATGACATTTATGACAAATTATTTGTTCGTTGCTTATGTCATTTTAAACCTACAACTGTCAAATTAGACCTAGTCTAAATTTAAACCTCTTTAGTGAATACAAATGTAAATGTTTAAGTTGCTTCAGGAACTGAGTAGATGAGGCAAAAAAGTTCAAATTATAATGATTGTTAGCTAACCCGGAAGCTATAGAAATAAAATATTATACCCACAGTTCTGTAGTTTGGAACAGAAAAATTAGAAGTAGTTTATGAACTTTTTTTCAAAGAAAATAATTTATTATTTGAGGTTTTTCCTTTGACCTTTTTGAAAAAATAATAATAATTTTTTTCTTTGACTTTTTTGAAAAAAAAAATAATAACCGGATTATTGTATATTAATGTGAAAAAAAAACTTTTTTTAAGAAACATAAAAATTGAACATAAAAAAATATTTAAACTTAGAAATAATACACAAATAACCTTTATAACCCATAAAAATTCCCAGCTCAATTACTATATTAATTGAATACAGAATTGAAGTTTTCACCAAATTTCATATCGTTTTAATTCTATTAGTAGTGCAGTCTCTCAAATTTTCATTCATTATTTTAATATGCCAACACTTTTTGGAAATGCAAATGTATGCCAAAGAGATTAACAGTAAACAAAATAAACAAATAACATAAAAAATCTCCGTGTTTTTTATGTTTGCTTACTTAGGAGGAAAAATACTGACTCCCTAATATAACTTTACCTGGAATTGGTACGTCTATAAGTGGTTCTTCTTGATACCCTAGAGACATAGGTCTAGGTGATATAGAACTGTTGAATTCCAACTTGTCTATGCTTATTGCAAATAATATGGACCCAAGTCCTATAAGAAATACAAGAAGTCAACAATTTTGAAACAATTAATTTTTAAACAATATTGTTAATACATGAAATATTGGACAACGTAAATCTAGGTAAGATTAAACCTTCCTGTTTGGGAATTTTGTGTTATTTATATTTAGCAATTAAATTAATAAAATATATCTAAATATAAACCAAAGTCTACCTGCGGCCATATTTGGCAACATGCTGTTTCTATCTTCATCTTTAAGAATAGCCCAGGACTCATAGTGTTCACTTAAAATATCTTTATCACTTAAGACTATATGGAAGTATCTACAAGTTAAATAAAGTTTTAAACAATCGGTTAATAATATGACATTTTATAATCAAAATGGGCAATGGCATTATAATTACTTTTATTTAAAAACTCTATTTCCTATGTAAAGAAAATTGAAATATAAAAGCGTCAGGTATTGATGATTTACCTTTCAAGAGATTTTTCATTTAAAGCAGCCCGAATCCAAGCCTTGCATTTGCCAATGTCAGTCCAAATATTTTTTAAAATATTAAATCTCTCCCTTTCATGATTAGTCAGGTGTTTTTCAATGAACGACCAAAATGCTAAAACAAATATCTAATAACCTTTAAACCTCTATCACTAGAACTTAAGTAACATAAAAAATTAAGCAAGTAAATACACACTGTGTAGGGTCTTCAGATATATTTACTGACATATCTACAGGGTTTCCTTCAAGGAGTATAAAACCCCTTAAAATATTAATGTGCTAAGGAATTGCCTGAAACTGAAATGTGACAAGGAAAGTTTTTTTAATGAGATACCTTGTATATTTTGAAATGCTGGGAAAGTTTTGATTCTTCTGATTCAAAAAATAAACAGTTTTCCTATATTCATTGATAACTTTATCAGCTATTTTGGATTTACTTTATTAATCTAATCTTAATCTTTAATACAAAGTACATATTTGATCATTTATACTGAAGATTTCATTCCAATACACTAAATCCAAAATAGCTCATAAAAATGCATATGAACAAATCACATATTTCTTGAATCAGAAAAGTCGAATCTCTCAAATCAATTCAAAATATACAGGGTCTCCCATTACAAAAGTCTAAGTTGTCACTTTTTTTAAACTTCTGATTGTGTATTATTGCTTGCTTCTGTTATGTATGTTGTTATTTTTTCTCTATTAAGTTAAAGCAAAACCTGATAACGCCTATAATTAAAGTTTTCTTGTGTCTTACATTGGAAACTCTGTAGGTATGGCACTTAACATCTTTGAAGCAATGGAAGAGAAAAAGAGTCAATACATTAATATTAAAGCCTCAATTAAATCCAAATAATAAAGAAAACAAAGCATTATGTGCAAAATAAACTAGTAATCATTAAAAAACAAAATAAAAACCACAGGGCATAGCGCTATAAAAAATATGAGAATAATTAAACCTTTAAAGTTAACTTGTGAATCTAAACATTTTTTTATTAATATGCTTATTTCTTAGTATATCAAAATTTCCCAAATTGTTTAAAACGTTTTAAAGGTATCTTCACTCCAAATATGAACTATCTCAGTCATTATTGAGGTGAAAAATAGCTTGCCCTTCTAAGATATGTTTAGAAACAGAGGGTCATTTGAGCCTCTCTTAATGTAACTCATATGTTCTTGTCTAGTCCTAAAATTGGGGAACATGCGACTGACCCTTTTATATCTTCTTTTTAGGTGTTCTGCACCCAATATAGTGCTGTTAGGGTCAGAAACCTTTTTGATATGAATATTGATTTATAATAATCCTTGGGGTAGATTGTAAAACTATAATGCACATTTAGAATATTTCTGTACACAGTTTCCATTGCAATAGTTGTAAAAATATAATACCAATTCTTTAATTTTTATAAGAAAGGGAAACACAGATAAAGTAATCCTGTCTGTATTTCTCAACACAAATACTATAAGGGGTAATCATTAACAGTTGGGGAAAAATTAGCAATCACACAGCAGACTATAAAATTGTTTGGAGTTCTCCCCTAAACCTTGACATAATAATATTTATAACTTATTATCAGTTTATCTCCATAATTACCACAATGCTAACCTGCAGTAGGTACACAGTGACGACGTTTCCAAAATTCCGAGAAGATGCGTGAATAGTTCGTTGTGCTGTAAAAGTAAAAAGTTTTTTAACATTGTATTAAATGTGGAAAAGAGTATCTCAATTCCTGTGACACAAGAGACTGGTCAAAAAACATTATATTAATTGATAAAAAGCATTGTATTTGCTCCATGCATAACATAACACCAGATTCTGAAATAATCGAATTTGAAACTATTTCCTTACTCAAGAAGATTATGTGAAGTGGTCATGTGAAAAAACTTACCATTGGAGGAAAATGAACAGCTTCTAAAGGAGAAAGTCAAAGCAATTCAGAAAAATAATCCTAGTAAGGAATTTCAGGACTGTAAAATTTCAAAATGTTCAAATTTTCAAATTTATATATTAGAGAACTTGCCCAATCAGAAATATAAAAATATTACATAAATAAACTATACAAATGGAGAACAGATCTTAAAAAGTTACAATATTATGACAAAATTAAGTTAAACAAACAAAAACAATACATTTAATATTGTATTGACCATGGTCACCAAAGTCTGACAATTATCATACATTTTACCAATTTTCATACCTAACTATACCAATTATCATACCCAAGTAGTAGTTTAGACTACACCAGTGTTTGAAATGATTCAAGTCGAAGAGGCTGTCACAAGTGTAACAACTTAACCTACAAATTCCGAAAACAAAATCCATAACAAACAATGAAATGTTGCGAATTATTACTAAACAGTTTGACGAAGTTAAACATCTAGTGGAATTTAATAGTGATACTGTAGATGAACTACAGAAAACTCTTGAGAAAGTGCTGCAAGAAAATAAACAGCTGAAAAAGGAACAGGCTAAAATGAAGGCAGATGTGAAAAGTTTGCGTAATGAAGTAGAAAAACTAAAATGAAACCCAGGTCAGGAACAATCAAGGGAAAAAAACGTGATAATAATGGGACTTGGCATGGATAACCCAAGGAAAGGAACTGTGAATAAAATCTTTGACCGGCTAGGGGTCACTACAAAGGAGGATGACTTCACATTAAAACAAATACCAAGTAAAAGCCCTAATAAACCTATTTTAGTGGGCTTCAAAACAAAGGAAATGAGAGATGCTGTACTGAAAAAGAGAAAAGAGACTGGATCAATTGACACAGAATCTATAGGACTCTAAGGAGACAAAAGACTTGTATTCATAAATGAAGACTATCCAAAGGATGTTAGGTCCATCTTCATCCAAGCCAAACAGCTCAAAACGGTAGGCTATAAACATATATGGGTAAAAAACTACAATTTTCTGTGTAGAAAAAATGATAAAATCCAGAATTATAGCCATATAAAAAGAGGAGAAAATTAAACAGCTAAAGTCAGCTGCATTGGATGAAAATGAATACTTCTCGACGTAAAAATATCTATATTCAAATTGGCATAATAGTTATTGTGATCTCTATTTGTTAATGGCAAAAAAATTCCAATCTTTATCAGAATTTAATAATGACTTGAGGGTGCAGGTACAAAATAATGGACTTGGTATCATATATGTGAATGCAAGGTCTATAAAGAACAAGCTGGACAGCCTTGAGGCATACGTTTCTTTATTGGAGATTGAAATTTTAGTTATTATAATAAAAGAGACATGGCTATCGGAGATGGAACATGGATATTATGGATTACTTGGATTTGACTCAATTTAAGCCAGTAGAAAACAACATGCCGGGGGGTGTGCTGTATATGTTGACGATGTTGGTTTGAGATCTGTGAAGGAGTGTAAAGATGGTGTAGTGCCGGTTCTCACAAAAGTAATAAATCAGTCTTTAGCAGTAGAATAGTCTAAATTAAAAATTGCCAAAGTAAAACCTTTATATAAAGATGGTGATAAGGACTCTGCTAATAACTATAGACCAATATCTGTATTGCCAGTGTTATCTAAAATATTCGAAAAAATAGTAAACAAGCAACTTCTCAGTTTTTTAAATAGTAAAAATTAAATAAAAAACAGCATGGCTTTCGTGAATCTAGCGATACTGTATCAGCTACAGAAGATCTCGCTCAATTTACAAAAGGCATTTGATACAATAAATCATCAGATATTGTTGGCCAAGATGAACCGTCTTGGGTGTCATGGAATCAGCTATAACTGGTTTCATAGCTATCTTTCTGATAGAAAACAAAATGTTTTTATTGACTCATCATGAAGTAAAGAACAAAATATTAAATGTGGTGTACCTCAGGGATCCATCCTTGGTCCGACTATATATATATCAACTCAATTTCAAAATTAAATTTAAAAGGTAATATACAACTTTATGCGGATGATACTGCTATCATGTATACGGATAATCTGAAATATTGTTGAAACAAGATAAAAACAATGACTTAAATTTAATAGAAAAATGGTTAACAATGCATAAATTGACCTTAAACATTGACAAATTGATATTAATAATAATCTAAAACTCAAACATAGTTCTTGTATAAAGTATTTAGGCTTGTATATAAATGAAACACTTCTGTGGAATGTACATTTAAAAATTTTAAGGGAGAGACTGTTGGTACCTGAAGGAGTTCTGCGGCGACTGAGTTATGTGGTTCCAAAACGAATGATTAGATCAGTGTATTATTCCCTAATACATTGTCACTTACAGTATCTCACTATTTTATGGTATCCTACAACACAACTTCTGGTCAACCCAATAAAAATATTGCAAAACAGGGCAATAAAAAATATATATATAAGCATCATTGTATATTCATCAAGTGAAACTTGGATTCGTAACTCAAATATGAATATTTTATATCGTAATAATATTCACTGCCATAACACTCGGCAACAGAACGATATAGAACTGCCTAGAGTATCTTTCATGGTAGGAACAAATAGTGTTCAATATAAGAGCACTTCTGTTTATAACAGCATACCCTCCGCCATGAAATCTTTACTGAATCTGAAATGCTTTAAAAATAAAATAAAACAATTTTTTAGATAATGTATAATTGTTTATTATCTTTACAATGTATAATAGTTAATAGTGTATGTATGTTCCATCTTGATCAGGATTGCGCCAGCTATCTTCTTTTCTTTATGTTAATTTAATATAATGTAAATTTTAAGTTATTGTTCATGTAGCTTGTAGCTTCTCCTAGTTCGACTAGGTTCTGACATATGTACACATTGGTACTATACTCTGATTTTAAATTTAATTGTAACACTGTAAATAGAATAAATCCATATGAAATTTTGTAATTTCTTGGATTTGAAAATAAACAATTTCTATTTCTAAGTCTTGCTGTACTAGCTCTGAGTCACTGTTTTGCCATAACCTTAAAAATATCTTTAGGTCATCTACTAACAACAGTAAATCAGAATTTAAAAAGCAATGCACCTTGTGGTACCTTTGACCTTACATCTATTGAATAGGATAATATGTTGTTTATTTTAACTTGCTGTTTCCTGCCTGTAAGATAAGAGCGAATCCAGTTGTAAAAGCTGCCATGTAAGTTTATGTAACCAAATATTATGATCCATCTTGTCAAATGCTTTGAAGAAATCTGTGTAAATGGAATACACTACATATCCATCCTCCAAGGCATCATCAAGGTAGGATTACATGTTTATTTATTTATTTGATTCACAGTATATACAGCAAATGCCATTTACAATACTGCTCTTAACTATTAAAGATTACAAATTAAGGATTTTATATTAAACAAGATTTAAGTTCAACTAGGACAGAGCCTGGGCTTCAAAAAGCCTTTTTTCTATTGTTTGCGAGAATTGCCTCAAACTGGTAGTATCCATATCTAGATCACTTGCATATTTATTATATAGGTCACACATTCGATATACAGGGGAAATTTTGTATAAATTAGTTCTGGGAAAGTATAGGTAAAATGTTTTCTTGTTTCTAAGACTTGACGCTTCTTGTTTTTAAGACTTAAGACTTGACGCTTCCAACACCATTATAGAGACTAGGGCAGGACAAGCTGATGCAAAGACTACCAATGCAATTATGTCTACCAACCCTACAGGTTCTTATCGTCCGAATTTGGACGTTGCTTCCAAGAAGATGGCCTGAGTTCCACCAAATTTGTGTACTTTTCCTTCAACCTTAAACACTGATTCGTCTTCAAACAGAATACTTGGGAATGGTACTCTTTTTCGTGAGAGATGCTATACAACAAGGAACTGGTGACGAATTTGTTCAGGGAACTGATACGTTGTGTGGTGGTGGACATGGTCAAGTTAAGGTTTTCTCTAGTGATAGCACGTTGGATAAGATGACAGTTTTCCACTTAAATATTCACTCCATTCACACCACTAATAAAGTGGAAGAACTTGAAGCTTTTTTAATGACTCATCCCAATAAATATGACATTCTTTGCTTTAGTGAACATCACCTCAAGACTAAAGAAGTAGAATGTTTTCACTTGCAGGGATATGCCCTGTTATCCTGCTTTACACGACAGCAAAACACAAATGGTGGTACAATGATTCTTACCAGAACTGATCTAAAATGTAAAAGCTTTGATGCCCTAGTGAGTATGTCCATGGAGATGCACTGTGAGATAGCTACCATAGAGGTCGAAGAACCGGAAAGACTGGCCATTGTATGTGTTTATCGACCACCAAATGGTGATTTTAATAATTTTACGTCAATCATCGAAAGGGTGTTATGCTTTGCTGAGCCGAGGGAATACAGAAATATTATAATAACAGGTGACTTTAACATCATTTTTAATAGCAATTCAGGTAGAAAAATCGAATTTATTGATCTCATGAATAGCTCGAATTTTACTCAGACAATTTTTCAGAACACAAATCAAGTTAACTGTATTGATAATATATTTATTAATTTTGAAAATAGTTTAAATTATAATGTGAGCGTCTTTGAACCACTTCTGTCAGATCACTTGGCCATTGATATCACTGTTGAGCTGTGTCTAGTGACCTTGGTTCGCGAACCCCAAACGACGGTATGAGAGATACTTGGATCTGCAGAGTTGGGATTTTATTGATGAGACTGGGTCGTGTTTGGATAGCAAGTTCGATAGATTCATGGGGGTCCTGAAAGCAGGAATTGAACTTTTTTTCCCTCTTAAATGTAAAAGAATTGGCCACCCTAATAGAACTATTGTTAATTGGTATGATAATAGTTTACATCAAATGTGTGAAACCCATAACTTAGAAATACACAGAAATAGGCCATCCGGCAATCTTTAAGCACATATACATTTATTGAAAATGAGACTGGGAACCGAAAAGAATCTGCGTGAGAAAGTGTCATTTCTTGGAGGGAAAACTTGAAAACAGGATTCCTGAAAAATCGATGATTTCTGGAAGATGCTCCCCCCGCACCCCCCTTACAGAAAAACTTACAAAATAAGCTTACATCATAAAAAAAAAGCGGCATATGCCAACTATATCTCATCTCACTATACTCATCCAATGTTGTCAGGGCCTCCTGGAGATTGGTTAATGAACATAGGGGTGGCAGTAGTGTAAGTAATGAGCATATTGGGTTGTCTGCTGATGATTTTAATGTCTTTTTTGCAAGCATAGCTGAGGAAACTTTGAAAACCATTGATCCCCCTAACCGAAGCTATGCAGATTATTTGAACAAGCCTAGAGTTGAACCAGGTGATCTTTTCCACTTTAGTGAGGTAAGCTACATTCAAGTGAGAGATGCAGTTGATGCTTTGAAAAACAAAAACAGCAAGGATATATATAACATTACTGTGCCAATGCTGAAATCCTTGAAAGACCTTCTCATAGTTCCGCTTACCAAGCTGATAAACATGTGTATAGTGGCGGGTTTTTTCCCTTCCTCACTTATCCTTGGCCAAGTGTGGAATATTATTAATTTTGAGACGAGGATTCCATGTTTCTTGTTAGATCCAGGCATGTATTCTCAGTCAGCCGAGGTGGTCCAAGTTTCCATGTTTTTTGGACCAGTTGATGTGTACGAGGTGGCTTCGGTGAGGTAGGTTAAGAACAAGAAGACTGAAGACTTCTATGTTGTTCCTGTCTTTAAAAAGGGAGACAGAAGATGTGGGCAATTACCGTTTAATCTCGCTTGTACCGGTTTTATCGAGGGTCTTTGAGGGTTTGTTAAAGTCTCAGTTGTGTCAGTACTTTGAGTCGGCTGCTCTCTTCTCGGCAAGCCAGTTTGGTTTTAGAGCTGGTAGATCAACAACATTAACAATACTGGAGTTGCTGGAATACATCGCAGAGGCTTTTGAGGGGGGTCGGTATGTAAGTGCTACATACTGTGACCTTTTGAAGGCATTCGATTGTGTTTCCCACGATATTTTGAGGGACAAATTGATGGCTTGTGGAGTTGACGAGGCTGGCTTGCGTATACTTGGTGGCTATCTGAGAGGTCGCAGACAGATCACAGAGTATGCAAATAAGCAGTCTAGTGAGACTAAGTTAGGATATGGAGTGCCCCAGGGTTCTGTCCTGGGTCCACTGCTTTTCCTTGTATACATCAACGACATTAATAATTCTGTCCCGACTTCAAAGGTGTTGCTGTTTGCTGACGACACATCAATTGCTGAGTCACATGTCTGCATGGAGAGTCTGAGTGATCATATGAGGGTAAGAATCGCGGATTTGAGGGATTGGTTTAGTGCCAACAGGCTGGCTATGAATAATAACAAGACGGAGAGTATGCTTTTTGGTTTAAGAGAGATTCAGTGTGAGAATGTAGATGAAGTACGGTTTTTGGGTGTATATCTGGACCCCACACTGAGATTCGATAAACATATTGAGCACACTGCTGGTCATCTCACCAGAAGCATCTTTTTGTTAAAAAATCTTAAAAAAGTGTTGCCTGGGCACTGCCTCCTTCAGACTTTTCATGGGATTTTTCAATCAGTGGGCTGCTATGCTATCTTGAGCTGGGGTCACTCAACACATGCGCAAAGAATATTTGCTTTGCAAAGAAGAGCCATAAGAATATTGCATATTGCTGGTCTAGGTTATAGAGAGAATGTCAGACACGTTTTTAAACAACTAGCAATAATGACGATACCCTGTAGATATATTTATGAAAGCCTTCTCTATTGCCAGAAAAACATCACTCGGTTCAATCATAACCAAGATTTCCATCATTATCCGACCAGACAGGGTGATCTTCTAAGAATAGATTATCATAGGCTGGATAGGTCACGAATATCTTCCAATTACTTTGGACCAAAGTGCTTTAACATTTTACCCGACTACATTCGCAAACTACCTGAAAATTGTTTTAAACGCAGGGTAAAGGAGTTACTTATTCAAAACAGTTTTTACAGCATACAAGAATATCTACAGTTTAATTTCTGATAAAAAAATTCTTCTCTTCTTTCTGCGATCTTTCTGCTGAGAACTGTACAGCATAACACCCACCTTTGTTAATTGTTAGTGTTAGTCGAGACCCATGTTTTTAATTAAATTTGTAATGTCATATTTTTAGTATATTTGTTATATATAGACGTTTTTACCGCAATTAATTTTACTTATATTTGTTTAGCATGTATGACGTTTACATATTGATAGTTACATTTTAATGTTTTTATTAGTGTTAAATTTTTTACTTTTTATTTTTTAATTCTGACCTTGGCAAGATTTTGTAAATTGTGGCCGTAATATATGAATTACTGAATTACTGAATTACTAGTATTTCCGATATTTATCGAGAAGGAAAATTGTGACAATACCTCCGGATCATCCACTTGACCATTGAGGATTTTAAACAAGTATATCAAACATATTTTGTTTCTTCTATTTTCAAGAGAAAGTCAGTTAAAAATGTGCAATAATTGCAAATGATCCTTGATTAGGATAATAACCAAATTTTTTCAAAAACATATATTTTAAGAATTAACGTTGAACGCGCTCAATGGTTTTAATCAGATTACATTTGCATACTCCAGTTTGGGCAAGACAAGAGAGTCGAACAGCCTAAGACAAACATCAACACTAAATGTTTTTGTTGATCTGATAATGAACCCCATTGTTTTGTGAGCATTATTGATTTTGGATACAATATGATCTGTATAACTCAACGCACTGTCAAGCAATACTCCCAAGTCTTTATGACTTCCAACTTGCTTCAATAAATTTCCATCAATTTTATACTCAGGGTCAATGGTATTCTTTTTAAGTGAAACTGACATAGATACACATTTTTTGGTATTTAAAACAAAACCGTTTTCAACACACCATTTACACACTTCATTCATATCTTCTTGCAGGCTCACACAATCATGGATAGTTAAGATTTCTAAAAACAGTTTAAAATCATCTGCAAAAATCAGGCACTTTGAGTTTTTGACAGCCTGGCATATACCATTAATAGCAATAATGAACAACAGCGGTCCCAAATTGGAACCTTGGGGTACCCCAGAGTTACTTTCATACATATTTGATTTTGCACCCCTGATCTCTACATATTGTTGCCTGTCAGACAAATAAGATACTATGATGTCCACCAAATTACCTAGTGCGTACATTTTCTTTAATGACGAAATAATTATGCTATGTCTTATCTTATCGAATGCCTTCTCCATGTCAGTGAAGATGACATCAACCCAGGATTTTCTATTAATTACTTCATGCAAATATTGTACAAAAGCAACGAGATTTGTTAATGTTGATTTTTTTGGAAGAAACCCATTTTGGTGTGAAGATATAAAATTTTTTGTTTCACTATAAATTCTATCAAATAATATGATTTCAAACAATTTAGATATTGCTTTTACTATACTTATTGGACGATAATTGCTTATGTTCTGACGAGCACCACTTTTGAACACTGGTACTACCTTACTCGTCTTCCAGATACTTGGAAACTTAGATGTTGACATACTAAGATTAAAAATGTATAGTAAAGGTAACATCATTACATCATCACACCCCTTAATGACATATCCAGGAAGACCGTCCGGTCCAATGGCTTTATTACCCTTTCATTTTTTAATTGCCGCTCGTATTCAGAAATCGGCTGGTCACAGAAATATACTTTAAGGGGGTTCTCATTCTGCACCATATCTTCTTTAGGAGAAAAAACAGAACCAAAGAATAAAGAAAATCCATCAGCTACATTCTTAGTACCTTTGAATGATTCCTCCTTGTATGTTAGTTGAATACTTTAAATTGAAATTCATTAACAGCTTCATCAACATCTTTGCAGCTTTGTATAGACTGCCAATTTTGATTATTTAATAAAACGTACATATAGTGAAAATTTGCTTTTTTGAAGTTAAATTTAGTATTTTTGACTTGCTCACACTCCTGGCACTCGTTTCTTACATGCACACTTGCTACCAAAGCCGGGTGATGCTGATTGACTGACAACAATGGGTCACTATCAATATCAACTTGACAACCCTGTAGATGGGGGCTTATTATTATTAAATCTAAAAGGACATTGTTTACATTTTTTATAAAATTAATTTGGGGAAAATTAGTAAAAGATAAAAAGCTCTTAAAATCACATACCCTTTCACTAGAGACGTCAGACACATAGTCACGCAGATTAAAATCACCTAAAATTATACAATTACAGTTTAACAGTTTGGACTCCACACAATGATAAAATTTTCTATATAAATCTAGCTTACTACCAGGTATGAAATAAACAACAATTACATAAACAATTTTTATTTGGCTCAACGACAGCTTGATACATAAAGCTTCGAGATCTTTTTTAAACATTTCATATTCTTGGACAACAAGACTCTTTTTTACAACTAAGAGAACACCCCCCCCCCCCTGTTTCTTACCAGTTTGTTGGAAATCCCTATCTTGCCTAAACACTACCCTACCATTAACAAATTCAGAATTAAAAACCGAGTCATTTAGCCATGTTTCTGTAAATGCTATTATGTCAGTATCATTATTTAATATATTGCACTTTAGCTGATCAAGTTTTGTTTTTATACCCCTACAGTTCTGGTATGACATATATCTAATACATAATTTAAGTTATCTCCGGTGGACTCTCTTCCAATGGAAAAGTTGACATATTATCATCTATTATTACAGTGGATATATCACACATTAAGTTATTTACGTCATTTTACGCCTCTCCACTACACTGCTCATGATCAGGTTCAGGAATATTTCCTGTTTTAATGTGTATTAAACTGTTTTGTATTTATGGTTTATTTATGACTCTGTGCAATAATCGAGAGACACTGTAGTTGTTACATCTCACAGTACTATCAGATACATCCAAAAAAGCTACATTATTTCTAACATATAAATCAACATGCCCTAAAAATTCGTTCATTTTTTTGTTAAAGTATGAGACCATTTTTGTATATTTTTCATTAATTGACTGACAAGATATAAATATTAAATTTGTATGGTCACATTCTTTGATTATAGCTTTAATTCTCTTAATTCTAGGATACCTTCCTTTTGCTAGATCATTATTGCTGCATCCCACTACGATATAGTCATTCTCACCAAAGTCCTTCGCAAGTCATCCCACATGTTCAATAACCTGACATTGAGTAGCATAAGGCTTTATGATTGCTTGAATTCTGTATGCCTCCCCCATAACTCGCCTTAGTGGTTTATCTAAATTTTTGAGACTTTGATCACCAAGTAGATCAATTTTCCCACTAATGACATTCCCATACAGATCACTTGAAGTAGATCTCTCCAATTCTACTGCTAGAGCGTCAGCTGGCACAACCAAGCTGTCATTAACCAAGTGAGAAGCTGCATCACTTTCCAACTGACACTGGGTGGCATTAACACAGATAATTTTTTTGTTTTCCTTCACTTCATAATTTTTGAGTTTCTCATATAAAGTGAAACACTCAGATTTGTATTTTTTTAAGTCGTCAACGTACAAATTGTTCTCTTTTTCCAAGGTATCAATGCTTATTAATAACCTAGACTTTAAAGTTTTTAATTCGCCTAACTCGCTCTCAAGACTCCTAGTTTTAGTCTCCAAATCACCAATCTGTGCAACAAATTCTTTATTCAGGTCTATCAAACTAAGTAAGTTTTTATTTAATTGAGAAATTTCATCCTTTTGAGCTCTTACTTTATCCACGAACTCCTGATCTGCAATAAAGACACAGTCCTCAGAGTCCTGAGTTTGTCTTTTAAGCCTGGATATATGTTCCGTTTTTACTTTATTTTCCGATATTAGTTTGTCTATTTCCTGTAGATCCTTACTAGCTTCATTATGCTCATTTTAAAGTTTTTCAATCAAAATATCCTTCTTCCTGCATTCACTCCTATACCTTTCTAAGGATTAAACAAGTTTTTTTGTTTTTTCTCAGTCTATTACACAACTCTTGCAGTCAGGGCAATAAAAAATGATATTTCTCTGGGCTAGTGCAACTACATGAGCCTCTGACGTTGTTATTCCTGAACATTTCTTGCAAAGATTTTTCATATATATTCATTCATAATATCAAATATTTCATCTTCCTTGGGTCTGCCCTTGAAGACGTATTGTGTTTTGTACTATTTTGACTTTATTTTTGTGGCAACACTGAACGTCTTTCAGGTTATTTTGAATTAATTATGCAAATATTTTTCAAATATAAATCAAAAGATTCTTTCCCACTCGTAATTGGCGGAAAAGTAAATACTTTGCACTCAACTTTCACAATTTTTACAATGTATATAATTGGATTTCACTAGAATTACATGCACTAGCGTGACAACAACAACAAGTCGATAATCGATAATGTTGGTATTGTGTTAAGATATTTTTAAAATAAATCCTCAGTATTTCAGTAACATAAGCTTCAAAAAGCTTAGGAATGAGCGATAATTTAGAAATTGGTCTATTATCAATAACTGAGCATTTTTTACCGCTATTCTTAAAAACAGGAACTAGATAGGACTTCCAGTCATCTTCGGAAACATGCCAGATTTCATTGATTGATTAAAAAGTAACCAGAGTGGCCTAGCCAAAGAGAAGGCACAGTTTTTCAAAAGTTGTTGAGGCTTTAAGTATTGCATCATGAGTCGTCCCTCTTTCCTTTCAACCTCATAGAGCTGAGAAAATGGCAAAAAGAGACAAGAAGAAAAGTTGGAGCATAGGAGGGATACCATAATGTCAACTTGTAGAACGAGAAGGTACACTTATTAAACATTTTGTCAACCTTAAGTGCCTGAACTCACAACAACCATTTGTGAACTCCCCTTTACATTAAAACATTATTGCTCCAAGTGAAAGCCAGGAGTCAATAGTATAATTAAATGCCCTTCGTCATGGTATATAGCCAATGGAGTAGTTGTTTCTGCCTTTGCCCAACAAAGATCTATATGCCAAATTTTTGGGTGTCACCATCGTGACTCCAGTGGAGTGCACATGTGTATGGTATAGCAAGTAAGCTGGCCAAGAGTCTTTTTGTTATCCGGAACCTTATAACTTGTCTTTCGACTCATGTTTTGAGAACTGCGTAGTTAACAATATTTGATGTTCGAGAACTGCGTAGTTAACAATATTCCATAGTCATTTGTCCTATGCAATACATGCCCGGGGATACTCTGCTGAGACTCACAGGCTTTTTGCTCTACAGCGAACAGCACTGCAACTTATGGGGGGTATTATTATTATTATTATTAGGGATGATTGCAGGCCTGTCTTTGTACGTCTGGGAATACTTGCTCTGCCCTCTCTCTACATAATGGAAAATCTGCTCTACATCAAGCAAAATGAGGAAATGTTTGCAACTCATAGAGACATCCATGAATACCGTACCTGTTGGGGGCGCAATATAGTGCCTGTCTACTGGAGGTTGGGAAGGTGTTGGGATGGCCCGGGGTATTGAGCCATTAAGTTTTTTAATGTTCTACCACTAGAAATTAGAGACCTCTCCTTAAATCCTTTTAAAAAATATATTAAGAACTTTTTAATAGTAAATGCTTTTTATAATTTTAATGACTATTTAAATTATAGATTTTAACTCTGTAGTTTGTTGTAATATGGTGTGTATTTGTAATATTTTATATATTGTAGCAGCAGAAGGCAGTAGGACAGGTGTATGTTCGACTGTAGTTATCACTATCCAATAGTAGGTTATTTATTTTAGAATCCTAAATTTCATAATTAAGTATTTTACTGACGAGTGTAAACATATATGTATTTAACATGACTAAAGGTATTGAAGTATTGAAGGAGCTAGCTAGTCTATGGTGACCAGATGAGCTCTAAAAAGAGCAAAATGGCGATTGTCATTTGACCAAAATGGATTATTGCGTCTGTCGAGATGCAGAACAAATGTTCCAGACAGGAATCATAGTATCCTTGTTATAATGTTGATGTAGTGTAATAAAAATATATTCACAATATATCAAATAAAATATATCCGTGAATAACAACAGCATTGTTGACGCTCGTCGAAAAGTTTGATTTTGGTGTAGAATAAAGCGCAGCAAATTTTTGAAATTTTGCATAAAGACGGAGTTTGAATCGATCAATAGTTCGCCTAAATAAAATTTCCAAAAGGTTTGAAGTAACTAGTAAAAATTGGAAAAAACCAAAGAACAATAAAATGGTGAAGCGTAAAAAATCACTAAAATTCCTTGTTAATGAGTGTTTTTAGGAGAGTTGTAAACAAAATTTGTGGTATAGTAGCGGCATTGACCAGTGTTTAAAAAACGAAATATTTAATTTATTTTTGGCGTCAGAACTGTATAAATGGCGACTTGTAAAGTGTAATGCGGAAGAAACCGGCACCTATTCTCACGCCAAATGTGATAATTGCAAAACGCTGCTAAGCCTGGATTGTTCAAAATTATCAGCATCAGAACTAAAAGGAGTAACTGTCAAACAACGTTCACCCTATGTTATATATAAATGCAAGAAGTGTATCCAATCAAAAACTGAAGAAAATTATAGAAATGACATCAAAACTCTGACAAAAACAGTTCAAAAATGCTTTGAGGAGATCAAAATTGAAATAAAAGGACTCTTTTCTAAATATGAAGAGTCAGCAGAAAAATTAAAACAAAACTTAGAAAGCACAAAAAAAATTGTACTTTCTGTTAAAGAAGAACAAGACCAATCTAGATCCAAAATTGATAAAGTGGTCAAATCCGTCAGTGAAATTCAAAGATTATATCATGATACTCAGCCTAGTGAGGCATCCACAACTATGCAGGCAATGCTGAACAAGGAAAAATTGCAATTAAAATCAATTGAAAAGTCCTATCAAGAAATGAAAGACAAATATGAAGCTCAGCAGGCAGAAATATTGTACCTCAAGAATAGTATTGCTCTATTAAATGAGTCTGTAAGACAAAATTCAGTAGTAAATATATCACAGCCTGAACCTTCCAGAGACAATCAAACAGAATCTGGCAAAAGCAAAAATCAAGCCATACAGCACACCATCTCTGATAAACAGGTATCTCATGCTATAGCAGTCGCTCAACAACAAACTATAATGAGCACATTGCAACAACAGCCAGACATGCCTGTAAAAGTAATAGGAGTTCAAAAATATGATCATGAATATGCAGCCAAAGCTAAAAAATGGCTCTATGTATCAAAATATAGGTTATCATATACAGCTGAAGAACTACAAACATATTTGACCAATAAATTTCCAGATCGCGATTTTTTCTGTGAACCTGTTGTAAATAAAGCAAAAACGTACAACAGCTTTAAAGTTTCAGTTGACAAGGAACTAATTCTGGAACTGATGGATCCAAAACTATGGCCTGCAGGTATAGAGGTGGCCGAATACTTTTTTCGTCGAAACGTTGATAAGCCCGAATACAAGCCTAGAATCTACTATAGATAGAACAGCCAACACAGAAATATGGGATATCGAAACAATAAACCAGGTTATAGAGTGTATGACAGATAGGGAGACTCTAGAAAAAAAGGATATTATATATACAAATATACAAAGTTTTTTGGCCCATAAAGATGATTTTGTATTTAATATAGTCAGTCTGTTACCAAAAATTATATTATTAAGTGAAACACGTACAACTGATGATGTTCTCGATGTGGAATGCCTTTTAGATAATTATAATCTTATCAGGTGCGACGCAGAAAGTAGACACTCAGGAGGTGTTCTAATGTATTTACAAAAAGGTCTGATATATAAAAATATAAAACATATTGTATTAAATGGAAATTATTGGGGAGTGTTTTCTGAAATTAAAATAGGTTATAAGTATGTGTGTATAGGAGTTATATACTCTCCAAGTTCAAGTCACTCTGTATTTTTAAATGACTTCGAAGAATTATGTGAAAATTTAATAGGAAATGGAAAAGACTTATTAACTGTGGGAGATTTTAATTTAAATTTCATTAGTGAAAATTTTTATACAAACAAACTTAAGGATAGTCTCAATATTCTGGGGTTGAGTCAATGGGTCACAAAACCAACATGGTGTACAAAAGATGGTAGCACTATGATAGACCTGGTGATTGGTAATTTTGATGTTAAGTGTTTAGTTCATGAAAGCCCTAAAATTTCAGATCATTATGTAGTCTCAATAAATCTCTTGAGTAATAAAAAAATGTCAAATATAAAAAATCCGCAAACACAGTTTAGAGTTTTGTCTATTCATGAATTTGAAAATATCAATTACAACTTGATAGATATTGACTGGAATGATGTGCTTAATTCTACAAACGTAGATTTTATTTTCAGTCATATCTTGCATAGACGCTCGGAGGTTATTGATCGAATAGCACCCATAAAAACTACATGTGTTAGGGGCAATAATCTACCTTGGTATGATGCAGAATTAAAACAAGCAAGCCAAATAAAAAATAAATCATACATAAAATTTAAAAAAAGTAGGACAGAAAATGAAAAACTTATACTGTGGGAAGAATATAAACTTAACAGAAATCATTTTGTCACCATATTTAAGCAAAAAAAAGAATTATATTTTTTCAAAAAAATAGATTGTAATCGCACCAATAGTAAATTAATGTGGAAAACATTAAAACAACTTGTTAATAACAGCAACAAAGGATTTAATCAAAACTTAATAAAATTTGAAAACGAAACTGAAGTAGTGCAAGGTGAAATAAATATAGCAAATAGTTTTAACAATTTTTTTTGTCAAAAGTGTGGCAACCATAAGAAATTCAATATCATTGTCCGCTTACTGGTCAGATACAAACTTATCAAAACTAGATAGAGCCTTTGAAAATTTTATTCCTTTAAATATGCGGAGCCTCAGAGATATTGTAAACTCTCTAGATAACAAGTGCAATGTTAATGATGTTCTAAATGCAAAAACAATTAAACAAACTTTTGATGTCATGGGGCACATTTTTTTACAATTAATTAACACTTCTTTAGAACATGGAGTATTTCCTGAATAGTTAAAATGTTCAACGCTGACTCCAATTCCAAAAGTAAATAATAGCATAAATGCTTCTGATTTTTGGCCTATTAATTCACTACCCGCTATAGAAAAAATTCTCGAATTGGCTGTTCACAAACAAATGATTAAATATTTCAATCCAAATAATTTACTTTTTCCTAACCAATCAGGTTTTAGAAAAAAACCATTCATGTGAATCAGCTTTGCAGCTCACAATAGCAACATGGAATGACTTAATAGATAATTGGTAATAGCTGTTTTTCTTGATTTTAAACGAGCCTTCGAAACAATTGACCGTGCAATTTTGTTAAAAAAACTAAGGTATGGACTGTGGCAGATAAAATAAAACTTTCCACCATGACATTTATATATAAAATAAAAAATAATTTATTGCCAAACTACCTTGGTAGATATATTGCTTATAATAGAGATGTACACAATTATCTGACCCGAAATAGGGATAATTTTTTTATAAAGAAAACTAAGTCAAAAAGGGCAATGAACTCATTATTTTTTAAGGGTCTTTCAAATTATAATGATCTACCTGATAATATTAAAAATGCAAACTCAGTAGTAAGTTTTAAATTGATGTTGTTACGTGTTTTAAAATCTTGAAATGTTTGTGTAGTTTTGACAAGATTGTTAAATGTTATGTTTGTAAATTATACTTGCTTGTAGATAATTTTTTAACTGTGCAATTGTTTTTTTTAAAACATACATTATTATGTAAATTTACTTAGATACTTAGATCCAATGTATTAGGTTTGCCTATCTTAATATATATTATTATTATTATTTTTATTATTATATTGCTGCTAATGAAAGCCAGAAGTCAACAGTATAATTCAATACCAGTTGTATTAGTTACCTGACTCGGAGATTTCGGCAGACTATATTGAATAATAATGAAGCCAGTGGTACATTAATCTCAAGTCTACGAGAACTTTACTCTGGAGTACCTCAGGGATCAGTACTTTGCCCGTTTTTATTTTCAATGTTTACGGCGAATTTAGGTAACATCGAACAATCTTGTCAGGTACATATGTTCGCTGACGACGTTCAATTTGCTCCCAAGGAGAGCAATGATGCTTGCTTGTGTATTAATAATGATCTAAGCTTTATAAAAAAATGGGTGGATAAAAACTGCTTGTTTTTAAACCCTTCCATATAATTGCATGTCCTTGTTGGTACTCCAAAAATGTTACATCTTTGCAGTAGTCTTCCTATCCATGTTTGTGGAGTTCCAATTCCTACTGTACAGTCCGCAAAAAATTTGGGATTTATTATTGATTCTAATCTAAAATTTGACAAGCATGACAGTTCTATATGCCAAAAGGCATATCTTAGCCTTAGACAACTTCTCCCTTTTAAATATCTTCTTGATATTGAAACTAAAAAAATGCTTGTTGTTTCATTAGTGATGTCCCATTTTAATTATTGTGACATTGTGTATGGTCCATGTATCAATGGTGCGGCTCGTCATCAGCTGCAGAAAATGATGAATCATGCTGTTCGTCCTGTACCCCGATTTTCTCAAATTACTCCCTGCATCCATGAACTCAGTATGCTTAAGCTTAATGAATTGCTTTTCATTCATTTTGCTTGCTTTGTGGTTAAGATCTTAAACACTGGTATTCCTCATTTAAGGACAAACTAACTTGAGGGGAATAGCTGATTTTCTGCATACTCCTATTCACAGGACCTCAGGATTTGAGTCTTCCTTTTCGTTTCTGGCTCTGGTGGTTTAAAACAGTTTATTGCTCCTCAGGCATCTTTCTATCCCAACAATAAAGACTAAACTAAAACAGCAGTTACTGACGAATACCTTTAATTTGCATGTCAACCTGAATACATTTTAGTTTGAATAATAAACATTTTAATGATATGATACTATAATTGTGATTTTAGTCTAATTGAATTTTATTAGTAGTATTTAGTTTTGCTTTTGCAATCTGGTTAATTATCTTTAGCGTTTTTTGTTTGTATTCTATTTTAATTCTTTAAGAAAATTGTATGTTATTTGTACATTTACTTTGTCAGATAATAGGGCTAGGTTGACATCATTTAAAATGTATCCTGTCCTTTTTTTGTCACAATATTAGCATGCAGGGTAAGTTAAAATTTCTTGTGCTTGCTGAAAAAATAGATTTCTCTTTTATAAATATTAACCTACATTTAAACTATAAATTCTCTACTTTTATATTCAAACGAAAGGCTGCCCTAGAAGAAACATGTGGCCAAAAACAATATACAATTAGAAAAAACTCAAATAAAATAGTTAAAGGAATGTTACTTGACAACTGGCCATTTTAATGTGTTGTGATGTTTGGTTTCTTTAATGTATTTTTTTCTTTAGTTTCAACCTTGGTTTTAACAGTATCAAGAACAGTGTTTTATAACTAATTAAATTTTATCATATCTTATATATCTATAAAATCTCTAAGTTGCAATGGAATATGTTTTATTATGTATACTTTTTGTGAGCAAAATTTGAATTTGGATTGAGAAATAATTTTGTTATCTTTTTGTTTTTGCTGAAATATAAATAGGTACAAGTTAATTCCATGAAGAACAACTAAAACAAGTATTTCTGTGAAAATTCTCTAAAAAATCAGTCATCAGTTGTTTAAGAATTTTTTAACTAAATATTTCATTATTTTTCTCATTCATTTTTCAGGTCAATACAATGCAGTTTTCCTAGGACAAATAAATGTATATTTAAAATATAACACCTAAATTTCCACAAAAGTATGATGGGCAGATAACTCCCACAAGTATGTTTACAAGCTAGCCAAAATCTTTAGAAAAATGACTTAGTCCCTATAACTCAGCTAAAGTCGTTGAGATGACTTAAAAGTCACTTAATATTCTTCAAAATACTTAAAAGTCCCCCAAAAAGAGTTAAAAATCCCCAAGGTCTGTTAAAATCATTCAAAAGAATTAAAATTCACTTATATTCCTTCAAAGGATTTTAAAATTCATCTAAATTCAGTTAAAATCTTAGATTTGAAAGTAACCAAAGTCTTCCAAGTTTTTTTAAGTAACTTGGGAAATATGTTTTATGATTTAAAATTTTAGCATTTTTTCTAAATAAACCATATTACTAGTAATACAATGACTAATATCTAAGGAGGATAATAGGGATAATGAAACCATTTAAATTATCATTTTTTACAAACTACATTTTTAGTCTGCCATTTTGGTGCCCAAATACATATATTATTCCTTTCGGTAACTCTACGGGAAAGGTAGCTCTCTAAAATCACAGTTAAATTTCTTACAAACATGGTGACAAATATTGCGTTAATGGAAAAACATAATGCACCCCTTAAGGATGGAATTTCGAACAATCTAGAAATCAATATTAAATAACTATTATCAAAAGTCATTGACAAAATATTATATACTTAAAGAGATATTTTACAAAAGTGAAATCACATATAATTCCTCCTCACCCCCTAAGTGCGAAACTCGGTGCGAAATATCGAGAAATCTAGAAATTGACTTTTAGGTTACTATTTTTTAAAACTCGTTGATAAAACAATCATCTTAAAAATCTCATTTAGTTGAAGAAATAATGTAAAAAAACTTAAAAATACATTCCACCTCTTTAGAGTTTTGAAAAATTCAGAAATAAGTTTTTAGATAAAAATGTTTGAAAACTTGACGAAAGAATTGTTTCAAAACTCATTTAATTAAAAAGAAGAAAACTGAAAACACAATTTACCCTTTTTCACCCCTTTAAGGATGGATTTTTAAGTTCTAGGAACATTTTCATTATCCTTAAAAGCTACTGGCGAGAAGGAATTCATTTAGGTAAAGAGATATTGTAAAAAAATTAAAGATATATTTTGCCTCCTAAAAGCTAGAATTTTGAAAAATTTGAAAACAAATTTTTAGATGATTATTTTTGAAAGCCATGAAAAAAGAATTGTTTTTTTTTTAGTTAGATACTGTAAAAAAAATGTATTTAATTAAAGAGAAATCATAATAAGTACTGACAGATGATTTTATCCATTTTACCTCATTTTTTGAAAGTTTTGAAAAAATGAGAAATCGGTGCTTAGATAATTCTTTTTCAAAGCTGTAGAAAGCTGAAGAAAGTAGTGTTTTAAAAATTAATTTAGTTGAAGTGATATTGTAGAAAAGGAAAATTAGAATTTCAAAAACCCAGAAACCAATTTTTAGATAATTATTTTTAAAGTTTAAAAGATATCATAAAGTCTTGACTTGTCTCTTTTGTTTACACATCTGACATATTTTTAAGTAGATATTAGGTACACATTTTTATGCTGGAATTTTGCTCTTTATTCTAAATATTTGTCTTGGGTAAAGTCATAAATTATTTATGTTTAATCTCGTGTTTAATTTAGTAGAGGTACTAGATGACCCCACTTATTATCTATTTAGTTATATGTATCTATATTTATATTTTTATTTGTTGTTGTTTTCATCTATTTTTATGTTGGTTTATGTTTCATGTTTATCCTTAATTATTTTGTATTGGATTGGGCTGAAAACGATACCATTCCGTTCATATATTGTCATGTTTTTTTTTTGTTATGTGACCTATTATAAAAACTTGGTACATTTTTTTTTACTATAAGTCTTATTGAATTATAGAAAATATCCTTAGAAAGACTTAAAAGTCACCTAAAATCATCTAAATTTTAATTCATTTATAAGTCACTTAAAACTTATAATTCATTCATAAGTTGCTTAAAACACTTTTAATTCATTCAAATGTTATTATAAGTTAATTCACAAAGACTTGTAAGTATGTGTATACATTTTTGGAGTTATATGCCCCTCGCAAAGTATTGTTTCATTTTACAAAGTACACATATTTTTTTTAATGAAACAAATGCATGAAAAACATGATAAAAGGGCTTAATTGCCTATTAAAAACTATTCTTACTTACAAATGCTTTCTTGTCGAATATGTAGACTTTGAGCAACAATATCTGAGAACTGTTTTAAAGTTGAGTTAACTTGATTCTGATTCACATTTGTTTTAGTTTTTAGTCCGTGTAAAAACACTGCTTCAAGACACAAACAAAGTCCGGCTACACATGAGTCAAACTCAGTTGCTAGCTCATTTTTACCTCCAAATCTACAAAGTTTCAAATAATACAAATATCAGATCAAAAATCTACATTATGTTATTTTAAAGAGATACAAAAGTAGTTTTTGCTACCTTAGGGGCATCACACTATGAAATATGTACAGTAATTTCAGAAATCACTAGGATTTCACATTATTTCAGATAAAATTGTATGATTTCAGGAGTGATTTTGTGATTTAAAACAACACAGAGATTTTGAGTGTGTGACGCCCCTCGGTACTAACAAACGAATGTTGGTAACCTTCATTAATATATATCAATCTAATAAGTTTAATTTTAAGCAAACCAGGAGCAAAAAAGTTTTAATTCATATTTCACATCTCTATAAAACATAAAAAACTTTGTCTATGAATAAGCAGATACTTACATAGTAACTAATAATATTTCTTACCTCTTTTGACACCTTTGTACACACTCTAACAACTGTTTTAAAAGTTTATCAGGATCTTCGGGTCTGTTTTCGAAATTCACAGATACTGTTCCTGTGGACATCAGTTTTAAGGACTACAAAGAACACAGTAACATACAAAGTAGCTTAATTTTTTTATTGTTATGGTTATCAGTTGTAATAATCAAATCATACTCATTATATTAACCATTATTGAGACAACCCACTTTTTACTTTAAAGTTATATTTTATTTAAAACTGAACTCGAAACTAGGTCAAAGGAATATCCGCTTATTATTGTGAAATTAAAATACTACCTCACCATAATTCACCGAATTCGTCATGTATATTTTTTTCTAGTTCCATGGATGGTATTTATTTTGAGTTTTGACGTTTGACTTGACAGTTGCCACTTGACGTTTCGCGAAGTTGGTGTTAAAAGATTGTACAACGTATTTTGTAAATATTTAAGGAGTGGTGAATTATATAGTACAAGAAAATTATCCATTCCGGGATTATCCCCGAATGTAGTCTGGTTTTCAGGCCAAGAAAATCTATTAATAA
Organism: Kuschelorhynchus macadamiae; assembly: GCA_030620095.1. Classification (NCBI taxonomy): domain Eukaryota; kingdom Metazoa; phylum Arthropoda; class Insecta; order Coleoptera; family Curculionidae; genus Kuschelorhynchus; species Kuschelorhynchus macadamiae. The sequence continues at coordinate 291,992 of JAUTXW010003395.1, read as the reverse complement.
TTATCCTCAAATAGTAGGGAATACCAATTTACGCAAATAAAAAAGGCATGCAATGTTTTAATTTCAAATTCATAAATTACCGGACTTGCTGAATTATCAGTTTTAAAAACTTTGTGAATAAAATAGATATAAGAAGATAGTCTAAGTCTTGACATAAAATTAAAGAAACACGTTTAACACGGCTAGTTATTCTATTATAAATTTAGTGAAGTGTCCGAAATATGGAATATTCACATTGATACTAGTCTAGTATTTTATCATGGCTAGTTAATCTATTATAAATTTAGTGAAGTTTCCGAAATATGGAATATATTCATGATTCACGGTTGACGATACTCATTTTTTTTTCTAGACATGGACGTGGTAACCAACCAATAACGAGTCTTATAAAAATCAATATAAAATATTCTGGAATTTCTCATAGTTAGTGGAAGTGGAGCCGAGTCTACTGGAAATTTTCATTAAAAAAGAACTGCTCTTCTCGTCGTTTTTTTTGTATAAACATATTGGTGGGATCACAGAAGAAGGGAATCCTGAGTTTTTCTATTGCACAACGCAGCACAACGATCAGAAGTCGTATTTTTGTACCTTGTACCTACCGGGAAGGCTTTAAGGTGAGGACATCAGTGGAAGGTTGCAGTTCTTTCTTAGGTCTCCAGGACAAAAATTTCTATAAGGTAAAAACTATTTCATTCTGACCAGGGCTAGCATGCTGAAGGCTGCGTGCTTGTCTTCGTAGTAAACCAAGTAGTGAGTCCTCCACCTCGCTGTGGATCAAGCCCTTTCAGGGACAGATACCCTTTACTGGGCGAATTACCATTACTAGTAAGTTCTGGGTAATTTGGTGAAATCACGGTCTGTAAATTAATTTAACTAAAACTTCCGTCGTAATGAAACCTAACTTCCTCTTGTACAGGAATGTAAAGCCAGAAAATGTGTCCACTTAACGATTCGAGATGGGTTTTTTAATTAAGAGTGTGTTTCTAATAATTTAAATCTTTTGTTATGTGCAAACGAAATCAAAAGTAGTTCAACTCCACTCGCTTTGGGAAGCTGATTCTTTTTTAATATATTTCGTGTTTGGCAGAATTAAGTCAAAAATTAAAGTATTTTTAAAAGGTTCGGATGAATTTCCAATTTTGTGTAACCGATGGGAACCTACCTCTATACATTACCAATAATTAAAAATTGATCACTAACCGCAACAGCTGTTTTTGACAGCAGCTTTTAAAAACATTGAAAAAATGAAAAATTGAAAAGATTTGGATTAAAAAAACAATCGTGCGTATTTATATGAGGTGGAGATGAAAATTTAAAAGCTATAAAAAACGCATACCTACCAACAATATCAAAATGTCCTGTGAAATTCGCATAACAGCAAGTATACAGAATATTTCTGCTATTCGAAGGTGTTTATTCCCTACTGATGACCAAAGAGGTAATTAATAGTTTGCTTTGTTAAAAATCTGCATTTTCTTAGTTTTAATTAAAAGCTTAATTACTTAGGATTTTAAACTGTTGTATTGATCAATATACTGGCAAAACTTTCTATTAGATGTGTATGAATTAGAGAATAAGGACATTATTGAGGTAAATTATTGTCTATTCTTAAATAACTATTCCATTGGCTTTATTATGCTTATCATTTGAGATACAAAAGTATGCATAATATATTGGGTCTAATTCATAGTTTGTTTTTAGGTACCGACTCGTGGTTACATTCCTGCAAAATATCTCCCTCTCCTACTGGCGATTTATTAGTTATAGGTAATGAAAGAAGATTGGTAGTTTTAAACTCAAAATGGGATTCAGCATCTTCATTAAGCATATTTCAGATAAGTTTTTCAGAATCGATTCATGAGTATGATAAAATTAAAGCCGTGTTATGCCTTCCAATTGTTGGTGAAAGTCACAGTTCACATGTGGGACCTGATTGGACTTGCATTGTCATAGGTTTGTACTTTTTATTATTGATATTAATAATAATAATGATAATAATAATAATATTGTTTAGTCCCAACACAATTTTCTATAGATAACATAATGCACTTTTTATTTTTCAGATGAATAAAAATAACTTGGTTATCTTTTATTTAACCCTGATAATACTCTATACATATGATTTTATTTGATGCTTACTAACCTGTGTAGAACGATAGATATGTGGCTCACCATTTTTTTCTTCACCAACATATTAGAATTAATTTTGGTTGATTAAAAAAGACATCATCGAGGACATTATTCACGTCTTCATATTTTCGTGTTATGAGATATTAAAAAACATGTTTTCTCAATTCCATCAGTTTATCTGTTTGACTTCAGGTTTTGATAAAAAATTAAGGGTTATACTTATATCGGGATGGCCTGGTAATATTTTGGTAAAACTCGAATATGGCCCAATAAATTGGTGGCCTAGTGAAATTTAAAATATTCAGATTTTGTACAAAAATCAAGTATTACATACAAATGCTGATAAAATTTTGGTATAAATCCAAGATATGAAATAAAATGACAGCTTAATAGAGTAGATAAAAAAGCAACTTGAATAAACTACTTATGAATGAATGAATGAATGAATTTTATTGGTGCTAGGCTTAAAATATTTTCACAAGTCAAGTACCTAGTAGATCACACTTAAAATAGTTACAAAATTTAGGTTTAAAATAACTAAACAGTTTAAAAAGTCGATTAGTAGATTAGTTACAAAACACATCATAATCTCATAAGTTGCAAAATCATCATAAATCCTAATCTTATTAATAAAAATCTCGAAAATGGGTGGTGGTGAGAGTTATAATAGTTTCAAAAATTTACACATATTATACTATACAATTATGTAGGTGTACTCTTTTAGTTGACTCCAAATAATTGGATATAATAAAGTAAGTAAATTGGCCAATTTCAGGTTAGATCTGAACAATCATTGTGTGAATAAAAAGCTTTGGACTTAAGAGAGATTCTGACTTTTTCTTTAAGCTGTTCTGGTTCAAGAAATTTTGTTTGTGTTGGCAGAACATTGTAGAACTTAATGACAAAATTATTCTGATCATCTCTGGCTCTTGGAGTCCTGTGATAAGCCAGTGTGAGGTAATCCTTGGTTTTGGTATTGTAATCATCATTTTCCCTATTTCGAATATGTGAATGTATGTTTACAGAGATGCAACTTAGACAACTTAGAATTAAAATACTAGGTTTTGTTAAGATTTTTAGATTAATATCATCTTTCACACCAGATTAATAGAATGCAGCTCCTACGAAAGTCTCGGGTCCAACGTTACTTTTAGAAATCTGACAGAGTTTTCATGAGCATATTGGAGGTAAGGGGCACACAGCAATCGTCAACATCTGTGTTTGTGAATTATTTATGCCCAACCTGTCATTCAAACACCATTTGTAAATTCCAACCTTAGAGGCCTCAATCTCTCCATGCATATGCTCAAGATTTAGAAATTCAGCGAGAGAAGTTGTATGATCTGCAAATTAAAGAATATTGAAATATGTCATTGATGTATATTAAGAAAAAAATAGGTCCCAGTATTGAAGCCAGATCTTTTTTTAAAGTAGGATTTCAATAATTTTGTGGTCTTCTCACTATATCCATAAGCCCCAAGCTTCTTTGGACAGTATCTCATATGATAAGCAATCAAATGCCCTTGTCAGATCAAACAAGCAAGCAAACTCTGAACAAAGGTGGACAAACAGTTTATTGCTATTGTTGTTGGCCGTCCAACCAACTGACATGGATTAAACAGCCCATTTTGTTTGAAATACTTAATGATCTGGTTCTTTATCACTATTTCAAACACCTTTCCTTAAACTGACACCTCATCAAAGGCCCCCTTTTTATGACTAAGTAACACCGTGCTATTTGCAGTCTGGAAAGGTGCTGTTGGCTATACACTAGTTTATTATTTCACTTAAATGATAAAGTATTATATTTTTTATGGATCTTATTATTTTAATGAAACAAAAAGATCTGTCTGTATATAATTCAAATCCAAAATTATAGCAGAGCTCTTTCAACTAACTAGATCTCATTAATGCTACCCATATATAAGTACATCGAGTAATAAAACCCTTCAATTATAAAGATGGTGGGGACAAGGCCAAAAACTAAAAAAGAGAACAAAAAGGTTGAATCAAACAATATACTTACTTATCAATGAACAAGCAGAAAGGTACATAGTACTAAATCAATGTACTTAAAAAATTTTATAAGTAACAAAGACAAAACTAAAGTTGATGAACACGAAATTACATTTAAAATTTTTTTTTTAATTTATTGCTTAAAAAGCAGCCATTGTTTGTGTAGGTATGATGAAATACAAATGTGAGAATCTCTTTAATAGGAAGCAAAAAGAAAAACAGTCAAGAGATTAATTCAGGGTCCCAATCTCGTGCAGTAAAGATGCCTGAAAGTGATCCATTTTGTCACGGTCTAATCCCAAGAACCATGATTCCTTAACTAATAGATGTTTTTTACTGTTTAATCAAAAAGCAACACTAATAATGGGTTTGGATCAAAACATGAAACAAAGACTGTGTGGGTAAATTGAGAGAGCTGAGAAAAATAAAACAATAAAAAGTAGCTTTTAAACAATTGACTAGTGATAACAAAAATAAGTACATTTTTACTAAACCTAGCCTAAATTTCAAGTGAAATTGAAACAAAACTAGAACCATGAGAAACCCAAGCAAGTCTTTGCGGGAAGGTTGGCAAAGGAACTAACTGAACTAAAATTTATTTATTTATTTATTCATTACAAACAGGTCTAGGAGCCAATGGTACAAAGTATTTTATTTTTTATATATTTTTTTTCAAAAATCTTAATTGTGTATGACAGTTTTAAGACAATTTTTTATTTTAAAATTGTAATTTTTCCTTATTACAGCTTTTGTCAGTGAGATTTAATCTTTAGAGAATAAAGCATATTTTGAGTATAAGACTAAAACTAGTACTAAAATTAATAAAAATGTGTAACACTAAGGAATACAATTCAAGTCAAAATAACATAAGTCATCAATAAAAAATAACATAACAATGATGATACTAAATGATGAATGAAAATATGATTTAAAGACAAGATAATGAGGAAATTTTCTTTGTCCCTGTCAAGTTTGTCAATATAGATTTTGAAATGTGGATTTCAAGGAACTGAGTTAAAATGGTAGTTGATTTATACAATTCTCTAAATGTGGTCTCACTAACCATGTATAAAGAAGTTTTATGGAATTGATATTTTTAAAGTGTCTTGTGTTTCTTCTTATGAAACCCAAGATTCTTAGAGCTTTATTATGGCAATTTTAGTTTGCTTATTTTAATTATGGACTCCATACTTTTAGGTATTAAAGAAATTTTTGAAATAGGTCTGTAATTATTATTGTCATTTTTATTACAATTATGTTTGAAAATAGGTGATATATGCGTTATTTTCTAGAATGAGGGGAATGTACCACTATTAAGAGAATTATTGAAAAGGAGGCCTTGAGAGGAATAATGCACAACCCTTTAAGAATTTTGGATGGAGATTGTTTGGACCTGGGCCCTTGTTCAAAGTTATGTTTTCTAGTCTATCCAAAATAACTGATATTTCAAAATAAAATTAATTAATATTTAAATTAGAAAAAAGAGATATGTTCCTGAGTTGTGGTACTTGAACTTTTCACATATACAAATGCAAAATGTTTTGCAAAAGCTTCAGCAATCTCAGATTGTTCTGTGAATTCTTTATCTTAAAATCTAAGAAGTTTGGGAATATTATTTTGATCCTTTTTTGAATTCACAAATTTCCAGAAAGAACTAGGTTCAGACTTAATATCATTTTCAATTTTTTCAATGTAATTTTTGTAACAAATCGATGATCTATTTTTATAAGTTTTCTGAGGGCAGAGAATTTGGAATAATTAGCGGAAGATTTAATAGATTAATATAATTTGTAATATGTTTTTTTTGGATTGTCAGTTCTTTAAGTTCATTATCAAACCAAGAGGGAGAGTTAAATTAATTTTTAATTCTGATTTTAGGTACAAACTCATAGAGACAATGATCTAGAATTAAATATAATCTCTCTACTGCTAAGTCCATATCACATGCTAAAATTTCATCCCAACTTATACATAGTAGATAGTTATTAATACTTATGTAGTAACAGTTAGTAAAATTAAAAATAAAATAGTCGTTACAGGTAGGAACATTACTTATCACATTGGTATCTATACTAAACATTAGAGCAGAGTGATAATTATCGGAAGGTACTAGAACATCACAGGCAATATATATACTCTTGTACCAAAATCATTCATAAAAATTTAGTCCAAAAATACCATATTGGCATTAGGAATTGTATTAATTTGCTGTAAGTTGGCATATGTCATAGATCCAGTAAGAAATTCAGCAGCTGAGCCTTTATTTATCTGAATATATTTATAACTATCGTTTTTTAAAAAGTTGAGTCTGGGTAGGTTATAATCTCCCATTAAATAAAAAGAAGCATTATCAAATAATTAGAATCACAATGCGCCTCATACTCACTAATACTAGAAATAGGAGGAAAATAGACTAAATCAACAATGAACAGGTCAGAATTGATTTGTAGTTTCACCCATAGTTACTCATGGCCAGCAGACTGGTGTGGTGGCTCTAAGGTACTCACTTTCATATTATTCAATACTCCAATAAGTACTGCTCCTCCTATGGTCATACCTGTAGCTTGCATATCTCTGACGTTTCTGAAGACAATATACTTCCGAAGGAAGGGCAATTAAAATGTTCAGAGATAATTCATCCCCACCAGATGTAAGTTTATTTTTTATATCCCCAAAAACTTCCTTTATCTCTGTAGTGTTAGTGGGGGCAAAGTAAAACGATTCAGACATCCTCATTCCCTTGAGATAATGCAGGATCTCCTCGACTCACTATGATTCCTGTGAGTGTAGCTGCTATAGAGCTGAAAAAATTGTTTAACCTCTTGCGATCAATGCTTATGCCATCATAGGTTAATGAAGACTTATTCCTGTGGTTTAGTTCATTAACAACTTTCCAAGCCTCATTATTCATGTTGGTTGTCTGTGCAAACCTCTTACTGTAATAAAGATCTCAAGAAAACTATAGCGCAAACTTCCTACTAGCATGCAAGGAATGGATATTTCTTGCCGATACCAGTTGCCATCCACTCCTTACACATCCTAGTGGGAAATGCCTGTCTAAAAAGACTCAGAAGATTTGTTGATACTGATTGAGAGGATCAGAGCAATCAATAACAGCATTCCAAGCTATTTCGTTACATAATACAACTACATACAGCATCATGGTCTCAAAGACCAGCAGGTATTCATTGAGCATTAGATTGATTTCAAATTTTGTGAAAGAATTCAAAAATTCAAAACAAGGTTTATTATCATAAATACATAGTATTTATGGACAAAACTTGTTAGAATATAAAATATAATACAAAAAAGAACGCAACTAAGATAAAATTGTGGTATGAATTCAGGATGGAAGAACAAAATGGTATCCAAATACCTAAAGTATTTGAAATCATGAAAAAATCACCCTCCCTGGTTTTTACAGATCTTCATGTTCTAGGGTCCCTAGTCCCGTATAGCGAAAAAACTAGTTACCCATTTGACTTCAAACTTGTATTATTTATATTTTGTTTTTATGCATTGTGACTGATGAAAATCTTTGTTTTGATTTGATTTTAACTAAGTTTTTTATAATTAAAAAAATTTGTATTTTATTTGTATCTAATCATTGAAAGCTGCTGTGTTATTTTATTTTTTTCTATTTTGCAAAGTTTTAATTATATTTGTACTTGTTTCCAGAATTAGTTTTTGCTCACTTATTTATTTTTGATATTAGTTGGCTACTTTCGATATTGTGACAATACTTTGGACTGGTAGAAGAAAACTCATCCTAGTTTATTAAATATTGAGATAAAGTTATTTATTGCTAAAAACTGTGCTTAGAGTGTTATTATACACATCAAAAGTCTTGGACACCTTTATAGGATGCAATGCAAATATACTCTGCTTCAAGATTGCATATCTTCAGTAATATCTGATCCAGCAAAATATTTAAAAAAAAATGTCGATAGATACAGGGCTATCACTGCTTCTTATCTCGAATATATCAGAATGCTCTACAGAGTGTTTATAAAAAAATATAAAAATACTCTGAATGTTAATTTAACACACAAAGTTTTCAAACATTCTGATCACAATTGAATATCCCAGTTAAGGGGCAGTGGTAGCCCTGTTTGTCATTTACAACGTTTTTTATTCACCTCATTGGATCAGTTATTACTGACGGTAAGCAGTCTGGAAACATTGTTTTGTATCTTATCAAGGGATACAAGACTTTTGATGTTGTGCGTATATAAGACATAACTTAGCTGTTTTGGAAATGTAAACAAAAACCTTATGTTTGAAATTTCGGAGGTGTTTATAAAATACATTTATTTGAATTTTTTTTTTTGAGTGTTCACCCTTAACGTTATAATCTATTTAAGCATAGTCCTAAATAGTTAATTTTTATTTTAGGCTATGATTCTGGTTATGTACGTTTCTACACTGAATATTGTGACCTATTATTTGAAGAACAATTCCATAGTGAAAATATTACAAGTGTTAAGTGCCAGAGCCAACACAGTCCTAGGCCAGATATATCTCCAGAGTTACATCCAGAAGAATTGTATATTCAATATCAGAGCAATGTATGTGTTCTAAATGGGCAGCAACTGTTTGAGAACTTAAGGAATTATAGAAGTCAATTAGCCCGAGGTATCTTCATAGGTTTATATACAACAAAAATATACAAAACAATACTAGCTTGTACAGCTGTAATCAATTTCGAAATCATGGTTTGTAGTTTTTGTCTATTGTAAATTGGATTTGTTTTTTATCTATACCCAAGAATCCAGGCAAGAATAATTTTTTTTAATAAAACAAAATATTATATGTTTCAGCAAAATATATTTCCTACTGAAAAAAAAAACATGAATATATAGGATACAGATCATAAATGAACAAATTGGTAAAATGGTGGAAAAATAAATAAAAAAAAATTGTACAAGATAAATGAAATGTTACAACAATCAACACATGTATATAATTTGTATAAAATCCCTAAAATGAGATCTGATTGCTAACAAGTATTTTTAATAAATAACAAAATTCAGTTCAAAATACCAAGTAGAATTGTTATTTGTTTTATTAATTTTTATTCACCTACTTCAATATTACAGACAGATGCATGAAGACATATTGAATGCTATTTTTTCCATTAAATTAATTATTGATTATTGGATAGAATACCAGACAGCTGTTTCGGATATATTTTAAAGTACTTATCAACAAAAATATTCCTCTTACTTTATAAAAAAGCATATTTAAGGCTCTTAAAAGACCTACCTATGATATATGTTTAATTATTTTATTTGATACCATCAATTGCATTTCAGATGTACTGAATAATAATTATGAACAGCACTAAGAATAATTCTGTTGTAGTTCAAGCAAATGGAAGTCCTGTGGATTTTAAACAAATTCCCCTGAATGTTAAAAAATGGGGTTTTCAGGATCAGGCTTCAATAAACGATGTCGCTATAATAGGCCTAAACATGTCCAATGCTTTCGATCATTTACTGACTGCTTCTATTTGTGGTGGTTTTGATACCAAGTACAGGAATACCGCACCTAATAGTACACTAGTGTTGGCTGCTGGATCCAAACCATTCTTGGGTAAAATTAATACTTATCTTGATACTTATTTTTTTAAAATATATTTTCTTTTTTTACTACTGCGTAGAATCAAAGTGTAAAAAATACAAAAATTGAAGGGTTTGTCGGGTGGTAGTTTTTTACACTTTACTTTTTATTTGTATAACAATTTAGCACTTATAATATTTTTTTTGCTGATTATAATTATCGCAAGTTTGATACTTTTTATTTTAGAGACAATTATTATATTCCTACTGTGTGTATTATATTTGTAGATATATAATATTCAGGGTATTACATCAAAAAAATATAGTCTATGGTTTATTGACACACTTTTATTAAAAAATCTCTATTCATAAAAATAATGCATTAAATATACATGGAAGACCTTAAAATTTTTATACTCACCATTTTTTCTGACTCATTAAACAAAAAAATATTTTTATTATACATGGCATAATATAAGACAAAAATGTTAGATAGATATAGGTCCAAAACGGCCTAATTTTTAAGATACAGGGTGTTAAAATTTGTTACACTTACACCATAATTAATATCTATAAAATGGCCATAATACATTTTAGAAAATTATGAAGGTTGTAACTTTTGATCCCTTTGTCTTCCCAAAAACAAATTCGGTAGCGACACTGACCTGGTTTGGGACTTTTATCACGCTTGCTGCATTATTTTACAAATGTAGATCCTGGACTTTTTGGATATTTTGCTCCATTTTGAAGTAACTTAGAAAAATGTGTTTAAAAACATGGACATCTTTAATAATAATAAATGTCTTTATTTCTGAATTTTGATACAAAGTAATAAAAAATATAAGGAATAAAAAACATTCAGAAAAAGGTGAAGTTCAGATAGGACATCCTGGAATATCCCCCTGATCAGACTCATCCCCGGATATATAATAAATACATAACTTATAACTAAAAATAAATGATAAGAGACAGAAAAAAAAGTACTTATGGTACATATGGCGGCTAGCAATTAAAAAAAATGCAAACTTACATATAGACCCAAGAAGAAGTTATGTTATGATTTTTATGTTTAGTCGTAATAAATATTTTATAATTGTTCCTGAAAGTGGATAGTGAAAGTGTCTTGAACTTATCTGGTAAATTATTATAGAGTTTAGCAATGTGTAACTCTGTCCTTTCCTCCATACTCAACCAATTGGTTTCCACCAGTTTGTGTGATATATGTTCATATTTCCATATTCCATAAATAAGTCTTAGGCTAGAATTTTGCATATACTGAATTCTACGTTTATCAATATGATATCATGATTGAACACAGAGAGCACGAGTGAGTCACAGAGTAAAGTTTTTGTCGTTCGCGACAAAAAATGACGATTTTGAAATAATAACTTTAACACATACACTCTAAGTCTGCCTTATGACCGAAAATCGTCAAACAACACTTCTTAGGATTGAATATAAGCGAATGTTCTAAAGATAATTTATTTAATAAATTTAACTCTCTACTCATAATTTCACAGCTGGCAACGACATCGACCTTTTTAAAAGATAAATAAACTTGCGTATCATCTGCATAATATTGAGCAAAGCATATTTCCAGTGCTTTGGAAAGAAAAGCGGTATAAATGGCATACAAAAGTGGAGACAAGGGTGAGCCTTGAGGTACACCATTAGCAATTTTTATTCGAGCGGACACCATGCTGTCAATTCGGACTGACTGGTCTCTATTTGTTAAGAAATTTTTGAAAAACAAAACTGCGCTCTCAGAAAGACCAATGTGGTGCAAAACAGCAAATACCAGCCCATGATTTACTGTGTCGGAGGCTTTCAGATAGTTGAATACTAAATAGTTTTTCTAGAATTGTGGACAAAAGGCAAAACACTAATGGACCAAATCTTTAAATTCTTTTGGTGAGGATATTTTGGGTAACGGTTGTATTAACGCTTTTTTCCAATTTGACGGAAATACTGCATAAGCGATACAATAATTAATTAGGTGTGTTATATAAGGTAAGAAAAAGTGACAACACAATTTTAAAATACAACTACTGATACAGTTTGTTCCCTCAGTGCAAGATTTTGACCCATCAAAATTTTAGAAACTTGAATCTCTGATACCTCAGAAAAATTTAAAATAACAGATACCTTGTCGCTTAGTTCGTTTTTATAGTAATTAATATGCCTTGTATTATCAACAGTAACCTTAATAGCCGGAACAGTAAAAAATAGGTTAAAATTGCCAGGTTTTTTAAGGGACTCTGGGATTTCTACAATATTTTTTTCCTTGTAAAGACCAAATTTTCTCATAATGGTTTTTAGCTTTCAATTGGATAAAAAATAATGCTAAAAATATTATAACTGTCCCTGTTTTTAAAAACATTTTTCTCAATGACTTCAAATCGGGGCAGGATAGCAACCCAGGTCAGGGTGCCTACAGATTTATTTTTTGGGCAGTTAAAGGCATTATGAATTCAAAAAAGAATTACACGCTGTGTAATTTTCTAAAATTTCTTATGGTTATTCTATAGACATTAATTGCGGTGTATCGGGAGCCAAATTTAAATTAAATATCTCTAGAAAGGTACAAGGTACATCAAAAAAATTGAAAGACATTTAAAATTTTAACATCCTCTATGTTAAAAATGAAGCCGTTTTGGACCTATGCCTACATAATATTTTTGTTTTATGTTGTGCCCAGGAATCTCCGATTAAGCGAAGGTCCTCGTTTTTTGAAACACCTTATATATGTATAAACAATTGCCCTGTACCAATATATGAAAAAATACACTTATATGAAATTATAAACACTATTTATAATATATACTGCTGAACAAAAGAACTTATACATGCAAATTTCAATATTTTTCATAAGAATTAAGATACAGAGTTGTGGTTTTTTACTTTGTCTGGCAATATGTATATAGTTTATGTCCTGGAGGGTGTAAATGCATACATGTCTAGTTTACATACTGTTATGTAAGACCTTATTTTCTTGAGATTTTCTTGAATGATAACTGTTACAAAATTAAATATTTGATTGTTCTTTTCTAAATACATATTAATATAATTTAAATCATATAGGTACATGCAAACAATCTATTTTTTAATTTTTTTTTTCAGTTTTTGATATACATTGTGTTTTTAACAAAATGCAAATTTTTCTCAGCTTTCTGTACGCATTGAAACAATTGTTTTTAGCCTTAGATATAATCAAGAGTATTGCTTTTAAATATTGTAACTTAACCATTTTACATAGAGCCTTGTCAAAAGTTAAATGCCATCATTATGTTAAAAAAAATCTGTATTGCATAATTTTTACATAAGACTAACTTTTATTTCACCTCAAACGCTAAGACATTAAGATAATTTAACCTTCTTAACAAAACCATCTTTAGAATTTGAAATTTCCTTCATTTTTATACTTTCACATGAACTTTTGATCTTACCTTGTATGAGGACTTTCCTTATAATTCACCATCCTTCAGTTCTGGTATACTCATTACATATTACTATAAAAGATACACAAAACATTGTTAAATATAAGAGTCGTAGGGTTTATTATGTAATTTATAAAACATTAGTGTTTATATAATCATCCAATATAAATTGGATGTCAGAGTCAATATACATGGAACAACCTGTTTTTTATATGCCACTCAAAAGCGTCAAGTTTTGCTGATTAGAGAAAGACGAAGAACGTTCTACTACACAGTAGACTCAGTGGGAATAAATTGCTTTTAATGGCAAGGTTTCTTTAAATATAAATATGTTATATCTAATATATATACAATCAGCAATAAGAGAATTATTTAATGGGTATATAATCTACAGTGTGTTCCATTTAAAAAATGTATTTTTGAGACATCCTATATTTATAAACTACTTAATAATATATATTTAACTTTTTTTTATCTATTAAAATTAAATCAATATTGGGGTTACAAATTATGAGGAAATGCCCCGTACAAGGTAAAATCAAATGGTTATTTAAGAGTATAAAAAATTAAGGATGTTTCAAAAGTCAAAAATCATTTTGTCAAAAAAGTCTGTTATTACTTAAATTTATAGAAAAGTTCCTATTGTGTCGGCATTTGACATAACAAAAAAGACTTTTTTAATATTATGGTGGCGATTGACAATATATAAATTAAAGCAATATTGCTTTAATTTTAAGGGATACGAAAAATTTTTATATATAAAAATTGTATTATGTAGTTTATAGAAAATTATTATATATGTATACTAGGGTTGTGCACTAGTCATTTAACCGATCAAATGACAGTCTATTTGACCACTGCCAAATATTAGATGGTCAGACAAAATGTGTTGTTGGTACTAGCTTCTTGTTGAATAATAGTAATTGCGCGCGGTGCAGATTTTTTCATTAATAATCTTTGTTTTTGTTTAAAGTGTTTTTTAAGTTATTTTTATGTGCGTGTTTGAGAATACACTCTATATAATACATTTGTTGTAGAACTCTAGATTATAAGTTCTATAAGTATGCTTCACTTTTTCAACTTTCTTCTGAATAACTATCTTTCAAATAACAGGGAACAGTATTTTTTTCAAAAAGTGCAATGAAAACACCCAAAAAACATGCTAGGTTTGAATATGACTAATTTCGCATGACAGTTTTTTAAGAATACCTCTGCTTAATGTGTATCTATCATTTACTCACATGTTTAGACGTCATGCTTATACATACAGGACATACAGAAACATAGTACTTATAGTACTTTGATAGGTTTAATATAGTTGATTTTCTATCATTTTTTAATTATATAATAAGCAATTTTTAGGGTATCACTATGCCTTAGAAGGAGTGAATCAACCTGTTTTAAGTGATGTAGCAAAAGCTGTTGCCAGTAAATTGAAATCGGCTTTACCGTAAGTAGTTATATGTTTCATATTTTTGTATGATCATAAATTCACACCACACACATATATATGATATATATATATATATATATATATATATATATATATATATATATATATATATATATATATATATATATATATATATATATATATATATATATATATATATATATATATATATATATATATATATATATATATATATATATATATATATATATATATATATATATATATATATATATATATATATATATATATATATATATATATATATATATATATATATATATATATATATATATTCATATACATATTTGATTAAATATGCTTCTGTTTTTTAGATATAAGTTAAGCAGATAATAAGCTCCATCTTTTTGCTACTAAACATAGATTTACACTTTTGCCCAATGTCCAAAAATTGCGTAAAATGAACTTTCGTAAAAAAGTTTCCGGTTTTTTAGTTTTTTCTAGGTTGACCATGCTATAGGATCAGTTCTTCGATGGGACAGACTTTTTTAGTCAACATGCATCTAGGGAGTTGCAAATATCTCGAATGATTTAAGCGAGGGGTAAAAATAGATGTGTATGCAAAAGTGTAATAAATTTCATGGATCCTGCCCAGATTTTGTAAAGTTCTAGGAGGTATTTTGCTCAGACTGATTAGGGTATAGGCACTCCCATCAATTCAAATATAACAAAATAATAAGAGAGAACAAGCTATCGCCTTTATCAATACAATACGAAGCGTTTTGTATGTCTGGTCACAATATGGTTTTATTTACACTTACCTGGAATGTAAGGCTTAGTTTGAATGCACGAAAACAGTATTTCTCAACACAAAACTGCCAATGCCGCCAAACAAAGACCTTTACAATTGTTTACTTTATTACTGCCGGGTGGCATTGCCGCACTTCGTTATCTGCTAGGAGTTTCAAATGAATGGATACTTATCCCTTGAATTAATATTGTTTTTCTATTTTAGTTTTTTTCAGAGACAAAAAGATTCTCTTTCAAAAAACTTATAGTTGCAATATTTTAGTTTGTCACAATATACACGGATTTTTTCATTATTTTATAATAGACCGTCATCGTCAATGTTGCAAGGAATTTAGCTCGGAAACGTGTTTTTTTACCTTTGCACCGTGTCGAAACGGTTGCAGGTAGGGGGGTAAATTTTGGTACGTTTTTAGTAGACAACCGGGGGTATATGACGATGTTAAACAATTGACGGTAATGGTTCCTAGTACCATGCTTAAAAAACGAGAACTATATATAAAAAAGAGTTTGTTTTTGAAAACTGTGGGTCGGATTACGTCTACGAAACTTTTCAGAGGGATGGCTTTATCATCGTTCATGTTACTTTTCTGTCCTGTTTCTCCTACATACAATTCTCCACAGGAGCAAAGAATTTTATGTACTTGCGTTTGAAAAGGTGCATCTTTCAAGGATCGCAAGCATAATCTAATCTTCTTATGTATATTGATGATTGTATGTATGTTTTACCGCCGAAGCAATCGTCTGCTTTCTGCACATTTCGTGGAAAAAGTTAAGTCGATCCAGTTGGATCCCAAAGATATTTTGGTCAGTTTCGATATAGAATCACTATACACAAATGTTTCTGTTAACGACTCAATTTTTATTGTATCAGACCTATTGGAACATAATAATCTTGATGATAACTTACTAGACCTAGTGGAAGTCTTACATATACTTATTTTATTTTTCAAGGAACTTTTTATGAACAAACCTCAGGAGCAGCTATGAAGTCTCCTCAATCAGCTATGGTAGCAAATATCTTATGAAGCCTTTTGAGGCTATTGCTTTAACATCCGCTCCATTAAATCCAAAACCCTGGTTTAGATATGTAAATGATACTTTTGTTGTACTTTTCTAGATGTGCTTGTTCAACGGAAGGCAACTTTTGCAAATTCCCACCACCATCCAGCACAAAAGAAATCGGTTATTAACTCTCTAGTAGTTAGAGCTGTTTCAATTGCTGATTAAGATTCGCTAACGTCGGAAACATCTAAGCTGACCGAAGCTCAGAGAGGGAATGTCTATTGCACTGAAAATATTACGCGTTCATTTGAAATATGTAGTAATCCAACTCCGCCAAAGGAGAAAGATAAGGAGCCCCCATTAGGTAATGTTATTCTCCCCTACATACATGGCGGTCCAACATACCTATAAAACAGGAAGCTCCATATCCACTAGATTTAAGGATCATGAACGATGTATTAAAAAGAAACAAATTGTTTAATCTGTTGTAGCTGAACACCAGCATACCACTGGTCATATTATAAATGTAAAAGAAACCAAGGTTCTAGCGTCGGTTTCAGGTTTTTATAAATGAAAAATTAGAGAATCTATTGACAGTTTTAAACATACAAAAATTTCAACAGAGATACGGATTACGGTCTACATCACACGTGGAAACCGATCTTAATACAGGAGCACAAGTCGGGTATAAAAGCCTGCCTGAATCTCTCCGAGCTCATTCAGTGTTCAAATTTGGTGAAGCAAAGGTCCCTGAAGATGTCTCGCGCAATCAGAGGCGAAACGTCGGATAGAAATTCCAATTTGATTGGGTCTAATCTCAAGAACCATGATTTTTTAATAAAACAGATAATAGATTCAAACTCGATTCTGCTTGATTTTGGGTGATTTTCGACCTAACTTTTAATTGGTGTCTAAATTGTATCTAGGGGAATTTTTTGAGCAGAGTTTAAATTCTTTGGATATATTGACTATCATCAGGTAACAAAAAAATTTAATTTATCTTTTTATATTTTTATAAACACTTAAATAAACTGTTATTCGTTTGGAGTGTATATATAGCCATTTAAATTAGTTTCGACTTTGACATCTGCAGTTGTGCTACTTAAAAAATAGTATGTAAAACTGTAAATTAGAATATTTACTTAAAAAATATAAAAGATGACAAACTTAACGGACTTCAAGGACCTTTCTTTGCGACCTAGTACATATCCGGTTAATTGTAATCAAAGCACAGCCGTTAAGGTAACTAAAACTTCATATTTTAAAATTAACTTAAAGAAAAAGAAGACGCACCTTGAAGACCTTTCTTTGCAACATAACTCTCATACTTGTTTTCTACAGCAGAACCCGATAAAGCACAGATCTGATAACATTAGAACCATGGCGTTTATAATGTGCGGTAATCTTGGCTGCAACCCTAATCAGTTTGTATACCAAATGAACATAATTTTAATAATAAATTATACGTGAGTCTTGTCAATATGCGGGGTATATAAAATAGAGTCGCTGATTTTAGTACACAAAACGATAAGTAAGTACCTAGTTGAATGAAGTCACAGCGCCGAATTTTTGCAAATTGAAAAAGGTATTGGCATTTGCAAAAAAGCTCATTTTAAGTGCGTCTTGCGATTTTCTCGGAAACTAATCAACGCTTTTTCATCGGACACATTTCAAAAGATAGGGTATCGAAAGATCTACAACTTTTAAATACCTAGGTTATTTTTTCGTAAGACCAATCAATTTTAATTTAGAAGAAAAAAACGAATATTAGGTACGTTAGGCAAAATGTGATAAGAGTCTCTAAAACCTTCAGAAAAGTTTTAAATTGAACAATAACTTACAGCAACATAGTAACTACGATATAAAAAAAAACAGTTTTGGACAGGTAAGGTTAGATCGGGGAGTGAAATATCGTATGGGCTTAGGTTGTTTCTGTATTCTATTTGTATGATATCTTGAAATAGGGAAACACTTATAATAAACAAAATTAAAATAAAATACTATTTCTATATTAAGTTACGGAATTTAAAAAAATATTAATTGCATTTTTGCCATAGTTAGGCGATTCTAAAAAAGATTTATAAAACATTCTAGGCTTCTGATTTTCGTTCACATATCTTAGAGTTTATGATTGAGGCTTTTTGTAGAAATTGGAACGTGGATTCTGTTAGGATTACCGGGGAGGGTGTGGTTAATTACTTGGCAAAGGTAGTCGACTTGAGAGTGTCAGACTATGGGGGACAATATAGACTTCCGCTACAATAACAGCTTTGCGACTTTTTTTACTGAACAAAAATTATTGTGAAATTTTGAAAACTAACGGAATATTTGTGTTGATCGTGCTGATGTTTCTACGAAAATTGAGTGCAAAAATCACGTAAGTCCTGGACTTAGGCTGTTTCTGCAATCAGCTTATTCTTTTAGTCCGAATAACGTACATCGTGCGGCAGAAAATCTTTCAACGTTTGACTCCGGCCCTGTTCGGAAGTGAAAAGAGTGAGTGAAGTTGTAGTGCGGTATTTTTGTGGCTTATTTTCATTGTATTTATACTTGCAGTTATTTTCATCATATTTATACTTGCAGTTTCCAGTTGTCATCATGAATTGGACAAGAGGGTATCATGCGGTCATTGTTGAGACGTATATCAAAATAAATTAATGTTTCTTTGGGACATAAAAAATGTTTCTGATTCCACTTCGCGCATCATTCACATGTTGCTGCCTGACCTTGTGTTTTTTTCTCTGTGGATACCTTAAAATCAAGGTTTTTGTATATCGACTAGAATCAGTCACACCGTGAAGATTAATTAATAAAAATTAATTTTTTTGCGCTTAATCGATAGATCATCGGTCTTGGAATGTTGTAACTCAAATGTGACAAAAAGTTGACTTAGCTGTTTCTGAAATCAATGATTCATATATGTTCCCCATTTATTTTTTGGATGAATTTATTAAAAATATCTATAGTTACATACACTTCAACAATTGCAATCAAACTTTCCATTAGTAACGTCTATTACGTTGTTTATCTTAATTAAGTCATATTAATGTACGTTTTCTTATGTTTTTTTTTATTTTAGTGGTTGGTTGACTGGTACAAAACCCAATGAAATTAAAGAAGTAACCATAGCCATGCAACCCGTGGATGCAATGGGTCTTCGATTTCGTTTGTGTGATCTAAGACGAACGGGAACAGATATTGTGCTGTCACCCAACCGAAAATTGGCTGCAGTATCTGACACTTTGGGAAGGGTGCTACTTGTAGATTCGTTTAAAGGGATTATAATAAAGAATTTTAAAGGGTATAGAGAAGCACAATGTGCGTTTTTGCAGGTAGGGATGCATTTTATTTAAAACAGTAATCAGCTAACTTTATAATAATATCATTGTAACTTTTCTGTTTTAAATCCAGGTAAATATCTTTAATCACTCTCTGTTTATTTCGGTTATGAATATGAAAGTCCTAAATTTATTTCCTAAAATATAAGTTCAAATTCAAGATAATTTTATTCACCATTGAAATTTTCTGCTACATACATATAAAACTTATGAGGGTAGTCAGGTTAAAAAAATACAATAAAAGTACTATCAACTAAGTATAGTAAACTAAGTATAGCTAAAGTAAAATGAAGAAACTCTGTGTCCAAATTAAATTTAAAGTCTCAAAATGGAAAAGTCATGAGACACGCATGTAGAACAAATACCTCAATACATCACATATATTAACAGATACATGTAAAAATAAAAGCAGTAGTCAATTCAAATAGACTGGCATAAACCCAAGATTAAGATTAAGAAACTCATCGTCCGAATAGAAGGTGTGATCTCTTAAAAACAATCTCAGTTTTCCCTTAAATCCCTTTGAACTGTGTCCTACAAATGTTCTAATCTTTTTGTAACATGATAACCATATATGTTTTAGAGTTCTGAGATACTCCTAGTCTGGGGAGTGGCAGTCGTAGATTACAACAATTTCTCGTGTTATATAAATGCATATCTAAGTTTTTACTATGCTTGTAGTAGTCATATTTAATATGCATTATGAGCTGTTAAATGGTAGTGTCAAAATATTAAATTTTTTAAAAATTGGTTTGCACAATGTTCTTTAACTAGCACTTTCCATACACCTAATGATTTTTTTCTGGCAACTTTTTGTATATATGAAGAAGAACCCCAAAAACGCAAAACATTCTGTATATGAGAGTCTACTCTTCCAAAATACAACATTCTCAGAACACCAACAGAAACAGTACACCTAATATTTCTTATGATGTAGCATACATTACTTAATTTTTTACATAACTGAGCGAAATGAGATCCCCATGTTAATTTTTGATGTACATTGAGACCCAGGAGCTTAAAAGTTTCTGTGCTTCTTATCGACCTTCTTCTCCCCTTAATCAATCTAGATATATTAATTTGTTTATATATCAATCGACATGTCTATGTTTTATAATTTACTTTTGATTTTGTTTGGTTTTGGTATTAAGTATATTTAAAATTAATACTGTGTAGACCAACAGAGAAGGTGCGTTTTTTTTTATCTAAAAATGGTTTGTTTATGAGAAAATGATGGTTATCTGCTACTTGTGGTGTATTTATTACTCTATTATACAGAGTGTCCTAAAATAGGAGACCTTCTTTGAAATACACAAGGACGCAAAAAAAAATTATGCTGGTTTGTTTTATAAAATGTGGCATCCTCAACTGGGATTTTCAGTCTTAAACATAGTTTGTGGAAAACATTCCAAAGTAATTTTTGCATCGTTCTAGGTAACTTACTAAGTATTTTTGTTACAAATCTTCCCAACAACAATTCCTATTTTTCTAAAAAGTCTTTATTTTACGCCTTGGTTCCTAAAAATCCCCTTTTTTAAACAAAGCTCTCTAAAGTTCATATTTCTAGGATTTTGAAATATAAAATCTGTTTTTTTGAAACTTTTCTGAACAGAAACGTGTCTTTACTGTTTTCTTTTTTTTTCTGTAATAAATTAGATTTTTATCTAATAATCCTGATTGTAGAAGCATTCTTGTGTCTCTAATAGCATTGTATCTACCGTTTAGGTTGACAGTGTGATTGTAATATTAATATAACTTTGCCTTTTTCCATATATACATTTTTCCATTCCAAATACCATATGAATGTCTTTCGAGAAGGTGTATGTCACGTCAATAAGCTTTTTTAGTTGGTTATGGTTTCCATCATACAGCTTAATAGCATCCATATACAGAAGGTGATATATGGTTCGGGAAGTGTCTCTGTTGGCTTTGATGTTGAAGTCATATCCTGTATTGTTGAGCAACGTAAATTGGGAGTTCATCGCTAAGCAGAATCAAAGTGGACTTGACGAGTCTCCTTGGTGAATTTCTTTATTAATACTTATCTCGTCCGTGATAAGAGATTGATCGCCATTATAGATCCTCAAATTTGTTCTCCACTAGTGCTTGATAGTTGCCAGGAAACTGATGATCCTAGGGTAAATTTTGTATATTCCTATTATGTGTATGAGCCAGGAATGTGATACAGTGTCAAATGCCTTTTTATAGTCTAGTTGTCTTTTCTGTGCCTGATTAAGTACCACAGAGTTGATGATCCAACATCCATTCCTTGATGGCCTTGAATGCATCCCTTCTGTTTCTCGACTAATTGGTTATGACTAGTATGGTGATAGATATGATTTGCACTGCGTCCTGTTAGGATCTTGCACATGATAGGCAAACAGGTGATGGACCTGTGCTGGGACGGGCCTTCTGTCCTATTGCTTTTCGGTAGCATTATTATTAGTTAATATTATTATTATCATTAATAGCATTTTTTGTTTATAGGTTCCAGACGAGAGAAGATCAAAACACAGAATCGGCAATAAAGTGGCAATGTTTCTGGTAATCTACTCCCCAAAAAAGGGCACTCTAGAGATATTTACCGTCCAACAAGGAACAAAAGTCGCTACGTTTTCAGCGTCAAAATATAGCAGACTCTTGTATATAACACACGGTCTTATGGGATTCACAACGACGTCAAAATCAAGATATATTTGTCAGTGTACATGTATTTTTGTGGATAATGATGGTCAGATAAGAGAAATTGTTGTGCCGTTTCATTTTGCACTGGCAGAGAAGAATAGTGTACGGGCCAGAGACATACACTTGTATAAAAAATTACGTCAGTTCATAAAAACAGGGTGTCTCGATGCAGATGCTCTCGAAAATGAAATTTATAACATTTGTACTGAATTAAAAACAGTAGAAACTAAGGCTCAGACCTTAGACATGCTTTTGACTAGTAAAGATATTTCTCCAGAAGTTATTTTAAGGTGTGTAGATTATTTTTTAGACCAGTTAGTAAGCGGTACCGATAACGAAGCAACTACCAGTCTTAAAATTGTTTGCAAGAATGTTAAATCATTGCTAGAATTATATCTATTTACAACCTTATGCGGTGAGAATGATGTTGAGAATGGAAATGAAGGTAACAATGATGACGAAAATAAGACATTAAATTTAGAAACTAGAGACTTGGAAGGTTTGCAAAAGCTTCTAGATTTGGCTACTTCTAGTAATGGCAGTGATTTGAACGTGGCCCATGTGAGGTTTTCAGACAATATCTCTTTTACAGTATCAAATTTTTTGGCTACTTTTGATTTTACTAAGGCAGATGGTCTACAGTTGAAAGCGAATCTGGAAGAGGGACAAATGTTTAGGACTTCAGAGGTATGTATTACTATTCGAACTATCGATACAGAGTGTTCCAGCCAAGAGTAAAAATTGCTAATACCTTGTTATCCGACAGTTTCTTTATTTTAAATAGAAAATAGTTTTTATAATCTTTCATATTCACCTCCCAATTTAAGTAACATTTTTTCCAATTTTTCATTATGTAAATGTGAATGTCACGAAAACATTCAAAATAATGTGAATGGAAGTATGCCATATGAGATTAGTTTAGAATTTTATATATATTCTACTAAGAACTCGTTAGTATTGGCTACGATTTTTTACATATTTTCAAAATAAATTTGTATTATTTTTGGAATATTTCAAATGCTACGCAGTTGGATTAGAAGACAGGCGGGGGCGCATATTTCAGCTGGAGCAAGTAATTTCCAATTATTGTAAATTAATTATCACTGTGTAATCTAATATAAAAAATTGAACAAAAATTGGGGTTTTTTAAATTTTCTCAATGAACTTTATTTATTTAGCACCTTGTATTTCAGAAACTAAACATTTACTAACTTATGTTTATAACACCTTTTTTTAACTACGATCAACATTTATATCACATATTCTTCATGAAGTTACTCAAAGAATCTTAAATATTTTTGATTACTTAGGAAACATCCTGTATATTTCATAGCGATTTTTGTTTATCAAATAAACGTTGTTATAATAAAAAAAAAATAACTCAGCCGTGCCAAACATGACATCTGAGTAGATGCTTTCTTCTGCATACAGGGTATTCAACAGTGGCGGCTATTCGGGTGAAATAGATGATGTGCTACTTTACCACGAAAAATAAACAAAGAAACATCTAAATATATGTATTGTATATCTCTTATCTTTCTAGTTTTTACATTCATATATTCACATCTCAGATACATATTTTACTTGACTGGTGGGGCAAACCGCTTCGACTTTTGGAGAAGTGCTGTGTTTTGTGTGCGATGACGCCGATCGCATGGAAGAATAAAGTCAACCGGCACCGAAGCAACGCTCTCGGGGAATCGCTGGGGCCGAACACTACACTCACTTGTCGTTCCGTTTGATCAGCGGTTGTCGGATAATTTATATTCTCTATTGGATCAAATTTGGACTGATTTGATAAATATAGATTAATAGGGCAATATTACGATGGGGGCAAATGTGATGTCTATGCTTCAAAAAAATAAAAGAAAAAGCTCTAGAGGCTGTATTTTTTGTACATTGTTTTGCGCATTGTCTTAACCTCGTGATGCAACAAAATTTATATAAATATATATAAATATATATATATATATATATATATATATATATATATATATATATATATATATATATATATATATATATATATATATATATATATATATATATATATATATATATATATATATATATATATATATATATATATATATATATATATATATATATATATATATAAATATATATATATATATATATATATATATATATATATATATATATATATATATATATATATATATATATATATATATATATATATAATTTTTCATATTAAGTTAACGTTTTGCTCATAGTGTTGAGCTATTTCAAGACTTTATTTGGGTTTGCCTGATTTCTAAATATTTTTTTTTCATTAAAAAAATACGCAAGAAATTATAAACAAAGACGCAAAGTATAATTTCCCGCGTTTTTTTAAATGAAAAAATTTTTTTTAGAAATCAAACAGCCCGAGTCTTGAAACAGTTCAACACTGAGCGAAACGTTGACTTAATATGAAAAATTGTGTTTTATTATTAACCTAAACCCAAGAAAATAAGATTTCCAGATATAAATATTGGGTTTAAAAAAATCACAAGATATATATATATATATATATATATATATATATATATATATATATACATTTGATCTTTTAATAAATATGTAATTTACAATTGGTATTAAAATGTATAGTATTATTTAAAACTGGCCAAATCTAAAGCCCCATTTTATATGTTTTCTTTAGCTCCCACGACACCCGCAGACATGTAAATGCGCATTTACCTTACCCTTTTTTAATTTGTTACAGATTTACAGCTATTTGGCTCAAGTTTATTCACATATAATTACCTATATCATATGTCATGTTTAGCTTTTAATATTCGATTCATATATTCGTTTTATGTAAAATTTAAGTTTCAATTGTAACTTTGTAACCTAAATGTATTTCCATGTCTAACATATAACCGTACAATTTTTCTTTTATGTACCGAGAAAGTTAACAAATTTTTGAATGTATTATTATACGTATCTACAACAATCATATGTATTTACTATTTATTGTAATTAAATTGTTGATATTTCAAAACCTCTTTTTCATTTAATTTTGTAGTCAATTTACTTAGATCGCTGTGTGACATTTACAACTTTTAAGAATAAAACTATTTTCGGTAAACTAAGTTGGCGCCTTCCAAATTAAAAACTAATCTATTAATAGGTAAAATATTAGTGTTTTATTTTTTTGAAAATGCACGCCTTAGTTCTCTGAGCGTAGCCCGGATTTACCACTTTGTTCTACAAAAATAAAAACGGCACTATTTTTTAATGTTATTACTCAGCCAAGCCAAGTCAAGCAAGCAGCGTTTAAAAAGATGATTATTTGGACCTCATTTGAGTCAGGAATTCTGTCATTTTTTTTTCATTTGCTTATTATACAAGATGTTTAAATGATTGTTGCAAATTTTACTTGAGAATTCCTGCTTATTCATCCGACGATCTTTATTTCTTAGTATGTCCTTTTATTCGCTAGTAAATATACAACGTGCACTTGTGCATTGTTTCTCTTTTAGCAAATATGATGTTAGCATTGATAAGTAAATCTTATGTATAAATTATAAATAAAATATTATTTATAAATTCTTATTTTTAGGTTCTTTTTAAAAAATACATTTCTGGAGAATGCAAAGACTACGAAGATTTAACAAATGCAATTTTAGCTAGTTCTATACCTATCCAAGATCTTTTTGACTTGGTGATACATTATTGGGTCAATAGATCCCTTGATATAAACCTAAATTTGGGAAAAGATATGGCCAATTTTTCGAAAATAATTGCTGTGTTGGTAAAAATTGTTAGTAAAGAAATTATGGCCAATCTTGAAGATGATAATATATCTATATTCTGGGAAAATATTAGGGAAATTTTGGCTAATAATTCCAGACCGTTTCCAGCTCTGATGGCTGCTATGCTGTGCAAGAACGTCGTTCAACGGTATGAGCTAGAAAATTCCGAAGACAATATTGAGGTGCTTACTCAGGAAAATATCCGATGGTCTTTGCTAATAGGTAAATATAATTAGATATAAATGTAAAGTATTGTATAAATCTTACTTGATTTACTGGGAGTACACACTTATTCTATTAGCGTTTTGAAAAAGACAATTTTACTTACGTTTTGCCAGATTATCATTCGGCAATTTCGAAATATTATTCGTTGTGTCAGAAAATAGGCTGAACAGTTAGCATTGAATTTGAATTTCCTTAATTCCAAGATAATTGTGAATCCGTGGGGCCACTAAATTTATAATAACTCCACCATTTTTTTTTTATTTGACGTTTATAAAATATAAATTTGTAAAGGAAAATCGGTGGCTACAATAAGTAATAATTAGTTTTTACGTAACATAGAACGGAAGCTTTTACGGCTTTGGTCAATTATGAAATCATGGTTCTTGGGATTAGACCGTGTCAAATTGGAATTACTATCCGATGTTTCGCCTTCGATTGCATGAGACATCTTCAGGGAGCTTAGTCCACGAGATTTGAATACTGAATGAGCTCGGAGAGATTCAGGCTGGCTTTCATACCCGACTTGTCCTCGTTCAACCGTGAACGTGTGTTAAGAGGGGTTTCCACGTGTGATGTAGACCGTAACCCATATCTCTATTGAAGTTTTTTGTTTGTTTAAAAATTTCAATAGATTCTCTAATGTTTCATTTATAAAACCGACGCTAGAACTTTGGTTTCTTTAACATTTATAATAGGCTTGGACCGGTACCATTTTTTCAGAAACCGATTCCGATACTTCAGATACCGTCAAGTCAGATACCGATACTTTTATCTGAAAGTATCTGAAATTGAGATAAAAAAAATAATTTGTTACGAAATAATAATTTACAAATCAGATTCCAACAAAGCAATTTTTTTTAAAGAAAAATAAGTTGTTGAACGTGCTGCGAAGTAAGCAATGTTCGGTTAGGCAGCACTATGTTTTCCGATTCAGAGAAGATTTCTTCAGAAAACACCGAGCTTACGGGTGTAGATAAATATGTAATAGCCATTTTGCTGAGTGCCGGAAACCTGTTATTATTTTTCCAGTATGTTAAGGGACTGTGTTCCAAAGGTTCCGTTGTTCCGATATATTTCGATTTCTTTATCAAAATCGGGTATATTGTTTTGTCCTTGTCCATTTTTGTCGTGGTATTTTGCAAAAGACGTTTAGTAATCTAGAAAAGAGTAAATTGATATGTTATTAGGAAAATAAACATTTTAAATTACCAATCTTTTCTTTTAATATACCTCAGTTAAGTTCAAATTATAACTTTCGACAGGACCTTCCTGTGACGATGAGGGAGTACAGATTTTTGGTTGCCCTCGTTAGAAACATTTTGGCTCTGAAGATAACACAGTAGCATATTTTCTTTTAGTACAGTAACCACCTTTCCGTAACTGTTTTGTCCTTCGTCAGAGAATTGTTGTAGCCAGCAAGTATAAGTCATTTTCTTTTATAAAGCTGAAACGATTTTTAAGTTGTAATTTGATACATTTTTTACCTGATATAGCATTTTTTTGATTCAAAAGTCGATTTAGCATTTGGTAGGTAGGATCCCAAGGGGTTGGTACATCTTGAATTAGATTTTTTCCCATCATACCAAGTGTATTTTGATCGGATTTACTCATAATTGTTTCTCCAGAGTTAGTAAGGACCTCTGTTCTCCACGTCTTGATTTAGAATTATTTGAAATATATTCGACTTCTTTTAAATCATCTACTTTTTCCAAATTTTTGTTTTTGAATTCTGGTCACTGCTTGTTCCAACTTTAAATTTTCTTACCTTAAAAAAGAAGATGCAAAACCCATACAAACAAATATTTATTAATTAAATTTGAAGATTAATTTCTAATTTGACATAAAATTGAAATTATAAAAACAATAATTAAAATCTAACCAAACACTTCCCAGCATTTTTCAGTAATTCGCCACATTTTTTAAGGTGTTTTGCTAAGTTGGATGTATTAAATTCACGTTTATTTTAATTAATTAAATATTTAAAGTTCAAATTATGAAAACAATAATTAAAATCTAATCAAACACCAGCATTTTTCATAAATTCACCACATCTTTTAAGGTCTTTTGCTAAGCTGGGTGTATTAGATCCATGTTTATTTTAATTAATTAATTATTTAAAATTCACCACATTACTATTAAAATTTACAAACAGCTAAACAGTGGTTCTCTCTAAATTTTGATAATTTCTAATTTACTAATAAATAAATCGGGTCACACACTTACCAGCATTTTTCATAAATTCACCACATCTTTTTGATAAGTTGAATGTATTAAATCCACGTTTATTTTCGCCACCACGAGAGTAACTGTTATCGCAATATTTACAAACAGCTAAACAGTCTCTCTCTAAAATTTTGAAACAGATATTATTTCTAATTTACTAATAAATAAATCGTAAATATAAATTGCTCGATCACTACAATCAGCGCATGAAACCAAACGCGGAAGACGTCTAGTAAACGATTAAAAATTTTAGAATTCCAGCCGTCTCGAATACCCACTACTTAATCATTCAAAGAACGGTTGACGTATAACAGTAAGAAAGTATCTGAAATTGATATACTTTTTATCTGAAATTAAAAGTATCGGCATTTATCTGAAATTTGTGAGTATCGGCAGTTACTCAGATATTGAGTTTCGGTATCGGCCGAAGTCTAATTTATAATAGTTCCAGTGGTATGCTGGTGTTCAGCTACGGCAGATTGAACAATTTGTTTCTTTTTAATACATCGTTCAGGTTTCTTAACTCTAGTGGGTATAGAGCGTCCTGTTTCTTCTACATACACAGGAGCAAGGAATTTTATATACTTCTTCTGTTTGAAAAGGTAGATCTTTCGGGGATTGCAAGCACTGTCCAATCTTCTTATGTGTACTGAAGATTGTACGTATGTTGGACCGCTGAACTAATCATCCTATTTTGTCTATAGTGTCATATGTATGGAAGAACAACACTACCGGTGGCTCCTTATGATTCCCCTTTCGCAGAGTTGGATTACTATATCTTTTAATTAAAGGCGTAATATTTTCATTGCAATAGCTATTCCTTCTTAGAGTTTTTCCATGTTTCCGATATTCTTGATCAGAAATCGAAATGGCTCTAAATACTAGTGAGTTAATATCCGATTTCTTTTGTGCTGGATGGAGGCAAGAATTTGCAGTTAAGTATCTACTTATATGCGTCGATTTTCTATACGCAGAATATCCTAATATTTTTGAATTTCACAATTTCCATTGTGATTTTAATATTGCAATGTTCATTAAGGTGGTCAAGAAATATGAGGAAATTTTTCTGTCCATGCGGCCAAACAACAAAAGTATCTTCGACATGCCTGAACCTTTAGACAATGAAAGAAATGGACGCGTAGCGGGACTCCTAAATGTGTTACCACCTGCCACGTTCTATTCGACGCAGTGGCGTAGCGTAACGTTTTTAATACATTTCTTCCCATAATGTTTAAAATAATTTATAAAATTGTAAATACTTTCTTTGTGAGATGAGTATTTACTAAATTAAATAAAAATAACGTATGATAGTTTGTATACATATATTTAATATATTATGAAGTAACAAAATATCATAAACGAATAAAATGTAAATACATTGGCATATTAATAGTCTTATTTATTAGATAACAAAACATAAAGAAAATACAAATAAAAAAGTAAACAATACATATATATATATATATATATATATATATATATATATATATATATGTACAATGGTATATTATTTATTAGGAAGGTCGTTAATTAAATGAAATATCAATTAAAAAATGAAAACAAATATACAAAAAATTGGCATATAATTTATTGTCATTTAAACAGAATAAGCTTTGTTAACTGATTTCGAATGGGATCTAATTTTTGTAATAAAATGTAAACGAATATTTATATATCTCATGCAAACAGATTTTGTTAAAAAATAAATGTGATTGATGGGACATTCAAGTATGTGGATTTCTAAATCTTGAAATAATTTGGAGTCTATACAATCTGTTATAATTTTATTAGATAACATAGAAACAAAATTTTTTTTATGCATATTATCTTTATAAATTCGTAAATACCGTTCAGCTCTGTTGCAAATTTTTATAACATATTCTATTGGATATGTAAGGCCGCCATGGGTTATTTGTGTTATTAGTGAGTTTAAAAAATTTACATGATGCCCTATTAATGCTGCACAGCAACTCACATTTTATAGTTTTTAGCAATATTCGTGATACAAATCCTGCAATATAGATAACAATTTGGGATGAGCACTCTGACATTGTAATATCATTTATAATGTACTCGTGGTCTTCTCAAATAGAATACATGCTATCTGTATCTTGACTTCCAATTATTTCACAACCAGGTGTTGTTGAATTAATGCATTCTTCTGGATTTAGTTGTTTGCCATATTCAATTGTACTTGAGGCTACTAGAATCGGAATTTGATCTAATGGAATGCAATTTCCAACACCACCGTCTCTTACTTCACCTCTTACCAACAACTGTTTATAGGCCCCCATAAATTGACGAGCTGTGGGGTTGTTGTTCCATCCACCTTTTGATCTCACAGAGGAAAAAAATAATTCAAGATGATCTTGACTTACCTTGTATACAGGAAAATAAATTAATAAATTGTGATCTTGCATCAAATCATAATATAAACCTAATGTGCTTTTTAAATCAACTATAATACCGAGAAACCCTGTTTTTCTTTTAGAGTTAATGATCAACTCGTCAAATAAAGTTAATTTTGAAATGTAGTCGATAGCAAAATTTATAAAATCAATAGTTTGTTGTATATTTTTTTGACATATTGCTTTTTTGAATCCTGGTGGTACAATAGATCTGCTATTTAATATATCAAAGATATTGTTAAAAAAATTTAAAAAACGAATAGTACCCCCACAACCCTTAAATTCTTCTATTTGCAAAATATTCTCGCAGTATTCTAATGCGTGTGCAACAGACTCACTAAGAAGCTGTACAGCCAACCGCACTTTCATTTTTTGTTTCCCAAAATACACATGTGCCTTACCTAATTTATTTCCCAAGTGTAACCTCTCACTTTCTTGCAAATTTAGAAGCGACTCTATATACTGCCTTAATCAAGTTACCATCCCCATCTTTAAATTTTTTTTTCCCCCCAAATGCATTACACACTAATTTAAGCATATGGCATGGATCAAGAAAAAAGTACATGTTGTTTGTTTTATTGATGTTTAATTTAGTCTGCACATTTGGAAATTGAATTGAGCAACTAAGTAAATTTGCCATGCTTATATTAGATGACGCACCATCACATGTAAGAGATACCACTCTCGCACCAGTATTTTCGATTAAGGCGGTACACTGTTTTATAATATTACATTTCTGTACTCCATTTAAACCAATGGCCAAAACATAACCTACTGGAAGCTTCCACGTGCCATTAATTGCAGCAATCATCACCACAAAAGCTTCTTTAGCTAATTCATTTGAATCATCATCAATATCAATCCCAAAATTTACATACCCATGGAAGACCTTACCATCCCACTCTAACTGCTGGCGAATTGACATCTCGTCAATGACAAGGGAACAAATTATTGGCTTATTTTCATTTTCAGTAACATTTTTACGTAAGGTTTCAAAAACCTCACTTGTGAAACCCGGAGCTGCATTTATTGTTTGTAACCATTTTCCTATTGTGCGTCTATGTGGTAAGCAGGTATCAAAAACATTTCTGACATAATCGTAGGCTTTTAGGGAAAAAAAATTTAATGAAATTGCAAACTTCCGTAATTCGGGTGAAAATTTCTTATTTTCTGTTAACCTTCTTTGCAATAATTGTTCATTTATATACTACTCATATTTTCTAAAATCTGCGACTTTTCATTATCTATTAAATTATTTTTTTTAAAAGTAAACAGTAAATGCTTAAGAGAAACTACCTTCCTTTTTTGTCGTTTTAAAGATTGGGTTAAAACTCTAATTTTCTTGGTCTTCTTTTGACTCCGTATGACCTCCTGAAAGAGTTTCCTTCTGAGCTTGATTTTTCTAGGAGTATCATCATGTTTAGGAGACTGGGGTAAGTCACTAGCAGATGTAGAAGGACCAGGTGCTGTAGTCTCCTCGACAATCTTCATTTGGATTGCTCGTTTTCTCTTTCCTACCTAGAAAAAAAAAAGAAATAAATATTATCGGCAGTTTAATTTTTGTTTAAATGCTGTACAATAAAAGCATCTTTTGTTTCAATCACATCAGATGTAAGTAAGTAATGTTCATTATCAAGAAAACCAAGTATATTCTCATATAAATGCTTGGTTCGAAAAAAAAACTCAACTCAAAGAGCAAATACTTTATTTATATAATATTGATTTGACTTTTATTTCGCTTCTCTTTGTTCTAGTTTTTTCGCTAACTGATATACAGTACAAGTAAAAGTACAAATTTAATAAGAAACCTCTGCCTAATGTATAGAAAAATACCTACCTTTTTAGGTTGCAAGTATTGTGGCAACTGAGGAAAAATGGTAGGAACAGCTTGGGGAATCAAACGTACTCTTAGATCTGTTCGGTAAAAATACTGATCCTCAAAGTGTTTTGAGCAAAGCCTGTCATTTTTAGAAGGTTCCCAGTCTTTAATTTTTGTATTAGCTACCCGTAGCCTACGTTGTTCCGCATTTTTAGGAAAGCTGTAAAAAATGCAAGTATGTAGTAAAATAGTTGAAAATATTCTTATTCTACAGTGTCTATTTTATTTGTGGTTTTATGATTTTATCCGAAAATTTATGTATTACAAACCTACTTTAATTTTTAACATTTTTGGAGAAATTAAAAAAAAATAGTTGCTTAAATATATTTGGCATGCAAATCTTGAATAAAAAGTATTAAAATGTGTTATTAAACAATAACAAATAGGTAAATTAGAGACTATATAACAACATATTTCAATAGAATTTGTCAGAGATTACTTTTAACCACTTTAAACAGACATAAAAGTACTAGCGTCATTCTACGCTAATTTTTATTTACCTATGAAATGTAACTCCAGCCTCCTTTTTCTCGCTGCGACTTGGGCACATAAAAGCGCTACAATTCACCATTATAAACAGTCCAAAAGATAATCGCTATGTAACAATTTTAATTCAACAATTCACGAAATAATCAAACACTGCGTTCGCTTTGTTTGCCACGTTTGTAATGGCGTCGCCAAAAACTTGATAACAGTACGCAAGCGCAAATCTAAGCCTTGCGCCGTATCCAATCTCTTTCCTAATCTAAGCCTGAACCAGTGCTTAGCTTTTAGTGGAGCTGATGTTAAGGCAGTATCCTTAAGGGCCTCCATAAAGATATGCGCTACCACAGCCGATAGAGGAGATCCCAAACCCTCCTGAGGTTTGTTCATAAAAAATTCCTTGAAAGATAAAATAAGTAGATGTAAGACAAGCTTCCATTAGATTTATTAAGTTATTATCAAGATTAATTTGCTTCCAGTATATCTGATATAATGGAAATTGAGTGGTTAACAGGAACATGTGTGTATAGTGATTCTATATCGAAACTGACCGAAATATTTTCGGGATTCAACTGGATTGCCTTAAATTATTCCACGAAATGTGCATGTAAAATGTATTCGCTAAATATATATTTCTACCACTTATAAGATGAAATTTAATTAAGAAAAATTGCACTAACTGCTATTTTTTGCTAAAATCGAAAAACTCATAAGCATCCAGTGGCCTTAGATAAAACATAGGTATTGCCGCTGTCAGAGTAAATGAGTATATATTTCAATAAATTTGATTTAGGGCCTGAAAAATGATTCCATGGATATTTTTAAGATTGACAGGATAAAATATGAATATTTTTAGGGTAGTAGGCAGAATTTCGAAGCAACAATTTAATTTGCTGAATGAATGGTAAATGACGATATATATTCGTTTTTTTAACGAGATTTTTTTAAAAGTGGTTTAGTTTGCTTGTTTCTTTTTCTGATGTTGTTTTTCCGTGTTTTTATACATGATATCAAAGAGGAATTCAAGATCTTTCCATTGATTATACCGAGCATCGTCCTTCGTAAACGTGGAGAAAAGAAATCAACTTTTAAATTGAATGAAAATGGATTACGCGGAGAATACTTAAGCAGCTACAGCATTGAGCGCGTATATGCCCAGTTTGCGGACAAAAACTAATTATCACATATTTTGTGCCACGGAATTCTCCTTTTAAATCATTTCTAAACATCAAAAAATAATCTTCTTTTGTAAATTGGCTGTTGTTTCTTTAGGAATATAAATTTCCACAATGAAGGCGCAGTTGCCGTATTCTATTAAAATGTTGATTAAATATCAAATTAGAAAATATATAAAAATAATCGTTAAATTCTGTTTATTATTCTTATTCGGTTGCCGTTTTTTTGGCAGTGCAAACCGATATGACAGCATTTGTGTTAACTCTGTTAATAGCATTCTCCTTCGATCAAATATAAAACGGACAAAAAAAGCAGAAGAAAGTGCCTTATATCACACGTGTTGAAATTGTTATTTACCTAACTAGTACGGAAAGTCCCACTTTTCCGATTGCCGAACTTACACTATTTTTATTTGT
This sequence comes from Kuschelorhynchus macadamiae, assembly GCA_030620095.1. Taxonomy (NCBI): domain Eukaryota; kingdom Metazoa; phylum Arthropoda; class Insecta; order Coleoptera; family Curculionidae; genus Kuschelorhynchus; species Kuschelorhynchus macadamiae. The sequence goes on along the minus strand of JAUTXW010003395.1, from coordinate 257,025 downwards.
TATTTATTAGCAATATTAATGGTAAAATGTATTCGCTAAACTTATGCCTGAAGCTAATTGGTTTTTAACTGATTGAAATCTATTCTTGCCATTTGATAATTATTTATGCCTTGTGCATGTTCAAGATGCGGTGGTTGAAGAAATTGTTACTGGTTGCTGGGATTTGGAATAGGTAGTCTGGTTTTGGAGGTTAGTTGTTGCTGTGTTTGTTTTGTAAAAACTCGTCCACATAACCTTCAGCAACTGTTGTAGACTTCCATTCGCCATGGCGTTTAAGATTCTTGATGTCTACTCCTCAATCTACTAGCAAGTTGCTGAAGACCGTATACAACAATATTTAGTGTAGAGCTCGGGATTTGAAAGTTTCAGGTATCCAGCCACGACCGTAGGCATCTTGCCTAATTCCAACATATTGGAGAGAACATCTTCCGTTTTTGTAACTTAAAAAAAATCTTCCTGTTTCGTGACCCGTTTGCTATGAACGCAGAAGTTGATGAGTTTTATTAACACGGGTTGTAATATAGATTTCTTGTATTTAACGTCATCTAGGGTTAAATAAGTTAAGTCTTCATTTCGCCGCGCCTTCGGCAGGCGGCTGCCATTCTAATTATTGTGACTTGTCAAAAGGTACGCATCATCTGGAGCCTCGATCCCTACTTGCTTTTTATATCTTTTGTTGTTAGAGTTTTAGATTTTTTTTCTGGGTAAGCCAGCATTCTTTTTCCTGATAAGGGCTATCACTTTATAATATTTGCTTATATCAAAATTATGTTTTGGTTTTAGCTTAGATTATGACATTGAGTATCTCGACCATTACGTGGATAGCTTGCACACATTTTTGAAATGTGGGAAAAGAATACTGGAAATCCCTTTCTTTTCTTTCTTGAAATTGTTTTTTTTTATTTTTAGCACACCATTTACTAAATATTTCCAATTCTTTGGCATAAAGTATTTCGATTTTTCTGGTCGACGTTTATATTCTTGGCTTCTTCGATAATGTCTTCCGGTATTCCATCAATCACAGTCTTTCCAATTTCCTCCTCGATCTCCATTTTTCATTCAAAACTTCGTTAAATGTCAAATAACCTGTGTAATTTCACCTGACGACTAATTTAAAACTTATTAAGTTATTATTATAAAGTACAAATTTGATAGATTTTGTTGTAATATAATTAATGATAAGATGGAGATTATTCTAATTGTAATTATTATTGACTTGAGTAAGTATGTAATTGTATAATGATACTAATAAATATTTGATTGCTTTATTGATTGATTGGTGGGTTCATATTTTTTAGGTTTCTTGGGTATTCCTCACCAATGTTTTATTAAATATGTTAAATTGGACCGAAATTAGCATGCGATGTCTAATTAAGTGTCGAAGTAGGTCAATACTTTCAGCACTAGTAGTAAATTATTGATTGAAGTTGATTGTTTTCAACCTCGAAGGATTTGCTTCTTGCTAAATATCTTCTTTATTGAAAATCTGCTTTCAACATTTGTTATGTAAAATATTATTTTGGTATTCTCTTTTTCTCTCTGATATTTTTTCTTTTTCATCTGATAAATAAACCACATTTTGTTAAATGTTTTAAGATGTGGACTGAACAGTATCGGATCTAAAAATTGTTCTGAAAAATCTTTTTAAGCCTTTCGAGTGTTCCTGTTAGATTTTATTAAATTGTGTTTGTAATTTTAATCATCCAATCAAGTAAATTAACACAAAATATCTATAGATAATGTTTGGACTAAAATAATTACAAGCAATATGTTTAGATTAATAATTATAATACGGACAGTTTATGCAAAAAAAGCTTTTTCATTTTTTCTCGACATTGAAGCAAAAATGGACGATGATTGTAATAATTCATATTGAAGCTTTTTCAATGTGTCTAGCGAGGTAAACAATACTGAAAGAAGGTCAGTTTATAATTGTCATAATTCCCCACGAAACTGTAGATATTTTTAAAGAGCTTAACAATACCTACAATTTGATGTGTCACTTAAATATATGGCTTGAAGAATAAGCAAAATAGGGGCCAGAGGAGTTTTAAGTGGCGGGCCCTCTATACCCTTCCCAGGGCTTGTAAATTGTTACTACGTTGCCGTCTGTCACTGATTATATTTTCGGTGTTGAATTACTTCTGATTGCTTTCACATAAACTTTTATACCAAACTTTTAAAGTATTTGATTTTTATGGAAAAACGAATTATATATCTATATGATAAAATTATATTTTTAGGAAAATTAGAAGACGTTTCAACATTAAATATCATTTTATCAAGTAAACTTCAACTTAGGAATTCTTCCCTGCCAAAGTTAATTCATGAGAGAATTGACATAAGTTTAAAATATATTTTGGAGCATGGCAAAGGTTCAGTTAGTGAATTGGTTGCTCAGTGGTTAACTTCGTGTGGTATAAATCCCCAGTACATCGTAGTGAATGAAGTAATTCACAAAAACAATCAAGAAGGTAATTTTTGATATTCTCATCATTGTTTGTGTGCTATAAATTTAAAAGTTGTAGACATATAAGTAGAAGATAGAAGTTATTAAGCCAGATAGTATTTTCAGAATCATCGAGCAACCAGTCTAACCAAGAGAAGGAAGAAAACGAGAAAAATCAACAGGAAAAAATGCACGAAAATGACATTTCAGAAGGCATGCATCTAGATGCAATTGAAGGAGTAAAATCAGAACCGGTCTTCAAGTACTTAAATTTACTAAAACAGCAATTCCCTTATAGTTTAGAGGCTAGTACTGTCTTAGCAAACATGTGCTGGGAGTATGCACTTGCCTGGAGGAAAGAGATAACCAGCTTGGAAAATTTAGATGCACTTGTGAATTGCTTGACTACCATATCAGACAAATGTATAGGAAAAGGATTATTTCAGCTAGTCTGGAACACGCATTTAAAGATTGTGTTGGAAAGTTGTTGTAAATTAATTAATAAAGTTGGGAAGTTGCCTAAAGATAGATTGTGCCAGCAAGATACTGGCCTATCGGATAAACAGATAACTAAGTTTGTTGGTAAGTAAATGAAAAGCTGTCTTCTTTCTTTTGATTTGTTTATCATAAATAAAACCATAAAATCCAATTCTCATTTACCCATAACTTCGTACAGAATTCCAGTGCATGCATTTTACACATATACCGGGTGACATGAAACTACTACCCAGGGCGCCATTTGAAAACGGCTAAAGATAAAAATATGGAATTTGGTGTATTGATAGGGTTGAATATTGTGAACATTTGTAACATAAAGAAAATTGAATATTTTTCCGGTTTCCCCGGAAATGACCGCGACTTCGTTATTTTAAAGGAACACCCTGTATATATATTTTTTGAACTCTCTTAACAAGTCTAAACAAATTTTGTATAACATAACCTATGTCTAAAATGTATAGTTTTCCAAATAAAGCTACTTAGAAATGAAACACAATTCCCACTTAATTGTATTTTATGGAAAAATGGAGTAGCGCAGGATAAAAACAATCATGGTTATTTACTTTTTATTCAAGCCTTCATCCAACAAAATGTCAAAAAAGAAAATGTTCCGAGTTTTAAAAAAAATGTGTTTTTCGCAAATCGATTTTTCAAGTTTTGATTAGACCCGGTACTATAACGGGTCAATTGACTGTTTTTCGCTTTGGATAAATATTAACATCAGAAAAGTAGGGTACCTAATTTTCAATTTTGCAGTTGTTTATGAAAGTTAAGTTAATGATAACCTAACCATTTTAAGGAATCGAATTATTAGTGCTATTAATGATATTAGTATAACTCAAAAAGAAAATGTATTACGGAAAAATTGTTGAAAAATGTGATACCTGTATAGGACAAGAAGGTCGTGTTTTTGAAAATCTTAATTATGATTAAGTACGTTCTTTTTTCTTTTTCTTTTATTATTGGTTAATATTAATCATCTCTAGGTATAATAAAGTTCATTTGTTTCCACCTTATCATATTCGCTTCTTTTTTAAAATTTAAATGAATTAAAAGAGGTTTCCTTTAAAAAGTACATTATTTTGAATCCATGGCCAACTTTGCCGGTGGTATAATTAAATAAGTGCTAGTAATATTGATTTTCGCTTCAGATGAGCATTGACAACATGAAAATAGGGTATCAAATTTTCAAGTTTGCAGCGGTCTATGGAAGTTGAATTTGTCATATGTGAATAAAGGATAAAAAACTAGGATTGGGCAGTGAAGGTTTTGTTCCAGTCAGTTGACCCGTTATGGTACAGGGTCTGATCAAAACTTGAAAAATCGATTTGCGAAAAACACATTTTTTTTAAAACTCGGAACATTTTCTTTTGATGATATTTGTTGGATGAAGGCTTGAATAAACAGTAAATAACCATGATTGTTTTTATCCTGGCCAACTCCGTTTTTTTCTAAAATAAATATAAGTGGGAATTATGGCACATTTTTAAGTGGCTTTATTTGGAAAACTATACATCTTACACATAGGTTATGTTATACAAAAGTTGTTTAGAATTGTTAAGAGAGTTCAAAAAACATAAAATATACAGAGTATTCCTTTTAAAATAACGAAGTCGCGGTCATTTCCGGAAACGATATTCAATTGTTTTTATGTTACAATATTCAACCCTATCAACACACCAAATTCCATATTTTTATCTCTAGCCATTGTCAAATGGCACCCTGGGTAGTAGTTTCATTGTCACCCGGTATATGCATATAATTATTTGGTAATAACTATACAATTCCTATAAACTGAAATTTATTTAATTTTTTTAAAGGTTTTTAATTTTTCACCAAAGAAGGTTTAATTACAGGAAGTAGAATTTAAACCGAATATTTAAACATTTCACTAGACAGCCATTTTGTTTTGTCAGATAGTATTCACACTAAAATTTTACCAGTCTCGCTCTCTGTTTGACAGTTGACTTCTATGCAAAATTTCAAATTACTTGGATAAGTAGTTTTTTTGGTATTGAATTTTTAAATATTTCATTACGCGGCCATTTTATTCCGCCATAATGTTTACTTACCAGTTTATCACTATATCACACTTTATTTCAAATCAAATTTGAAAACAATCGGATAAGTAGTTTTTGAGCTAAGCCACGTACAGACATACCAATAGACTGACGGAATTGGGAAATTTTTTCGGAGAGTGATTTTTCACGATTACAGTACTGTAATATAGTAAAATTAAGTAAATATATCATGCCCCATTAAGCTGCAGCATCCCATTTTGTTTTCGGAGAGCGAAAATTGGAACAAGTACAAGAATATTCATAATTCAACTTCATTCAACAACCAATCTTAGAGATGACTAGCTCTGAAACCTTCCCATTTCGGGAAGAAATAAATTTTCCTTTTGAATCTTACCAAGCAGGAACGCAAGTATGGGGGGAGCCGCCACTCCCAACACGAAGTTGTCAGTTGACATTTTCCCCCTACCCCCCTCCCCCAAACAAAAAAGCACACGGAAAGTTAACCGGAGATCATTATTTTCATCTCTTAAAACACCATATAGCACAATATATAGAAGTAAGACGGTGCGCCTCCTCACAATGTTGTGAGATTAAAATTTTTTTAACATGGATTATCCCAGAGGTTTTATAAGAAATGGTGGTTATGGTTGGCCCGCCAATAGCCCGAACTTGACATTAATGGATTTTTTCTTTTAGAGGTACATAAAAAATCCCGTGCATAGAACTCCTTGTGATAACGTTGTGGAACTTCGGCAAATAATATCAGCGTCAATCAGTTAAGAGACTGTTTTCAAGGAATATTCCTTAAAATTCCCACAGACGTACATTTTTTTCATTTGGCACTGATTTAGTGATATATGACATTATTTTTTATTCTTTCACTTTTGACATTTAGCTTAATTTCTTGGCCTCTAAAATACAACTTTTAAGAGAAAATTGTGCAAATCGATTGGAAACTCGAAAGTAACTATAAATAAGTAAATTAATTAAAATGTGTTTATTGAAAAGTATACAATAAGGTAAATATATATTTTTTTATTGTTAATGCGCCACCTGAATTAAAAGGCTACTTTTGGGGTCCGCCGACAAAAATAGCTTTTTAAAATATTATTATTTTTAAATTTTAATATCTCTTAAAACGGTCATAATGAGGAGTTTTCGCATTGAAAGGAAGTGAAACTGTTGAAAGTTTTTTAGTTTTTTTTGTAATAGAAAAAATGATTCATCGATTGATTGTGTTTTCGTAAAATGATTGAAAGAATGCAATTTTTCTATTTTATATTAAAACAATTGGTCGATAGGTTTTATTGTTAACAAGACTCGAATTTAAATAGGAATGTTTTTGAAACCTTCTAAAGTGGGCATTTTGCCCATCACTACTCCAACTCCTAAATGTGAGGGACGAGTCACATACAGTTAGTAAACAGTAACTAAAAAGCTATAAATTAAAAAGCAGTATTTAATTTATCTTATTAATAAGTGATGTTCCTAAAAGCCGTCGTTTGAAATTAAAATTTGATATACAAAATTTGGTAAAAAGTGGTTATCCAATTTAGTAAAATGTAAGTGTTTACATCTACTAAATGTGACAGACGAAGAAAGTATATCCGCTGTTTTTTCATGTAGGTGGCGTTGCTTTCACCAGATTACTTAATCGACCGCCTATTCGATTTAAATGTTCCCGTTATCTTTAATACTTTAGTATATCTCTGATTCAGTTTTATAGCATTGACAGAAGTGTTGCCTAGAATTCGTTATTAAAAACTTTTACTTCTATAAGAGTTATATAATGTAGGTAATATTGTAATATTGCTGTTACAAATACTTTGCAGACAATAAAACCCTTACTTATATAATAATGTAACAGAAACATCACAGTTACTTCTACAAACCATAAAATGCTACTTAAGAACGCCTCTATTGGTGACGACGTCGATTTTATTTTTATCTATTATTATTAGTTATTACATTTTACCTTATTAAATAAATAATTTTTACCAAATTTTTGCAAATTTCACTAGTCGTTAATTCCCGAGAAAACGGGGTTTAGAGTTTTAACTGAATGAAACACCCTGCATAATAATTTTGACGGAAAAAAATTGTTTATGTAAGATTTTATTTTTTTTAGGAATTTCTACGGAGTTTATTGACTCATTCCTAGAAATAGTTCAAAAAAGCCGCAATTCTACTAAACCCGAGTTGAAATTTGAAGCTATTTGGGAAAATGGAGGTCCGCAACCCTTAGTGGAATTAGCGGTTCAACAAAAGGACGTGGACTATAATTTATTGCATCTACATTATCAGTTATGCCTGGTATTACATATGATTACTAAATGTACCATCAAACATTCAAAGCCGGTTAATAATCTTTTCGAAGCCTCTCTAGCAAATCTATTTTTTACTGGTAAATTATTAAATTTTTATTTTATAAATTGTTTCAAAATGATATAACTTCAAAATGGTCGTGATTGTCTGTTTTTTTTTCAAAATTTGTATTTTTTCTAGTGCTCAAACGAGACATATCTCAAACAGGGCATTTCTTTGTAAAGCTACAGTGGTGTACGAAAAAGTTGGTTCCAGTTATTTAATATATGCTCCGAGTTACTCTTAAAAGATAATAACATACTTTAACATAGAACGAAAGCTTTCACGGCTGTGGTCAATTAAGAAATCATAGTTCTTGGGATTAGACCATGTCAAAATGGAATCACTTTCCGAGGTTTCGCCTTCTAATGCACGAGGCATCTTCAGGTATCTTTACTTCACTCATGCAGTGTTTCGAACTTTTGAAGTAAAGATCCATGAAGATGCCTCGTGCAATCGAAGGCGAAACGTCGGAAAGTTATTATACGATTTTGACACGGTCTAATTCCAAGAACCATGATTTCTGAAGATATGCTTTATATATTTTTTAAAAACTCATGTTGTATGGAGACTCCCATATATATCTCGGCTACAACAATAATACTCAAAAATTTGTAGCTGTGGTAAATACTAAATTAGCATAATGATATAAAATGCTTTTGTGTGACTGTGATCTATGTGACATTTAGAAAACGTAAACTCAATTGTATATGTAGTTGAATTTTAAATGCTAATGAAGTATATTATATCAATTTTAATTTCAAGTTTGGTAATTCATACGATTAAAATCTTTATTTTATAGCTGAACATTGAAGTACTTTAATCACTGCAATAAAAGTGTCTAATATCAAAATATAAAAAAACAGGAAACATGAACGCAAAATAACCTTTTCTGTTTTTTCACATCCTTCTATGAATAATAATGTTATGATTTATCCAATTAAACATGATTCGAATTAGTTTGATTACAAATAAATCACTGAATCATTATGGCATATGGACCACAGACTCTGAGTCGTATAGTTGTTTTTTATATTGCATGATTTCAATTTGTTTTTTTTTATTACAAAATGTGGGAAGCTTTACGAGCAGATTATTATACAATTATTGCTGTATTATAAAATCATTTTTTGTTCCAAAAAAAAACATACGCCAAACTATGGCAGTTGGTATATGTCCCAACGATAAGAAGAAACGTTATTTAAATTTTCCCTTTGGTTTTCTTAAATTATTTAAAAAACGATTACACAGAAAAAGGTTTTACAGTGAATTGAGGGATTGGAAGGTTTAAATGTAGTTATAAAAACATATTAATATTATATCAGAGACGAACGTGCATGGCAGTATTTATGCAAATACGTAAGTGATCGCTAAATTATTTCTAATTTAATGGTTTCTTTTGATAGCCAATAAAACGAACTTAAAAGTGATCTGTTGCCTTTTTCCAGAAAAAGTCGAAAATAAAAAATATTTTTCACATGACTCTAAAACAAAATATTACTGTTACTATGTGGCCCAATATCACGTTTTTTTTTCCATATAGTGTTCCAATTTTGTACAAAATTGTTTTTCTATTCATGGAGCACTAAAAATATTAAAACAGTTAATTTTTTTATAACACTGTTTGGACACACATTTCATTCTCCATAGTAAAAAACGAGGATAGCCCCTGGTTGCGGTTCCTAAATATTGTAACCTTGGTTTCACTGGCTAGTAAATTCAATCGTTGTAATCTTGAATCTAATAGTTCAGCATGCTCTCTGAACAAGTGGAGTCTCCCGAACTAGATCATTTAATTTAGCTTGTTCGATGAATATACAGTGTGCTTTTTTTTCACTTTCGGGAAAATAACAATCGTCCTTTTCTGATGTGTTATCGGGTTCTGCCTTATCATCATACAACAGTACACTAACTTTTTTTATTTTAAATTCCAACATGTACAAAACAATTGTGAGACTAATTACTAAACTAACTAAAAATTAAAAATACTAAATTATGATGAACTAATCAAATCTAGAATGATTAATTAAGAACTTAATTAAAAGATACAATATAACTAAGAATTAAAACTAGTAGAAAACAAAAACAAATTAAATTAATAACATTATCAACTACAGAGCCAGTGTAGGTCACAACGATCATAAATGAGGTTAAGATTTATGCACATAGTGTTAATGGGGTTTTGTCAAAATATATTTGTTCCTGCGGGATATATTGTAAAATCGGGACGCTGGCGAGCACCAAAACGGGGAATGTGGAAATTTAGTTTATCAACTAGGAAAGGACATTCGATATTATGTATCAATTTATATAGAAATCTAACTGATTTCACATCTCTGCGAACACATAAGGGTATCTCATTAAACCTCTCTAAAAGGATCCTGTGATTAAAGCCCCTTTCAGGATATATGATCTCCCTCCTAAAAGCGAGATATTTGAGAAACCTTCTCTGAACTGCCTACAGACTCTTGATGTGGCAATTATACAGTGGATACCAAATGATGGAGGAATATACCAATTTAGACCCGACAAAAGAATAAAATTACAGTCTGATTGTAGAGAAGTTGGAAAATTGTCTAGAATTGCGAATGATAAATCCTAACAGCTTGGACGCACCAGCAATTATATGCTCAATATGAGGGATAAAAGTAAATTTTTCATCGAAAATAACACCTAGGTCTCTGAGAGTGGTTGATCTGCTAAGAATACTATCACCAATGGAATAGTTAAATCTAAAAGGGTTATCAATTCGATGGAACGTCATAACAGTACATTTAGAGACACTCAAATCCAACTTATTGACCAAGCACCAGTCAGTAACAGCACTTATATTGAGTTGAAGGAAAAGACAATCAGCAATCGAGTCGACACGGTAAAAAAATTTCTATCATCGGCGTAGGCGAGTTTTGGGCAGCATATCGTACAAACAAGGTCATCGACAATATTAAAGTGCAGGGGTCCCAGGTTGGATCCCTGGGGCACACCGGAGGAAACATTAAAAGAGTCGGATCTGAAACCTTCAATCTTAATGAATTGTTTACGATTTAGAAGATATGATCTTAAGAGATGAATAAGGCTATTTGAGAAGCCAAATTTGTTTTGGGCTTTATGTAATAAAACAAAGTGGTCTATTTGTAACATATGTTGAAAGGCAGCTTAAATTAGAACCACAAGACCTATTTGGAAAAAAGCCAAGTTGCACAAGGGATAGTTTGTTTTGGATTTTGAATGATATGTGCTTATGCAGTATTATTTCAAGTATTTTAGAAAAATTTCATGGAATTGAGATTGGATGGTAGTTTTCAATCACAGAGGGGTCATCTTTTTTGTAAACAGGACAGACTCTAGCCACTTTCCATAAATCAGGGCATGTTCCAAGGTTCAGAATTAAATTAAAAATAATGTTATTAAAATAGTAAAAAATTAAAACATTTATCCATTCACTTATAGCAACGTTTCATTCCAGAACTAGATAGAGAACAACATACTCTCGGTATCGTTATTTTACACTTTTAAAGGTCACTCGCTTGTAACAAATAAGTTATTAGCGTACATATTTATCTTCAAAAAAGTTTAAACATTAATCTCTGTTTTTGCTGAAATTTATCTTTTTAATAATTTAAAACATATCAAAAATTAAATTTAAACAGCCTTTCTATCCAAACCGCTGGACAGAAGAACTTATACATGCAAATTTTTGGACAGAATTCAAGTTTCAATGTCGGCATTGTCTAGCACTAGGTAATGGAGTTTTTGGCCTAGAGCCTGTAAATGCAGAGTTCATCAACCAGTCTGTTATACAGAGCGTTATGCAGTACGTTTATGAGATAGAAATTTGGACTGATACAAAATTTTAATTTTTAATCAACTGCTTTTTTATTTATATTTTATCTAAGATAAAGAAAGGACTTTAGTCGCAATTTATCTGGAAATACGAAGGAAAGTGAAGCGATAACACAATTCATGGTACCTATAAATATATTTTACAAAATCAGTAATTTATCTGCCTAGTTTATCCTAGATAAAGGTAACTTACAGTTATATTGTTATATCTAAGGTAAAGAAGGACCTTTAATCGCAATTTCTTTAGAAATGCATTCTTTTATCTAGGAAAGTAAAGGGATAACATAATTAATGGTACTTATAATATATACATGTTGCCAAATCACTAATGCCTAATGACAGAAGTTCCGGGTAAAATAAATTTATTAATTTTTTTTAACTTACTTTATATTCTGCGGTCAGTTTTTTGGTACAGACTCTAGCTCAACATAGAAACGGTCTATTTAAAATTTGCTTCTGTTGAGCCCTAGAAACACAATCAGAATTTCTTAAAAATGAGCAGATCACGAGGCTCCATGTGTCGGGTTGTATGTCCTTTAGAAGTTTTCACTGGCAATATTAGTTTATTTCAATGTGTCGTACCGATTCTAGATCTAAAAACCTTCGATTGTTTTAGATTTTCAAAGACAGATTGACGTCAATTGGAATAAGACCGATATTAAAATTAACTCATCTCGGGAACAATTTTTACGAAAGATTATTATGTCTAGTCTCGAAACAGTCACTCTTGATGAACTTGGTCAGATTTATTGTAAGGATCATGTAGAGTGGATGGAAAAATGTATGACATTAGCAAGGATATGGAATTTGGACATTGATAGTCTTAGAAGGTAGGAAAAGTTTATCTTATTATTTTGGCAGCAACGTTTTTGCACCTTTTATTTCCAATATATTTAATTATTTTTAGTTAACAGGCCCCTTTAATTAAGATTGCCTAGTTCGTTTTTAACTACTTATCTTTGAACAGTGTCTTTCTCTCGCTGTGGTTTTTCTTATTTCACAAGTTTACAATTTATTTGATATAAATTTCTGTTTTGGTTGTGCGAATTAAGATAATTTGTCAAATGTCAATAACTTGTCTAATATACATAAGGATTTCATTGTTATAACTTTTTGAATAGTTATAGTTGCTTTAATTCCGTGTAAAATTGGCTTCTGTATCTTTTAACTCAGGTGATCTTGCTGGTCAGTTTATTTATTCCACATTAATATTCGCTAGTGTCTGAGAGACAAAATTTAAAATTTTATTACCGAATTTAGCTTCATTTTAGAAAAGCCATTTAGCTTTGGTAGATATTTTATGTGGAACAACTTCGAGCATTGAGTAGATGACTAGAAGAAAGAAGAGAATCAGTAGAGAGACGTGTCCCGCCTTCGAAGGGCGGGAATGTATTGGAGCCTAATTTGGCGTATGTTGAATGATTATAGGTTCTGCGTAGACTTTCGGCGGTTCAATGATGTTTCTCAGCATGACAGCTACCCATTACCACAGGTTAGTGACCCCTGGATAAATTGCGAAATTCAAAATATCTATCCAGTCTTGATATTTTTGCAGTCTTCTAGATCGTATACAGCGTGTACAGTGACTAATAAAGGACTATTCCAATTCACACGTGTACCGTTTGGCCTTCTTAACGCACCTGCTTCCTGGGAAAGACTGATTGGCAGATCTTGAACCCTATGTCTTTGTCTATTTGGGCGACATTGCAATTCGTTACGTCCGATTTTGAGACGAATCTGAGAATTGTTGAGGTATGTGGTCGACAAACATGGTTTGCATGTAGATGCCGATAAGATTAAGACCATGTTAATCCCCATTCCAATTCCCGGGAATATGTCAGAGTTGTACGACTTATTTTTGGTAAATTTGCTAAGGTTCATAAAAGATTATTCAACGACGATAGCACTAATTACTGCGTTATTGCGTGAGTTCATAAAATTTGAATAGCCGCAAGAATGTGAGAAATCATTTCGGAAAATTAAAGAATGCTTGGTGAAAGTACCAGTTTGAAGTTGCCATAACTACTCATTGCCTTTTGTAGTGCAATGTGTCGCATCTGGGTACGGTAGAGGCGCCATTTAAATTTAACCACAGGGAGATGTAACCGAACGGGTTATCAGCTACCTAAGTCGCAGCTTGACTAAGCAACGCCTGGCAGTTCGGTAGTCAGTCAGAAAATTGCGTTCTTGCTTGAACTTAGTGTCAGTTCTCATAATCACTGATCATTACTTTTTAGTATGGCTGCAAAATATGAAATAAGCTTCTGGGAGACTGGCAAGATGGCAAGTACAATTTCAGCAATATGATTTTAAAATCATTCACGGGAAAGGGAAAAACCATGTACCCGACATGCCCCGAGCTGTTCCCAAGCTGGATGCGTTTAATGTCGATAGACCTCTTGGAAAAGAGACAAATGCTATCTGGAAATGGTTGAGAAGGTTAAATCAAAACCACTCAGTTCTCTGGATGGAGAGAGCAATAAGTCTGTGGAAATTTGTGAAATGCAAATACCCAAAAATGAGGCCTGAGGAGGACAATTGACAGGAAGTTATTCCTAAGGAACCAACAGCGGTGTTTATAAGATATTTTTTCGCATTGTGGAGAAATTCTACTGGCACCCGATGAGAAATGATATCGACAGGTATATAAATATTTAACATAAGTAACATAAATAGGTTCACCAAAAGCAAAAATGTGATCTATGCCATAATTTCCTACGCCAGTAATAACTTCTCGAGTCCGATGAGGAAGAGTGTTGTCATCAAGAAAAATAAATTCTCTCATTTTCTGCACTATAGGTACTACTATTCCATGTATATTATCTTGGTTACAGTCATGGCCTTTCATAATTACTTCGCAGACATACATTGGAGTTTGTCGTCCTACTGCGATACCAGCCCAAACCATTACAGTTTCACCTTGAAATCGAAGTTTTTGAACCCTTACTAAATATCGAGCGGTGCTCCTTTGTCGTCATTCTCGAACTCTTCTTTGGGTCACTTTACCTATCCAAATGGCATCCGTCTGTGAATGAAACATTCCATTCTCCTGCTCATGCTAATGGCATTCCTCGTATTAGCCTACTACACACAAACGTCAGCTAGGCGCCTTCCAATTGTCTTCCGAGAAATATCACCTTCAGTTATTAATGTAATATTGTAGAATTACAATATAATATTGTAGAAGTTCAGGTCGAGAAACTGAATTACTTTCCCTACTTAAGTTGGGTTTAAATGTCGTTGCATATCGTAAAAATGTATTAAAATACAACTTTTAATAACTATCAAATGACAGATATTTTAAATTTCGTGTGTCGCATTGGCTATCATGATTATTTTAGATATAATGGACTCTATAGTAACACTGTTAAATGAAAAATTGCAGGTCCTCTACTAAAAGATAAAATCAAAATTCAAAAAAAAAATATCTAATTTATTGAGTGTACTTTCTGTACAAATGTTTAAAAACTCTTAAAAAACATTGATTTCTGTTTCACCCTGTATATTTTACTGTACTTTGAGCCCCCTTTTTTTAAAGGAAATTAAAGTACAACAACCTTTTAATTAAAAAAAATATTTTTGCAAATCTGATAAATGTTGTTCATTTTATGGACGTTTGAAATAATGTATCAAATTAATATATCCTTTAATGTTGTCCGACATCTTTTTTATATTTATATTTATATATATTTTTTGCTTTTGCAGGTTCCAAATTACACAATTGTATACAAGTGGGTATGATTTAGTTGCACAGGACCTAATCCCAGCCGTTGGTGACCTAACGTTACTTGGTGAGGAGTTGCTCAAGGTAGCTGGAATTCGATTGTCTCAGTATTTGTCATCTACGCCAAATTTAAGTGAAAATATTGCCGCGTTGAGTCCTATATTAAGCAGATATATAGAATCCTTGGTAAGTATTGATTTAGAAATACTTGTTTTATACTGGAATATGTGTTTATAAATAACTTGTTTAAAATAACTTTTTGGTCGTATCTTCTTTTTGTGATTTAAGTGATATCAAACCTTAATAACTTACTTTTTAGAATGGGAGTTGGTGTTCGCCGAGCAATCTACATAATATCTCAGCCTTAGGAAATCATGCATTATACTGTTTTGGGGAAGATCAAAAAGAGTTTTGTAAATTAGCTGAACTTCTTCTAGACGCGTGCAATACTTTGGAGGAAATTAACAATGAATAGTATATGTTTTTTCTCCAATTTTATATCATTTTCGCGTAGATTTACTTCTTTGTATATATTTTTAGTAAAATGGCCACTAGAAGCTTAGTAAAAGTTGAGGAGTAAAATTATAGAATAGAAGAACCTATCGTTGCGATCGGTCTGTGATATGGCCCAGTCTATATATAAATAAATGTGTTTGTTACAATGTTAGTAGATTATAGATATTTTATATTTTGTATAAAACAACTGTTCAATATTTTTAATAATACTAGTGAGCCTGTCAAAATATAGTTCTTTTTGTTTTATTCTAATTTATTTTTTATTTATGTGGTATTATAGAGAATGTTCAATGCTTAGGGTTAAAAATTAGCTGGGAATGGTTTTGTCGAGGGTTCAGTTGATCTAACTAATCACAGATTTATTATAGCCCGGAATTTCTAGGAAATTTTGAATTTGATTGATTGATGAATGTGAATTTCATACTAATCAAAGGTAAAACCTCGTATTTTAAATTATACTAATACGAATCACAAGGCACCCAAGGAGCAAAATGTGTTGGGTACAGTTTTCTCAAGTCTAAATAGTGTTGACAGTTGTTCTTGGAATCGTGCCCTATTTGACACCGTGTCTAATTTTAAAAAATGTGTCGACACAATATCAACTCAATAGTGTTAAAGATGAGTTTGTTTGTGCCTGACTGGTGACCTTTTAGACACCATACACCTAGAATGTTACAATATTGTGCTAGTTTGGACACGGTAACAAAATTTGGTAACCATGGTGTCGACACTTTTCCAACACGTGTCTTTATTTTGTCCGAAAATTTTGTTTCGCTTTGTTACAAATATGTGCTGAATGAGAACATTTTATGTGCTGAATGAGAACATTTTAAACGCATAATTTTCATTTTGTTTCGGGAATGTGTTGGATGGACACATGTTAGATCTCCATATGGACTCATTTCATCCACTTATCTAGTTTCCATTTTGTTCCCAAAATGTGTTGCTTTACCTTAGATGAGTAAATTGCCCATTAAATAAAGTTGGTTCTGCGAATTTAACAATAACTTTTAAAGAAATGCTTAAAAATAGTAGAACTACCATGCGAAAAGTTTACAACATACCTTACTACCGTTGTATACAAAAGGAAGTAGACGAAACCCAAAATATAATTTTAAAAGAGAGTGCTGAAATTTGAGAATTTCGAGGTTTAAAAATCCTTTACGTTTGAAATTTAAAAATACATTTCTAGAAGTAAGAAAATTTCGTCATATTTACAGTAAAAATACAATTATTTTTAATTTTATAACTCTAAAAATAAGCAAGTCATTGTAAAAATACATTTATAGAGGTAAAATTACAGTTGAAAATTCAGTCCTTTTTATAGTAAAAATTCAATTATTGAAACCGTATTTTTTGGAGTACTATTTTAGTATATTTTTTGGTATTTTTAAATTTTGGACATAAAACAAAACCTTACTACAGGGAAAAGTGTGCCACTTAAAAGTTCTGTTTCTTTGATTAAAATTAAGTTAGTTTTTAGTGAATAATAAATCTCGTTCAAATTTATTATAAAAACTTAGAATTTATGTAAAAATACCTGCTTTCTCATGTAAAATGATGGAAAAGAACATTACTTTATATATGTTATGATGAGATCTGCAAAACTAAAAATAATAAACCTTACGTTAAAGTCACGTTAACTCGAAATTAAAAATCTCATGCTTCGTTCATTTTTTTAATGACACAAATAGAGATCGGTAACGGCGTTATAATGTAAGCATTTTAGTGGTATGGCTGAAATTATTGCTAAAATATGCTGTTTTATGTTTGGTTTTAGTTCTAATTTTCCATTTGTAACAATTTAAATAACAAATATGCCAAATATACAGCCTCAAAATGAGGATGGCTTTTAAAAAAACATAAAAGAACATGCTGTTAGCAGCAAAAGTAAGTAGGTACGGTTTATTCAAAGAAAAAAAACACACTATTAGCTTTAAAAAAATTATTTTATGATATAAAAGTAAACAAAAACAGATGATAACTAAAATTATTGAAATCATTTTTATGGAATTCTTGTATAGTGAATAATGTATGTTACAATAAACACGTAACAATTTTCTATGTTCTTACCTAATTTTTACACAACACAACTGAAATATTACTATCACCGCCGATTATTTTTTAAGACATCTATAGCATCTATGCATTGCCAAACGAATAATGATAAAGGATAATAAAAATGTGAGGTTGGCTGTTAAAATTTCTTCTTTTATTTTTCTCCTGCTTTCGACCAGAGCTACGTGCCACGTAGAGTAAAATTACAAATCATGAAACATACACCAACCTTTTAGTAAAATTTGGATGCAATGAATGAATTTTCATAGATGTTTGGTAAATTCGCGAAGTATTTTCACAGATCTTTGGTAAATTCGCGGAGTACTTATACATTTACCTTATTTAAATGTTGTTTTTACATGTAATAGTGTAAAAACACATTTTAATAGTAAAACATTGATAACAATTAAGTACAATTTTACCTAAGGTAGAATAACAGAACCTATTTATTATTTTTACAGTTAAAATTATGTAATTTTAACCCAATTTTTAACAGTGCAGAAAACACGAGTTTATTTCTGCACCATTAAGACGCAATGTTTTGTTTAGAAAATTCCACAATGCTTAATTTGATAACAATGGCGGAAGAAATGAAATTATATTTAGTTTAAATTTCTGGCTTATTTTGACCAAAAACATACACAATGTGCTGTTGGAAATCATAAAAAAATATATTAGCACCTGCTTTTCTTTAAATATTTCAAAAATAAAATATACTGAAAAGTTGCAATAGTTAACTATTTAAAAATATTTATTGTTTTTAAGGCGTGTGTGGTTTTTGGAAGTATTTTATCAACTATTATCAGACATTTTGAGTGCACCGATAAGTTACGTATTACCCATATACCTACCTATTAGATATGCATATTTCTCATTTGGTGGCGGATTGGAAGCAAAAATATTAATATATTGTATCCATTGTGCAACTAAATTGTTTTAAGTATAAATATATTTTGTGTCTGTAATGAGTTTAGTTTTATATAAAATGTACACACAAATATAATTTTGGACACAAACTGTATAAAAATGTGTCGATTTTGCCACCATAAAGATACATTTCGGGAACATTTTGGGACAAAGGCGGCCCAACATTGGGCATATTTAAGTTCAGTTTTAGAAACGTAAAGGAAACATAGGTCATATTAAAGTACCATTTTAGAAACATACCGGACACCAAAGTCACACTGTGGACACATTTTAGTGAAAGTAAAGGCACATTTTGGACTGACCTTTGGGTATATTTGGGCACTATCTGGTATACATTTTGATCACCATCTCGGCCTCATTTTCCACAAATTGGCGCGGTGTCCACAAAGTAGGGTAAAAATGTGTTGTGTCCAAAACTACGCGTCGAAACTTTGCCCAATAAGTGTCTATAATTGCTCCTTGGGTAAAACATAGGTTTTTGCCTGCTTGTTTTATAAATGGTTCCTAATTACTAAATAATTCGAAAGGAACTTCTTGACAGTCATTTAACCAGTACTTAGATTTAGAGATGGATTAGATCTATGTTTGATCATAAGGAATTTACTGATACGAAATATACCTTACTTTTTCGCATATGCTCGATAAATCACCTGGTTTTAAAATTTATTTTTCATGTAAAATTTCAAGATCGTTTGATTTTTTTATAAAAGTTCTGATTTATCTCACCATTTGGTTTTGTATTTTTAGTATATTTCAATCGCTATAGGAGTCGGTATAAACTTAAGGTGCCTCTATACTCCAAATTATCGTAATTTGTCTGATAATGAAGTTCCTTGATTCCAGGTGTTTTATATGTATGAAAATAATTTACTTTTCGATCTTCCATTAAATACGGTATGTCATAAAATTTTTATCAGATTCAGCCAATCTGCTAGAAATGCTTTTTAGTCAGTCCAGTGTTTTTTGTTAAGCTTTCTATTCAATTCAAACATATTAAACAGAGAAACTGCAGGAGATGAAGATTGTAAACTTAACCTTGTTCTTTCTCTCGGTATTTTTTCCATTAGCTGTTTATTTGTTAAAATTGTTTTAAAAAATATGGGCCATCACAAAATTAGGATTTCTTGTTACAAAATATGAAAAAAATGTTTTATACATATAGGTACCTCATTTTTAAGATACAGGGTGTTTAACAAACATTTTTTAATTAATTTTTTCCTTTTATATTTAATCCGGGTTATTACATTATAATCAAACGGTGTAGTAAGAACATGGACAGAAGTTTATTTTTTATGATACATTTTTGTCATGATTACCGACCAGTGGCCCATAAATGCGCCAGATTATGCATTTTTTGATCATTATTCGGTCAGAACTTTTTAGTATTGGCATTGTTGACAATTTGATGTATGACACCCATTCTCTGATTAATTTTACACTAAAAAGATGCTCGTGGTTTAAGTCGTTAAATTCGAACATTATTAAAATCAATTTTAAATTTAAGTAAAAGGTTTAAAGATTGGAAAGCTAAAATTAAGTACCAAGGCTAAAATTTACCGGGGGCACTCATATCGACTGGAACTAAGAGTATCTTTTTTTGTGTAAAATTAATCAAGTATATAAGTGAATTACATCAAAATTGCCCATAACACCAATAATGGTGGAAAAATGTATAATTCTTCTCGTTTATACTCCACTGGTGGGTAATACTGACAATAATGTATCATAAAAAATACATTACTCTACATGTTCTTACTATATCATGTGTCATTCCAATCCAATATGCTGGTTTAAATATACAGGAAAAAAAAAAACAAAAAAACAAATACATTTTTTAAGACCTTTTTTCCTGAAATAAATAAAATTTCTGTCTTATTATATACTAAGGAAACTTCCATTAAGCAATGGATCATATTTTTTGAAACACCCTATATGAAAAATTGAAATAACGGAGTAAAATAACATGAGATATTAATTATTAAAGTATTGATTATTGTGCATGTTATGATTTCGATCGTTTAAGCGGATTAAGTTTTACTGTATACACGTACTTAGTAATAAAGACTAAAGACTGGAAATTTGACAAGTACATTATTTGCATGCCATATATTGTTTACCACTTTTCATGAACGATATGTAATTGGTTGTCGATTATAATTTTCAGATTTTAGTAAATTATCCATTTTCCTCTAAGACACCTGTTTGTTAAATTAAACAGTAAACACACACTAAGCCATCATCAGACCTATCAAAAAAAATTACTAACTAAAAGTAATGAAAATTAATAACAATACACATTACATGGCTCAGCGGGAACTAAGAAGAGGTTGAAACGAAATGTGGTCAAATGTATATATGCAAAATTTACTAGAATTTAAAATATAAATAACAAAATTAAAAAGTGATTCCCAGCGGTGAGAAACGAACTCGTGTCTCCCCGTTGAAACGCAACAATAATGTTCTTATAGCTGTTAGGGGTTATTATTAAAGATAGTGTAACGGTGTACTGTCGTGCGTTACGGTCAGACAAATTATCATGTTAGTAAATCTATATTTTTTTAAGTAAACATATTTAGTATTTAATAATTTAAATGTTTTATTGCTTACAGACCTATATTGCGCGTATTAATTTTTTCTAGATTCAGTTAAGCTTGCGGTTGGACGTAAATAGGCTAATTATAATTATTGTGTATATTTAAGTTGTTATATCACTATATTTTAGTATTTATTTGACGCTAAGGATGCATGAATTCTTACATTTCAGTGATATCATTTATTTAGTTTTGTTTGGATACCTACGAATCTCCCTCGTATTTGTATAAATTTGGCAGCCAATAGGCGACACGTTGTTCACCGCGTGGTGTAGACTAGTTTTTGGCTTTCCTTGTTCCTCTTAAGGCAGATTTAAAAATGCGTTCTTGTCGTACACTCAATATTGCTTACTTCGTTGGCGAATAATTGCATGTATGTCGTTGATCATAGTAATTACAAGGGGATTTGATCTTTAATATTATTATCGTTCAATTGGGAAGATAACATAAAGATTAAAACTTATTTTCTCTAGTTATTTTTCTGTTAATTTTGGTTTGTTGAATTATATTATTTATATAGCTTATAATTAATTGAGTTAATTAAATTGCTCTAGTATATATTTAAGCAATAGTTTTTCTTTTCATTTAAAATCATGTAAGACATACGTTTACTTTGGGGTTTTAGTTGCGCCGTCAGCCCAGCAAACCTGTGTTGAGATTTGGCTATCCTATGTTAAAAAAAGGGAACCTTTTTTTTGAATTCTTGTTTCTCTGCTAAACGTATTGGTTTCACGTTTAGCAAGCCATTTTATCTTCAGAACTTTGTGCAAGTCGGAAGCCATTTTGACGGGTCAAACTCTTGAAACGTAATTTGTTAGTTTTTCCCAGAGTTACATCAGTCAGGTAATGCATTAAAATTTGTAATTACATTATTGATTATTTAGATTAATTTGTTCAAAATTTAAGTGTGAATTTTTGTATTAAATTTTTATATTATATTACTGGATTTCGAGATCACGCCATGCCATGCTGACGCCTATTTTTTCTTTTCCTTTCAGCTCTACACCGACTTGTCCTTTTGCCTTGCCTTTTATTATTCTACAAACTAGCTTTTTTTTAAAAAGACTATAAAATTGAAATCTTAAATTTCATGTCATAATTTTGTCTTATCCATTTTGAATTCAGTACTTGAATTTCTGGATAAGTTTTTATAGCTAGACGCCTAACTAGCCGCCTTTAGAACTAGCCACTAGTTGCTAGAAAATTTTTTGTTGTCCACCACAACTATATATTTAGGCTCGCCTAAATTAAATATTGGATAGAATTCCGTTCCCAATTGCATCTTAAATTCAATTTTGGTTCCGAGAAAATAAGGTCATCCCGGATACAATTCGTCATAAATCCTGTTCGAGAACCATTGAGGGAGAGGAGTAGGTAGGCGTTAAAAGAACTGATGCAGCCTTGAGCCGTCCACAAAGGTCGTGGGTTCTCCACCACGTGACGCAGCTATTGAGAGTTTTGGTGAGAAATTTCCATTTTTTTATTGACTGTAAATTTTTATTAGTTTATTTCAACCGAAAATTTGGTTAATTCATTATCTTAACAGTGTTTAAATTATTGGCCAATTAGGGTACATATATTTTAATATTAGTGACCGTAATTTTACAAATTATTTCACAAGAATTTTCTTTTTAATAATTGCTAATTATTTTTAAATTATTAAATAATTCACCATCTACGTTGATTTTGAACATTTGTCTTAGTGTAATTTAATTATTTTGTAATAAATTTGGTAACTTGTTGTTTAAATAGGTTTTTTATTTTTTTTGATAAAGTACAGTTAATAATTTCGGAAGAAGGATTTTCCGCAAAGTCCGTCTTATAACACGGCAGCACATTTATTTCTTTTTTTATTGCGGATGGCGCCCTTTTAAAAATCTTACTTAAGCTCCGTGTTATAAGACGTGTCTTCTGAAAAGTATATTGTATGCTTTAAATTATCGAAAGGGACAGAATGAATAATTAAATAAGTCAAAATAACCCCGCCTGTCAACTCTTGCCAGAGCCGGCAAAAGGAGCTGTCGTGCCTAGGCCCTTTTATGAGGTTTGCCTAGTAAAATTATGTTCGTTAAAACACCCATACGTTACATAATTATTTTGTTTTTTTTTTTTTTTTTTTTTTTTTTTTTTTTAAACAAATAATAAAACTCAATATTCCTTACTTCGTTGGCGAATAATTGCATGTATGTCGTTGATCATAGTAATTACAAGGGGATTTGATATTTAATATTATTATCGTTCAATTGGGAAGATAACATAAAGATTAAAACTTATTTTCTCTAGTTATTTTTCTGTTAATTTTGGTTTGTTGAATTATATTATTTATATAGCTTATAATTAATTGAGTTAATTAAATTGCTCTAGTATATATTTAAGCAATAGTTTTTCTTTTCATTTAAAATCATTTAAGACATACGTTTACTTTGTGGTTTTAGTTGCGCCGTCAGCCCAGCAAACCTGTGTTGAGATTTGGCTATCCTATGTTAAAAAAAGGGAACCTTTTTTTGAATTCTTGTTGTTCTGCTAAACGTATTGGTTTCACGTTTAGCAAGCCATTTTATCTTCAGAACTTTGTGCAAGTCGGAAGCCATTTTGACGGGTCAAACTCTTGAAACGTAATTTGTTAGTTTTTCCCAGAGTTACATCAGTCAGGTAATGCATTAAAATTTGTAATTACATTATAAATTATTTAGATTAATTTGTTCAAAATTTAAGTGTGAATTTTTGTATTTAATTTTTATATTATATTACTGGATTTCGAGATTACGCCATGCCATGCTGACGCCTATTTTTTTCTTTTCCTTTCAGCTCTACACCGACTTGTCCTTTTGCCTTGCCTTTTATTATTCTACAAACTAGTTTTTTTTTTTAAAAGACTATAAAATTGAAATCTTAAATTTCATGTCATAATTTTGTCTTATCCATTTTGAATTCAGTACTTGAATTTCTGGATAAGTTTTTATAGCTAGACGCCTAACTAGCCGCCTTTAGAACTAGCCACTAGTTGCTAGAAAATTTTTTGTTGTCCACCACAACTATATATTTAGGCTCGCCTAAATTAAATATTGGATAGAATTCCGTTCCCAATTGCATCTTAAATTCAATTTTGGTTCCGAGAAAATAAGGTCATCCCGGATACAATTCGTCATAAATCCTGTTCGAGAACCATTGAGGGAGAGGAGTAGGTAGGCGTTAAAAGAACTGATGCAGCCTTGAGCCGTCCACAAAGGTCGTGGGTTCTCCACCACGTGACGCAGCAATTGAGAGTTTTGGTGAGAAATTTCCATTTTTTTTTATTGACCGAAAATTTTAATTAGTTTATTTCATCCGAAAATTTGAGTAATTCATTATCTTAACAGTGTTTAAATTATTGGCCAATTAGGGTACATATATTTTAATATTAGTGACCGTAATTTTACAAATTATTTCACAAGAATTTTCCTTTTAATAATTGCTAATTATTTTTAAATTATTAAATAATTCACCATCTACGTTGATTTTGAACATTTGTCTTAGTGTAATTTAATTATTTTGTAATAAATTTGGTAACTTGTTGTTTAAATAGGTTTTTTATTTTTTTTGATAAAGTACAGTTAATAATTTCGGAAGAAGGATTTTCCGCAAAGTCCGTCTTATAACACGGCAGCACATTTATTTCTTTTTTTATTGCGGATGGCGCCCTTTTAAAAATCTTACTTAAGCTCCGTGTTATAAGACGTGTCTTCTGAAAAGTATATTGTATGCTTTAAATTATCGAAAGGGACAGAATGAATAATTAAATAAGTCAAAATAACCCCGCCTGTCAACTCTTGCCAGAGCCGGCAAAAGGAGCTGTCGTGCCTAGGCCCTTTTATGAGGTTTGCCTAGTAAAATTATGTTCGTTAAAACACCCATACGTTACATAATTATTTTAAAATTACGGTCACTAATATTAAATTAATTTGTTCAAAATTTAAGTGTCAATTTTTGTATTTAATTTTTATATTATATTACTGGATTTCGAGATCACGCCATGCCATGCTGACGCCTATTTTTTTCTTTTCATTTAAAATCATTTAAGACCAATTTCCATTCGGAAATATTGGTTTTCAAAGGAATTTTCTTACCAGTGTGTTTATAGATATAACCATCTTTTACTGCCCAATGAGGAAAATTATTTGAATCTTTAATAATCTTATCCCGTAAATTGGCATACCAAGGTTCCAATTTATCTAGAGAAACATCTAATATATTAACTTCAGAAGCAGGAACGGATCTACTAAGAAAATCCGCTAATGCATTTTGCTTACCAGGGCGATATGATAATTTAAAAAAAAACTGCTTTCAGTGTGCCGTTTCGTGGACTTTTCCATTTTAATGTTTTGCCCTTTGGTCTATGTAATGCTGCTCAAATGCAACAAAGACTTATGGATAGTATTTTTGGACCTGAATTGCAGCCCTATGTTTTTAAATATTTAGATGATATTGTTTGTATTGGCACGAGTTTTTCGCATCATATGTACATTTTAAGAGAAGTTTATAAAAGGCTTTTAGACGCTAACTTAACAATTAATTTTAATAAATGTAATTTTTTTCGAAAATCACTTCAGTATCTTGGTTTTGTAGTTAGTGGTACAGGCGTGAGCACCTGTCCAGAAAAAATTAAGGCCATAGTAGAATACAAAAAACCGGAAACGACTACTCAGCTAAAAAGTTTCTTGGGCGTTTGTAGTTGGTATAGACGTTTTGTTCCTAATTTTAGTGCCATTGTATCTCCTTTAAATGATATGTTAAAAGGGAAAGGTAAAAAGCAACCTTTAATTTGGACTTCAAAGGCAGAAGAGGCTTTTAGAGAACTTAAACAGCGGATGGTTTCGTCCCCGGTAATGTCTGCCCCTAATTTTTCTTTGCCTTTCACAATAGAGTGTGATGCGAGTGATACAGCTGTGGGCGCAGCCCTTTTACAAAATATAGAGGGCAAAGAAGTTGTAATTGCTTATGCTAGTCGAAGTTTGACTAAGTCTGAACGTAACTTATCAGTCACCATGAAAGAGCTTTTAGCATTAATTTTTTCTCTTGAAAAGTTTAGATGTTACGTTGAGGGCTGTAAAGATCTTTTTGTAATAACCGATCACTCTTCACTATTGTGGTTAAAGAATATGGAAAACCCACAGGGTAAATTAGCTAGATGGCTTACTAGAATTCAACAGTTTGATTTTAAATTATCATATCGCCCTGGTAAGCAAAATGCATTAGCGGATTTTCTTAGTAGATCCGTTCCTGCTTCTGAAGTTAATATATTAGATGTTTCTCTAGATAAATTGGAACCTTGGTATGCCAATTTACGGGATAAGATTATTAAAGATCCAAATAATTTTCCTCATTGGGCAGTAAAAGATGGTTATATCTATAAACACACTGGTAAGAAAATTCCCTTGAAAACCAATATTTCCGAATGGAAATTGGTGGTGCCAACTAATGAACATATAAAAATAATTAAAAATTGTCATGATTCTCCAACTTCGGCACATTTAGGTTTCTTTAAAACATTAAATAAAATTTCTGAAGAATTTTATTGGCCAAGACTAAGGCAACAGGTCCTAAAATATGTCCGTCAATGCGAAGTTTGTCAAAAGCAAAAGTTACCAAATTTTTCTCGTTATGGTTTAATGGGTGCCGAGAAAAAGGTTAATTTTCCATTTGAAATGTTGGCAGTCGATTGCATGGGTCCTTTTCCTAGAAGTAAGAAAGGGAATACTTTTCTTATTGTGGCTGTAGATATTTTTTCTAAGTTCACAATTATGAAATCTTTGCGCCAGGCTACGGCTCCAGCGATTGTGTCTTTCCTGACTGATAATGTCATGTTACCGTTTGGAACTCCTAGAATTTTGATTTTAGATAATGCTCCTGCCCATACTGGGAAAGTCTTTGATGAAATGGCAAAAAAATTCAACATTTCTAAAATATGGTATAATTGTCGCTATCACCCTCAGTTTAACCCGGTTGAGCGTGTTAACAGGACAATTGGCGCGGCTATACGTTCATACATCAAAGACTCTCACAAAGATTGGGATATACATATACCAGAAATTCAAAGTGCCTTAAACACGTCAGTTCATGAATCCACTAGCTATACACCAAATTTTCTCGTTTTTGGCAGAAAAGTCCCAATTACAGGGGATTTTTATGATAATTCTAACCTAAACACTGAAATATCAAACGAAAATGTCAATAATTATGCAAACGAACTTTTAAAGCTTCCAAATTTATATAAAAAGGTTCAGGAAAGACTCAATGCTGCCTATAGTAAAAATTGCCGTACATATAATTTGCGCAGGCGTCAATGTGTTTATAAAAAGGGTGATTTGGTATGGAAAAGAAATTTTGTATTATCTAATGCTGCTAATGATTTTTCGGCAAAGTTGGCAGATAAGTATGTACTTTGTAAAGTACGCAAGGTTAGATCCAATTCTGCTTATGAATTAAATAATTTGGATGGCAGTGACGCGGGATGCTGGCATGTATCAAAATTAAAACCATATGTAGGTACTCTTCCCGATCTGTCCGATAATCTTGTGCGTCAACCGGATTCTAATTAGTAATTATTTAGTTAAGGTGTTTTTATATTGATATATTACTCCTTTTATAATTTGGTACGTTACGAATATTTTAGTATATAAAACTGGTTTGTTTGGTTTTATAGTTATTAACCGGAATTTGACTTTATTCTTCAAGTTCTCTAGTTTTCGTGCGGCTATTTCAGATTTTGTTGTTTATATCTCAGTGCTTCTCAGTTTACTAAGTCATAAATTAGTTTTCCAGTCCAAGACTTAATAAGCGGTGTGTGGCAGGTAATTTTTTTAGTTTCGATATGTATTTTTTGTATTTGTCCCTGTACGGGCTCCGGGGGGAACAGAATTAGGCCCGTAGGCACTTAAAGTTATGGCCTTAGTCGTAAGAGGCGACTAAACATAACCACTCTCTGGCTATCTTCCATCAGTTGTACAGTTGAAGTTCAGTCAGATATTTCTTATGAGATATAAATCTTATCCCTGTACGGGCTCCGGGGGATTAGAATTAGGTCCGTAGGCTCTTAAAGTTATGGCCTTAGTCGTAAGAGGCGACTAAATATAACCACTCGCTGGCTAATTTCCATCAATTGTAAATACTGGTCAGGAATAGCCAAAAACACACAATGCAAAATTTCAGGTTGAGCATTATTTTTTAATACCTAGACCCTTTTGACAGTGCTAGTTGTAAATTTACTTACTTAGTATTTGTTGTAAAAAAAAAATTAATTAGTAATTTGCTTAAGGTTGTAAATTATAATATTGTAATCCTAACTTAGTTTTTTCTTTAGCGATATATTATTGTAAAATAGTTTAACTTTAATTAATCCCCTAGTTAGTATTTTCTCTCTGTTTGCCTACTTTGATTAGGCGTACTGCCACACACAGTTTTTCCTTGATACTCTATCTACACCTCTGTTGAGTACTGACTCGTACTTCGAGTATCGCAGGATTTTTTTTATTGCCTTTGATTGCATACTTGCCTAATATTTATTGCAAATATCCTCTGGTTAAGTATCGATTATGCCTCTTCTCTGATGTGTTTTTTTTTTGGTACATGGTACCATTCTTGGGGTCACCATAATTTGGTAATTTTGGATTTTTTTTCCTAGCTAATACGTCAACTTGTCAGGTCTTTTTCTTTAAATGGGTTACGCATACGTTAAACCTAGACCTTTGGTTGAAAAGTTTTAGCTGGATTGGACAATGGACTTCCACCATTATGTCAAGAATTTAGAGTACAAAATTAATGCCAATTGAAGAATTTTAAAATTTGCTATATTATGTGTCTGCATTAGTAGCTCGTCATGTGAATTTTGTGACTCTTCTTGAGTTATGATTTAGTTATATTAACTTCCTGGATTTGACATTTACATAACTTGCAGTTTTACTTTCCCCTCATTTTATCCTTGTAAAGGTGAAGGTTAGTTTTGGACTTTTCCTAATTTATAACAAGGGAAAAACCTTTTATAAGTTTTTCGTGGGGTGGGAAGTTGCAAATTTAATAATATCTGAATGTGACTTTTTTGACTATTGGTTATACATAGGTCTGTTTCATTCTGCCTTAAAGCAGATAAGCTAATATGACATGTTTGGTTTTAATATTTACCAAACTATTAATTATTTTGTCGAGAATCCCAAATTTGGACTCATTTATTCCCGATTGTGACATCTTAATTGGTTTATTACACTTTAATATATTTTTAATGCCACATATTTTTTTTCTGGGTATGAAGTGTTGGGTGTCAGCTTGTTTCAGAACCTTTTTAGTATTAAAGTTTTAAATTTACATTGTCGGAAAGATCAGTATTGGGGGGCGAAAGTTGAACCGAAGTTTAGCATAGACTAACTTCAATTATGGGGTGCTTAGCTACTGGTACAGTTCCCAACCCGTCCTGGCATTTTCTGAGGGATTGTTGTCAGTAACACTTTATGCTACAGCCTATTATATATTATCTAAATTTTTTCTCGCAGTTTTAGTCTAGTGGAAACTACATTTCACTCCCTATTGTTTGGTGGACTTTGGGGTTACAGTTATTTTTTTTTTACTTTTTCTTTTGAAAATTAATTAATTTGCATAACGTCTTATAATTTTTTTGTTTCCACCTACCAGTTGACACTTTCTATTTAAGTGAGTATACTGTTTTAGATGTCTGTTAGCGGCACCAGTTTAGCAATTTTAAAGAGGTCAGTAAACGAGACTATCCCTGTCTTCCGGGTAATAGTGCAATACTGACTGGGTCCATTCGACACCTAGAGGTTGACTCTTGTCAAAATTCTTGCTACAGGATTCCTATTACCTTTCTTATTTTCTTTCTTATTGTTTCGTTGGTTGTACTATCGGGCATCGGGATTGTATATTTCATTTTTGATGATGGTGTTGATTGGAAATACAATGTATTTGTATATTTTTTTTTGCGCTACTGTTTTTATATTCCTTCAGTAGTGTTAACACTTACAACATTGGTTATCAAATAGTAGTACAATTGTTGTGCAAGTTTTTGCGGATCTTACGGTGATTGTTCGGTATATGTGCACTAAATTTTTCCGTGAGATTTTAGTTATTTTTCAATTGGTGGTCAGCTTAAAAAATCTACTTTTTATGCTTATGTTAAATTTTATTTCACAAAATCGTTTTCTAGTTAATCAAAATTGAATATATCTAACTAAATTCCGTGTTTATGTTTAAATAATACCTAGACCATGGTATTGTTTAATTAATGCTTTTGTCAGTACAGTTGATACTAGCTTATATATAGTTAAATTTAGATGCTATTTGCTATACCTGGTTAGTTATATTTCTACTGCATTTAGCGTTGATAATAATTTTAGATTACTTAATCACAAATTAAGGGTAATCTATTATTAATTTTTTTATGATTTTGTTTGAAAACAGAAAATAAGTTTCTGTTTATTGCTACGAGCAATTATTTATTTTATTTTTATTATGATGATTCTGAGATATTATCAATTAAACTTTTATTAGTTTATAATTGTTTTACTATATAACGTTAATGTAGCATGAATTTCAGTTCTTATAGAAGTTTACACAAACCTCACTCTTTAATTGGGAATTTTTTGAAGTAAAACTGTGAAAGGTTTTATCGTTGGGATTTATTTTTTTTTGCAACTTAACTCAGTATCTTCTAAGAGTAGTTCGATAATGAATTGTCTTATTTGTATTATAAGGCTACTGTTGAAATACTGATGAAAGTTTTTTTTTGGAACACGATTACATTATGTGTGTTTATCAAAATTCATTAGTTTTGGATCATAACTTTTTTCAGTTCACGGATAATAATCTTTTTTATTAATATATATATTTTTTTTTTTTTTTGGGAGAGAGGTAGTGTAACGGTGTACTGTCGTGCGTTACGGTCAGACAAATTATCATGTTAGTAAATCTATATTTTTTTTAAGTAAACATATTTAGTATTTAATAATTTAAATATTTTATTGCTTACAGACCTATATTGCGCGTATTAAATTTTTCTAGATTCAGTTAAGCTTGCGGTTGGACGTAAATAGGCTAATTATAATTATTGTGTATATTTAAGTTGTTATATCACTATATTTTAGTATTTATTTGACGCTAAGGATGCATGAATTCTTACATTTCAGTGATATCATTTATTTAGTTTTTTTTTGGATACTTACGAATCTCCCTCGTATTTGTATAAATTTGGCAGCCAATAGGCGACACGTTGTTCACCGCGTGGTGTAGACTAGTTTTTGGCTTTCCTTGTTCCTCTCGAGGCAGATTTAAAAATGCGTTCTTGTCGTACACTGAATATTGCTTACTTGGTTGGCGAATAATTGCATGTATGTCGTTGATCATAATAATTACAAGGGGATTTGATATTTAATATTATTATCGTACAATTGGGAAGATAACATAAAGATTAAAACTTATTTTCTCTAGTTATTTTTCTGTTAATTTTGGTTTGTTGAATTATATTATTTATATAGCTTATAATTAATTGAGTTAATTAAATTGTATATATTTAAGCAATAGTTTTCCTTTTCAATTAAAATCATTTAAGACATACGTTTACTTTGGGGTTTTTATTTGCGCCGTCAGCCCAGCAAACCTGTGTTGAGATTTGGCTATCCTATGTTAAAAAAAGGGAACCTTTTTTTGAATTCTTGTTGTTCTGCTAAACGTATTGGTTTCACGTTTAGCAAGCCATTTTATCTTCAGAACTTTGTGCAAGTCGGAAGCCATTTTGACGGGTCAAACTCTTGAAACGTAATTTGTTAGTTTTTCCCAGAGTTACATCAGTCAGGTAATGCATTAAAATTTGTAATTACATTATTGATTATTTAGATTAATTTGTTCAAAATTTAAGTGTGAAATGTTACATCAGTCAGGTAATGCATTAAAATTTGTAATTACATTATTGATTATTTAGATTAATTTGTTCAAAATTTAAGTGTGAATTTTTGTATTAAATTTTTATATTATATTACTGGATTTCGCCATGCCATGCCATGCTGACGCCTATTTTTTTCTTTTCCTTTCAGCTCTACATCGACTTGTCCTTTTGCCTTGCCTTTTAGTTTTCTACAAACTAGTTTTTTTTTTAATAAGACTATTAAAATTGAAATCTAAAATTTCATGTCATAATTTTGTCTTATCCATTTTGAATTCAGTACTTGAATTTCTGGATAAGTTTTTATAGCTAGACGCCTAACTAGCCGCCTTTAGAACTAGCCACTAGTTGCTAGAAAATTTTTTGTTGTCTACCATAACTATATATTTAGGCTCGCCTAAATTAAATATTGGATAGAATTCCGTTCCCAATTGCATCTTAAATTCAATTTTGGTTCCGAGAAAATAAGGTCATCCCGGATACAATTCGTCATAAATCCTGTTCGAGAACCATTGAGGGAGAGGAGTAGGTAG
Organism: Kuschelorhynchus macadamiae; assembly: GCA_030620095.1. Taxonomy (NCBI): domain Eukaryota; kingdom Metazoa; phylum Arthropoda; class Insecta; order Coleoptera; family Curculionidae; genus Kuschelorhynchus; species Kuschelorhynchus macadamiae. The sequence goes on along the minus strand of JAUTXW010003395.1, from coordinate 224,580 downwards.
GCGTTAAAAGAACTGATGCAGCCTTGAGCCGTCCACAAAGGTCGTGGGTTCTCCACCACGTGACGCAGCTATTGAGAGTTTTGGTGAGAAATTTCCATTTTTTTATTGACTGTAAATTTTTATTAGTTTATTTCAACCGAAAATCTGGTTAATTCATTATCTTAACAGTGTTTAAATTATTGGCCAATTAGGGTACATATAATTTAATATTAGTGACCGTAATTTTACAAATTATTTCACAAGAATTTTCCTTTTAATAATTGCTAATTATTTTTAAATTATTAAATAATTCACCAGCTACGTTGATTTTGAACATTTGTCTTAGTGTAATTTAATTATTTTGTAATAAATTTGGTAACTTGTTGTTTAAATAGGTTTTTTATTTTTTTGATAAAGTACAGTTAATAATTTCGGAAGAAGGATTTTCCGCAAAGTCCATCTTATAACACGGCAGCACATTTATTTCTTTTTTTTATTGCGGATGGCGCCCTTTTAAAAATCTTACTTAAGCTCCGTGTTATAAGACGTGTCTTCTGAAAAGTATATTGTATGCATTAAATTATCGAAAGGGACAGAATGAATAGTTAAATAAGTCAAAATAACCCCGCCTGTCAACTCTTGCCAGAGCCGGCAAAAGGAGCTGTCGTGCCTAGGCCCTTTTATGAGGTTTGCCTAGTAAAATTATATTCGTTAAAACACCCATACGTTACATAATTATTTTAAAAATAATTATGTAACGTATGGGTGTTTTAACGAACATAATTTTACTAGGCAAACCTCATAAAAGGGCCTAGGCACGACAGCTCCTTTTGCCGGCTCTGGCAAGAGTTGACAGGCGGGGTTATTTTGACTTATTTAATTATTCATTCTGTCCCTTTCGATAATTTAAAGCATACAATATACTTTTCAGAAGACACGTCTTATAACACGGAGCTTAAGTAAGATTTTTAAAAGGGCGCCATCCGCAATAAAAAAAGAAATAAATGTGCTGCCGTGTTATAAGACGGACTTTGCGGAAAATCCTTCTTCCGAAATTATTAACTGTACTTTATCAAAAAAAATAAAAAACCTATTTAAACAACAAGTTACCAAATTTATTACAAAATAATTAAATTACACTAAGACAAATGTTCAAAATCAACGTAGATGGTGAATTATTTAATAATTTAAAAATAATTAGCAATTATTAAAAAGAAAATTCTTGTGAAATAATTTGTAAAATTACGGTCACTAATATTAAAATATATGTACCCTAATTGGCCAATAATTTAAACACTGTTAAGATAATGAATTAACCAAATTTTCGGTTGAAATAAACTAATAAAAATTTACAGTCAATAAAAAAATGGAAATTTCTCACCAAAACTCTCAATAGCTGCGTCACGTGGTGGAGAACCCACGACCTCTCAAGGCTGCATCAGTTCTTTTAACGCCTACCTACTCCTCTCCCTCAATGGTTCTCGAACAGGATTTATGACGAATTGTATCCGGGATGACCTTATTTTCTCGGAACCAAAATTGAATTTAAGATGCAATTGGGAACGGAATTCTATCCAATATTTAATTTAGGCGAGCCTAAATATATAGTTGTGGTGGACAACAAAAAATTTTCTAGCAAGTAGTGGCTAGTTCTAAAGGCGGCTAGTTAGGCGTCTAGCTATAAAAACTTATCCAGAAATTCAAGTACTGAATTCAAAATGGATAAGACAAAATTATGACATGAAATTTAAGATTTCAATTTTATAGTCTTTTTAAAAAAAAACTAGTTTGTAGAATAATAAAAGGCAAGGCAAAAGGACAAGTCGGTGTAGAGCTGAAAGGAAAAGAAAAAATAGGCGTCAGCATGGCATGGCGTGATCTCGAAATCCAGTAATATAATATAAAAATTTAATACAAAAATTCACACTTAAATTTTGAACAAATTAATCTAAATAATCAATAATGTAATTACAAATTTTAATGCATTACCTGACTGATGTAACTCTGGGAAAAACTAACAAATTACGTTTCAAGAGTTTGACCCGTCAAAATGGCTTCCGACTTGCACAAAGTTCTGAATATAAAATGGCTTGCTAAACGTGAAACCAATACGTTTAGCAGAGAAACAAGAATTCAAAAAAAAGGTTCCCTTTTTTTAACATAGGATAGCCAAATCTCAACACAGGTTTGCTGGGCTGACGGCGCAACTAAAACCCCAAAGTAAACGTATGTCTTACATGATTTTAAATGAAAAGAAAAACTATTGCTTAAATATATACTAGAGCAATTTAATTAACTCAATTAATTATAAGCTATATAAATAATATAATTCAACAAACCAAAATTAACAGAAAAATAACTAGAGAAAATAAGTTTTAATCTTTATGTTATCTTCCCAATTGAACGATAATAATATTAAATATCAAATCCCCTTGTAATTACTATGATCAACGACATACATGCAATTATTCGCCAACGAAGTAAGCAATATTGAGTGTACGACAAGAACGCATTTTTAAATCTGCCTTAAGAGGAACAAGGAAAGCCAAAAACTAGTCTACACCACGCGGTGAACAACGTGTCGCCTATTGGCTGCCAAATTTATACAAATACGAGGGAGATTCGTAGGTATCCAAACAAAACTAAATAAATGATATCACTGAAATGTAAGAATTCATGCATCCTTAGCGTCAAATAAATACTAAAATATAGTGATATAACAACTTAAATATACACAATAATTATAATTAGCCTATTTACGTCCAACCGCAAGCTTAACTGAATCTAGAAAAAATTAATACGCGCAATATAGGTCTGTAAGCAATAAAACATTTAAATTATTAAATACTAAATATGTTTACTTAAAAAAATATAGATTTACTAACATGATAATTTGTCTGACCGTAACGCACGACAGTACACCGTTACAATGAAGTTTAGTTCAAAGCTAAAAATATCATTAACACAACACAAAACGGAGTCCTTTTTAGCTTTGCTTATTTCCATCTTTTCAAATAGATTCAATTTGCTACCTTTTCCGCACTCGTGGATAACTGTTACAATATTCAATGTGGAAAACTGGTGGCCCGTACATAAAAGATGGTAAATAAATGCTGATTTTCGTCTCTATAATATCTGTATTTTTATATGTTTGTTAACCAACTAAACGGGTTCTTGAATCCAGGTTGAAATCTTTCTTCCTGACTGCCCTATATACGTGGCAGGACACGACACATCTCAAAGCATAAATTCTCGACTTTGAGAGATATTTAGGTTTATTTTTCGTTGTGACTAAATGCCTTTTTGAGTTGCTTGAGTAGTTTAAAAGATATATTTAGTCCTTTAAAAAATTTAGGTAACCATGTTTAAATATTTCCAAAGTAATTGTTCAGTTTTGCTATTAGTTAATGCAACATGAATAATATTAAACGACATTTTATATTTGTTAAAAGTTATTTGTTGGTAGAGAGGGGTATTTTAAAAAGCCTATAAAAGAAGGAAGTAAAGGCTACACATTTATGTGTGTGAAGTGTTGCAATGGAACTGTATAATGTTGTCTGTGGAAGATGCTTTTCTAAAAATCTCGGAATTCTTTTCGGCTGCCATCACTTCATGATTTTACTTTCTTGAGATTCATAAACAAAATGCGCAATGGAGATAGACTTCATAGATAAACCCGTTCGTTGTTTGAAAAACATACCATTAAATTTAAAAAAAGTTTTGGTGGAGGACCATGGAAATAAGGCAAACAAGGTCATTTGTGACTATAATATCTAAAAGATTTGTTTCTACCAGATTTATTTACTCAATACGAGCTAGGAAACAAGGTTTTGACATCCAGAGAGATTTAAACAACCTCACTTGGGATTTGGATGTTTTTAAGATGGGTGGCAAAATCCACTGAGTCTTTTATAGAGTGGATGTGTTGAAACCTGTCATGTTCTTATTCTTGATAAAAAAACAACCTTTTCAATGTCACAAACGTTACGTTAACTTAACGCATGTCTCGTTTCCGGAGGGAGAGGAAGAATTCTTAAATCATAATTTAAAATTTAATTTATCTCGGATCATAAATTCAAAATCTAAAGAAACTGGCAATTAAGGCGGAAAAGGTCATTCAGAGCTTAGATATATACAATTGAAACATTATTAGAACAAAAATTATTAATTTTCTAGATTCCGATATGCTAAACAATAATAAGAAAAACTACTATAGCAAAATCTCACATACCTAAAAAATAAAATAAAATTTTGATCTATTAAAAACCGCTCTTGTGTAGTGATCGTGAGGAGAACAGATTACTTAAATCAAATTATGTACTTCTTGGACTACCAACAAGTACAAGTTATATCCTAAGAACCCGAGGACACCTTTACTTTATGGCTTGCTGAAGGTACATAAAGAAAACACTCCTATTAGACCGGTAGTATCTTACTTCAGTTCACCCTGCTATGATTTATCTATATGGCTTAATAAGATATTTAGTGAGGTGACAGGTTTTCAAAACATCCTCTCTATTTTTTTATAGAGTATTTTGCAACCCAGCTTATAAATATCGAAATCCCAAATGAAACTAATTTAATCTTTTTGGATGTCAAAAACTTGTTGTCTAGTACACCTCCTATTGAGTGTATAGATTTGGTAAAAACACATCTTCCATATCTAGTCACAAATAACCTTGTTTCTCTTATTTCCTTACTCCTCGGCCAAAACTTTTTTAAATTTAATGGTAACTAACGGGTTTTGTTATGTCTTGCCTGTCTCCATTTCTCAGTGAAGTGTTTATGAGTCACTTAGAGAGTACGATCATGAAAGTCATTTTACGCGCCATCTGATCACTTACAAGAGTACGAGGATAATATGTGCGTGGTGTGGAACGGAAGTGACCAAGATTTGTCCGATTATCTGAGTTTTGTGAAAAGAGCGTCTTGGAACGCTGCCTTTAGTAGACCTGCAGCTGTTTATAAGAAATGGTTGTCGAATAGAGTTCGTAATTTTTAGAAAAACATCATCCACAGACTGCATTATACAGTTCCATTCTAATTTTTCACATACACATAAATTTGCAGCCTTTAACTTCTTTTATAGACTTTTTAAAATACCTGTCTCTAAAAACGCATTTGAGTAATAACTAAATATCATTAAGCAAATAGCTTTTAGCAGTAGTTTCTTACAGGATTATATAAATATTATACTTCGAATTCTTTAACAAATATAAAATGTCGTTTAATATTATTCATGCTGCCTCAACTAATAGCAAAACTTAAAAAAAATTCTTACTTTGAAAATATTTCAACACAATAATCTAAATTCTTTAAAGGGTTCAATATTTTTATTTCATTTAAATCCCTCAAGCCTTTTTTTCTACGGGCCACCAGTTTAGAGTGATGTAATAGTTATCCATCCAAAATTGAAATGAGAAAAGTTAAAAAGAGCCCCGTTTTGTGTCAATTATCTTTTTAGTTTTGAACCAAACATCATCTTTAACAGTTTACCTAATCACCAAAAGTTTTCAGTCTAACCCCGAACAGTATAACCATATTACTGTTGCCTTTTAACCATATATAGTAGAACTAGGAATAGGATGGTGTTGTAAATACGAACTATATAAATAACGGATGGTATATATTTTTTAATTTTCTTATTTATTTATATTTTAAATTAAGCATATATTTGCACCCATTTCGTTTTAACCTCCTCTCAGTATCCGTCAAACCAAGTAATGTCTATTGTGTTTGTCTATTGTAATCTATGTGTGATTTGTTTTGTAATTTTAAAGGTATTGTTATTAATTTTAATTTATTTTAGTTAGTAATTAGGTTTCATATTTTATTTGATAGGTCTGATGATGCCCGATCGGACGAATCACGTGTAACCGTTTAACTTAAAACATTTGACTTGTGACCGAGACTTAGAATCTATTTGCTGTATAATCTTCAAAATTTGTTAATAATCCAGTTAATTTGAACTATAGTGCTTTTAATGAGTTATGTGAATCAGGATGATTAAGTTTGTAGGAAAAGCCAATTGCGTAATAAACTTATATGCGAAAAACAAGGCTATTTCGTAACCATTAGTATACTTACGGTGTTTTATAATGACGTTAAGATTTAAAACTATAATGTGATACATTTTAAGAAAGTAAATATCATGACCTCATCATTCTTCAGAATCTTTGTTAAAAGTATTCTTTTTCAATAACCAAATAAACTTTTTAATAAAAACTACATACGATTCTAGATTTTTGTGCAACATTTGAGGTAAATTGGATAATTAGTAGTATTTTTAGTAATAATTTTAACTCCTGTTCCGGCCTATTGGATTTTTACCAAAATATCATCAGACCGACAGACGGACCGACGGCATTGATAAAACATTTTACATGGAGGTATGTAAAACTTTAGATTATTTGCTTTTATTTTATTCCGTCATCTTGAATTAGTGCTACAATTTTACTAGTTCATCTCTATAGATAGATAGATAAAAGTATGGAGTAGTGACTTGCGCCAACCTATTACTTAGGCGTCTCAGGTGGGCCCATTGTAACCTCCTTCGGAGTTTTACTCGTCGAGCCAGCCAACAGCATTGATGTAGTTCAGCACCGTTGCATCACTGCCATCTTTCCCCCATAACGGATTCTCTGGTATTTACAAGAGCTGGGCAGTAACAAAAAACATGTTCAGCAATCTCGTCGCCCTCGTTACACCCCCTACAACTTAGATCCGGGAGGGATGTGTGTGAAGGTGTTTGTTTAGCTTACAGTGTCCCGTTAGCATTCCTGCCAATTTTCTAAGATTTCCTCGAGAAAACCCGAGGAGGTACTCTGTCCGAACGGCCTCAGGGCCACGAATTGCGGTACCTGAGTGTCTAAAGCCCTGTCTCTCCCATCTCTCTTTTAGAATCTTTGTTGTCTGTTCGTTTATCTTTAGACTGATCGCCTTAGAGGATAGCGCGAAGGGTTCAGGGCCGCATGGTTTGTCTTTTGCTCCGTTACGCGCCAACTTATCTGCATTTTCATTTCCTTCGATTCTACTATGCCTCTTAATCCAGGACACCGTGACCGTATTCCTCTGGGAAACCGTCTCCAGCATCTGGTGACACTCAAGAATCAGTTTGGAGGTTATGTTGTCCTGTTTTGGGATTTGCTCTCTGTGAGAATAATAACTTTTTTCTCTGTTATTTTCTTTTTCTATTTGTACGGCACCTTGCAGAATTCTAAGCAGTTCTGCCCGGAAGACAGTCACCCCTTCGCCTAAGGCCATAGTAATTTCCAAGTCTAGTTCTGGTACATACACTTCCAAGCCAGCCCCAGATTGATTCTGCTAGCCTTCAGCGTAGATGTGTATGTCTGCCTCTTTTCCTGGTTGTGTTGAGCCACTGATGTCAATTTCAAAGTTTTTATTAAAAATGAAGCGGGGATTAGGGCATCCGTTCGATGTTCCACAAGAGGTTGTGCAGCCTGACTGCCGTTCTCTCGTAGTTGTGGATCTCATTGCCCCTGTAACCGTCAGGGATGCTAATCTCTGTAGCTATTGCATTTTATTCTGTGCTACAACTTGCTTGGCTTTGGTCCACCACACAATGACTCCGTAAGTGAACATAGGTCGAATAACGGCCGTATAGAGCCAGAGGACAAGCAGAGGATAGCTTCCCTGCACTGCCAAAAAGCTCTGGTGACCATTGATTTTTCACTTAAGTGTTTATTCCAATTTAGGGTGCTATCCAGAACGACTCCCAGGTACTTGACCTCTTTAGACAGACCGAGCTGTGTACCGAACAGCTTTCTTTTTCTAGTGAAGAGTACCAGCTCGGTTTTGGTAGGGTTCACAGAGAGTGCGTTATCTGTGCACCATCTTTCTACTAGTCTTAACGCAGCTTGCACGGTTTCACACAGGACGTTTTCAAATTTTCCTGTTAGCAGACTAGTGATGTCGTCTACATGACCGGTTGTGTAGAATCCATATTCATTAGGATTCTTAATGAGGCTGTTGACTACCATGTTCCAGAGAAACGGAGATAGGACGCCACAGTGAGGGCAGCCTCTACTCATAAGCTCTCTCATCGTGGTTCATCTCTATACTACAATTAGTTATAACAGTCAATTTGAAATCAATCCATTAAGTTGTTTTTTCAGGCTGAATTTTAAAATATTTTATTAAACCGCTATTTTGTCCGCCATCTTGGATTCATACCATACGCTTTTTAACGATTGGTGTTACAAGGAAAAAGTAGATACATGGGGCAAAAAAGAGGTTTATCTAGCATACTTTGCCCAACTTTCTGAGAAGGACAAAATTTTTGTTCAAGCACTTGTTAGGAAAATATCTAATAAATTATGCCCAAAAATAAAATGTGCTGTAGAAAGAAACTTGTAAAATATTGTTAGGAATCCAATATGGTGGAACAAAATGGTGCCCAATTTAAATGTTTCAAGAGGCAGTAGGTATATATGGGTTACTAAATGACTGCCGAACTAAATTGTGTCACATTTCACTATTCCTAATAAAACGGAAGATTCAAAACGAGGTAAGTTCCCAGTAAAGGCAATTTACCGGTTTTTCTTCTTAAATCATTAAGGATTTTCCCCCATTGTATTTGCTTATTTATTAACAGTGCTAATCTTCTTTTGAATTAATTTTTTTGATGCAGTAATTAATTCTATATTTATTAAAATATGCAATAAAATTGCTATTGTATCTTATGTATTTTCTAACTTGTAGTGTGCCGATGTTCTAAAATTTATATTTTTAACAGGAAAAGACGTCATAAAGGATCGTAAAAATATTCTTCCATTCTACTCTAGAACAAGGTTTAATTAATTTGTTTTAGTTATTCCTTTATCTAAGAGCTCTAGGTATATATCATTTAATTTTTAATGTACAGGTATCACGTAATCGCCGTAAACGGCATCATAGACTTTATGATATGTGTTATCAAAAAACTATTCAAAAGTTTTTGGGTTTTATCGGAATTGTTAGAATTTGCAAAAAAAATGTACAATAGACCATTACTTATTTTAAACAGAACACCCTGTATTATATGCGTCCTTCAAATGGGTTTTCTCTTATTGATTATAAATATACAAGTTTTGATACCTCTGCTTTATCTTTAAAGATACCCGAGATATTTGAGAACTACTCTGTCCAATGTTTACCCATTGACTCCACTATGTAATGAAGAGTTCTCCAAGTCTCTAGTACACATTGCTTCTTATTGCGGGGTTTTTGTCAATTTTATCGATTGTTTTTAAAGATAAACGTATCAAAATCTGGTAGATTTACAATCGGCAAGAAGGGATAATTCAAATAATATTATACCGAGTATCTTATTTAAAATACGTAAATTCAGACGATTCCGATAAAAAAAATAATAGTCTCTAGGCCCGGTTTAAAATATAACTAGATGCCCTGCGCAGTAAACTGCTTCATGGTCGAATAGACCTGCACTTCTCAGCGAACAGTCTTTATGATCCTTGTCACTGCTTGTGCATACCTAGATCGTCCAAAATAGCCACAAAGTACATGGATATTGAGTCAATCGTATGCCTGTCTCTATATGTATCGTCAAATGAAAAACAAAATTATTTAGATAAATTATGAAATGGAAATATCCAAAAAAATTATGTTGAAATCGCCGGCTAAAACTATTAACGAATTTAAAGGTAGTTGTGATATTAAAATTTTCAGTCCGTTTGGAAAGGCTTCTTGATAAAGAAAATCTACCATTTAGGTAAACATTTCTTACAGAACTCTTTAAGAGACATATGTGAGTCATACAGTTTTTGGAATAAACAATACTTTCCCTTCCTTTCAAGCCTTCAGAACATAGTGAAGTGTAAGATACATCGTCAATAGCCTTTTTAAGGCTGCTTTACTATTACTATTATTATTATTACTAGGTCGGAAAACCCTTTTGTGGTGGTATTGGTTATCGAGACCCGGATGAGATTATGTTAATAATTGAAAAATGAATGGTTGATATCCTCACTGAGAGAGAAATGCCACTTCTGGATAAAGTTTGACCTCATCGTAGCAAGCGTTATATCTATAATTGTTTGACTTGTAATTTTCGGTAAAAAGTTAATCGTCTCTTGGTGTGCATTAGCATTAGAGCCCAGTGTTGGGTACAGTGCATCACCAGATTCTCCATTTTCCGTGTTGGTGGCAGCATCTTACGGGAGCTAAACAGAGACTAGACAAAATAAAGCTGACCAGTTCATATTCCACCTTTACAGCTTAGGTGTTGTAGTAGCCGAATTTTGACATTGAGTGGATCATAGATCGACGTCCTTAATTTGTGTTGCTGGAGATAAAGTTAGTTAAATCTTACACTTGGTTTTAACTACATACTTTGCTCCAAAAATGTGAAAAAGAAATCTCCGTTATTGTTTTTAACTAGATCATTCTTACCTTCTTGAGGGTGTCAGCCGTATCTGGGCCGTCCGGGTATATTTGTCAGCCGCTTTTTTTGCAATTAAAGAGAAAACAATAACAGATAAAATATGTATAGCCTGGCGGTTTTCGAAGTTGGAGGTGTGGATCCAATAGGGTGCACAACATTCAAATTTCGATTTCTGTCTTTAATTGTAGATTTTTCAATTTTGCTGTGAAGATGAGGGACTGAAAATAGTAGTACATTAATTTAAGCCGAAGAACGTTCACGACTGAAGCTCACTCATGGATTTTAACCTACCTGGCGCCGCACCTTCATCTTATTTTACATGATCGATTTCGCAGAATCTGCAGAATATAGATTCTATTAAACTGGTTATCTGGTTAACCTGTATTACTTTAGGCTCCGTATTGTTCCAAGGTTTCAGAGAGGCTATAATGTCCGTTAGTCAAGCCAATAATTATACCAGAATACGCTTCAAGAACCGAAGATTGCTTTCCCGTACTAGTCGAAGGGAGGATGATTTTGTTATCTATTTCTGCCACCAAAATTTCTTCCGTCAGGGACAAGTTAAGACCTGACATTACGTTACGACACGACCATTTTTCTGGCATTTCTTGTTTAGAATGCAGATGCGTAGCATCGTTGCGTTGTTCGTTGTGATTTACGAACGAAAATCTTGAACTTTTCTGTGCACTGTGACCGTAAATCTGAAAATTCTAAGCCCTATTTTATAGTAATTTTCAAAAAGGTAAGTAAATTGCTTCACAAAGCATGTATTTATAATTTACAAAAAAAACTTAGGTATAGGATATAGGATATAATATGATATAGCTCTTTTTCATGTATGTAGTATGTTTATTTCGGGATTTTAGGATACATTTCCATATTATACAGGATAGTATTATTTGTATTTATAATTGTATAGAGTGATTCTACTAATATACAGGATTGTTAATTATACAGGGTGTTACAAAAAGTTCTCGAAAATTAAAATATGTAGAATGTAGATACGAAGAAAAGTCTAATATGCATAAAGGTTCAGGATGTTTCTAGTCCGGCAGCCACAGGGGTGTCCGTGGCCGATGAAGGTCTTCACAATGAAGTAGATGACTTTTATGTATTTTTTTCACGCCGAATCTGAATCTTGCATTTTCGAAAAATGAGCAGGAAAATTGTTCTTAACGATTTAACTATTCTAACCTTGAGAATTAATAAACTAAGAAATATGCAGAATCCGCTCTAACTACATTTTATTATTGAGAAAAAAAACGAATAAAACTTTTTTGAAAAATTAAAATCCGTTAAAACCCGTTCTAACTTTGATCTCCCTTTCCAATAAATGGAGAAAGATGAAAGCAAATTTTCAGGGACCTTGGTATTTTAGTGCAAATTAAATTTTAAATGCATGCGTTGATGCCCTACATAAGAGGTTTGCATCAATATTTCAACTAGAAAAAAAACTGTTAGCAGTGGTAGCCATATTACATTGGAATCATTGGATTCGCTAAAGCAGATGTTAATTTCCAAGGCAGAGTCGTTAATGCCGATTTCTGAAAATACTGATAGTGATGACAAGGGGGACCTTGATAGAGAATACGGCGGATTTTATGATTTGGTCGATGATGATCTGGCTTTACAAGATCAGATGCAAGGCCCTAGTACACAAATTAAAAAAAGGAAGAATAAAAAACGCGGAAGAATAGAATTAGAGTTCTTACAATATATTGAAGACGAGAACAAATATTTCTATGATTGACGATTATCCAAACATACAATAGCTTTTTATACGTTATAATACTTGCATACCTTCTTCTGCCTCAGTAGAACGGCTTTTCTCCTTTGCGACGATGGTTAATAAACCACGACGTCACGCATTAACCGATGAAAATTTTGAAAAACTTGTAATTCTTAAAGCTAATAAAATAGGCTTATAAAATGTTTTCTTTTGTTGTTTGTCATTTAGTTTAATTTATTTTCATAGTGCCGCAGTGCCAGAACTGCCAGATCCAGACTTTGGTATTAAAAAAAATTGAGTTTTATTTTCACAAAATATTTTGTAGGTATATTATTTTTCTGCATTTTTTGCGTATAAAATGGTAAATGGTTCACAAAGTTTAGGTTTATAAAAACAAATAAGTTAACATGTTAAGACGAAATGTTATTATCGTGTAATTATTATGTTGTTAAGTTTTTAGAAGTTAATTTAGTTTGTAGAAGTTAAGGAGTTATGACGATGCTATTTCTAACACTATATACTTTATTATGAGTTGTAATCAATTCGAGTTTATCTAAAATAACAAAATATTTTTCGTAACTAAAAATGTTTTACTCTTTTATTAACCATTGGATTTGTCCTATTTTAGCTATTATTTCCCACCGGCCCATTCCACGTATAGGTATGCGTATAAGTTAAGAATCACCCTGTATAATGCCCAACAAGTTTTAATAAATTTAATAATGTCAATAAAAGATGTTTATTTTTTAGTAAAAATATTTTATACAAGTGTTGATGTTGCGCAAAATTTTTTTTTGCTTTAAAAATTAACTTTATTGTTTTAGAATAATTAGTAATAGACAGGTACCTACTACTTAAAGGTAATCAAAAAAAGGTAAATCACACTTTAAAGTCATAACAAACTCCTCTCCCTCCTTCTAACCCCCTCCTACAAAATGTATTTAGAAATATATTCGGTAATTTGAGTACTTGGGTATGGAATACTTGTAATTGTACTCTGTACCCGAGTACATTTTAACTTCAAAAAATGAAATTTTTGTGGTGGCAGCTTTAAAGGCCACAAAAAAGTTAAGTTTTTTTATATTAGTTATATAATCAAGGAGATATTTAAGTGAAAAACGGATTTATTTTAAATATCTCCCTAACTATAACCAACAGTAAAGAACTTCAGTTCGCTTTTATTTACGATTTTTGTAGGCCTTTAAAGCTGCCGCCATAAAAATTTAATTTTTTAAAATTTTTTGTTTTTGAAATCCATTTTTTTGTATTTTTTGACCACTCTGTATATCTGACCCAAAGTTTAATACCATCAAAACTATTTTTTCTTCAAGCACCAACTTTTGTCAAGAATAAAATTTTCTGAGAAATGAATGTTGCATTTGTTGCATACTTCTTTGGCTACACTGTATATTCAAAAACATAGAAAGTAAGAGACTATTTATCTCTTTGCTAATATGTACACCAAATAATAAAAAATTAAATGTATAAGTATTTTTATCTTGAAAATCTTTTTATTTGATATAAGCGAATATGTGCAAATTATTCATCAATAAACAGTAGTTTGCTCCCTATAAATACTTAATTATCTCTAAAATGAAAAACATTCCTTCGCTGTTATACAACACGCGTTGTAAACAGATCGATAACTCTCAAAAAACACGTCCTTGTGAATTGGCCTAGATTCCAACGACAGTTTCCTTCGCCCTGTATACACTGCGATATCGACGATAATGAACTGATAGTCAGCCCGCAGCATCTACCGCCAAATCCTCCCTGAATCGACCTCGGATTTATTCGCGAAATCCGGCGCCGGCGGATCGGCGACGCCACCTCGTTACGTCACGACGCTTCATCGGGTAGTGCGATGGCGTCGACCAAAAGACGCGCGTCAACGTCGACCCTTCACGAGACCTAATTTTGAATTTTCGCAGTATAGTTATCTAAAATTAGGGATATGTACTGTTAACAATTAAAGCAACATTTCGCACTCACCGATTATTCATGCTAAATCAGGTAAGTCCAGTAATAAATTGTTTTGTAAAAAGTGTAAGGGGGTGTGTTTATATGTGTAGGGAGAAGAGTGATTTTTAAGACCTTATTAGAGTCTGCAATAATACGAAATGGTTTAAAAATGTGTTTTTTTCTCTTTACACATTGACAGTATTAGAAAGAGTATTATATTTATTTTTTAAACTATATTGTTTTGAAATTCATCACCGTTTTCCAAATAATGTTTCCCTATTAAAAAATAATCTTAAGTTTTTTGAAATCACTGAGTTCTCTTAATACATTTTTTTAGAAACTGTCAGATTTAAATACAGATTTAAGTTTATTGCCAAATAGTCCCAGTAAGAGGTGTTCACTTGTATTCAAAATATAAAGTTTCTTTATTTTGAGATTTAAATTAAAAATTTATAAATACTTTAGGAATTATATCCCATTAATATCCAACCATGTTAAGTTGGTAATCGTAGGGTACAAAAAGTAATATAAATATGTATTTAGAGAGGAACCAAACTGTGTAAATTTAATCTCACTTGGGAAATAATCTGAGAGCAACGTTTACTTTTGCTGTAAGAATATAAAAAGCTCACGTCTATGTACGCCACAGATTAATACAAATTAACAAGTTAACTTCCCGGAACTTCTACTGTTCCGGGAAGTTAATAAGTTAGGGTGGGCAATTATCAAAATTAATAAAAAGTTGTATTATTGAAAATAATCGATTATTTCCAATTAATCGATTAAACGATAATATTCGGATAATCCATTAATCGAAGTAATCGATTATTTTATGATTAATAGATTATTTTTAACAACCCTACTTCCGATTTACCCGTATATTGAAGTCAAATTATAGATCACAAAAAAATAAGACAAGGTAGTCTATACGGTTTTGCTCTAACTTAAACTGTTTAGATCTTATAGCCTGGCAAAATGTGAAACTTTATTATTGTTAATAATATTATAAACCGAGTAATCGGATATCCGAATAATCGAAGCAAATAAATAATTTATCGAAATAAGCGAAACAATTGAAAAAATTTATTAGTTCTTCGATTATTTTTCGATTATCAAGAAATGAGAAAAATAAACGCAATTTGTATATGTACAGGGTTTTCCCGTATATTTTCACACCCACATAGAGAGTATATTATTCAAGATAGAAGAAAGTGTTGAACATAAAAGTTATTTGGTTTTACCTGAACCATTAATCTGTCAACAAAAATAAACAAAAAACAGTTGGAAAGTAAAAAATTGAGCATCGACTGTTATTTTCAATGGAACACTCTTCTTTTCTTACCGGTTATAAAAATACCGGGTTTGATACCCATCTTTAAAGACAACCGAGCAAATTGACAAAAATCCTGCCGTAAGACGCAATGCGTTAGAGAGAGAGAGAGTGAACATTTTAATAGGAGAATAGAAGAGCATACAATCAATAGGAATATCTTATGGGTTTTTATCAATTTTCTTGGTTGTCTTTAAAGATAAAAACATCAAACTTGGTATTTTTATAATCGGAAAAGAGACTAATTTAGTGAAATAATATTATGCAGGGTGTTCCATTTAAAACAACAATGTCGATGTTTAATTTTTTACTTTCCAGTTGTTTTTTGTGTATTTTGTGTTTTTTTGTTTATTGTGTTGTTTTTTTGTTTATTTTGTTGTGGAATCTCTGAAGTCAATTGGATAAAGAGTTTTTTAAAATTTTTAAAACATTTCATTGATCTGCCATTTTGTTCCGCCATATTGGATTCACACTAAACCTTTACCAGTACATCCCTGTATTTTTCCTGAAAAAAAGTCTCTTCGATATGCAGTTTTTTGGTACTGACTTTATTAAGGAATTTAGTAGGACATCGTTTTATTCTGTCATTGTGGTTTGTTTCCCAACATGTTACTAGATCATCCCCGCATGGCTTTCGAGCAAATTTTAAAGTTAATCGGATAAGTTACTATGCCGCGAACGGCGCGAACAGACAGTCTGCGTGTTTCTCGGCATCCAGAGATCTTCAAACGTGAGCAACCCTGGGAGGAGGTTTTTTCAAGATTATAATAATCTCTCAGACAATTTATCCTAAAAATATAGGGAAGTAGTGCTGAATTTTTAATGTTGTCTCTGGTGGTTAAAAAGGTAAATTCCCAAGATGGCCTTCGTCTTCCTTCAACGCAATCTTGAAAAAAATTTGAAATCCATTTATGTCCTGTTTTGTTGGAAAAAATTTACAGCTCAAAATTTTCAATATTTTTTGTCAGTGTTGGGCGTCACGTAAGTCGCTTACCAAAAGTGACCTTATAAGTGATCTTAAATGAAGGGCCCCTTTCGAAAATAACCGGTCAATTTTTAAAGTAGCTGAAATTCGTCAATTGTTGAAAACGACTGCATAAATGACCTTGAATAACCGGTCATTTACCTATAAGTGAACGATTTAGGAAAATGATCGCATAAGTGACCTAAAATGTCCAGTTATCTACCTTTATAAGTGACGGTTTATAAATGAGTGTTGAATAAAAAAATCATTAAATGCCTTTTTAGTCTAACAGATCAACTTTGGTAACAATTCAAAGCCTGAGATAAAAACAACCTGACGCATTCTTTCGAACTTTTTTAAAAATGATTTATAAGTTTTATAAAAAAAATCGGTTTAAATCAGTTTTTCAAGGTTCAAATATAGAAAAACTGATTTTTGAAAAATTTGGTGCCCTCTATTTTCATGGAAACTAACTACAGAACTCGGCCTCAGTCAAAAAATATTGGAAATTTTGTACTTTACAATTTTATTCGTCCGACGAACAGGAAAAGAGATAAATCGATTCAAATTTTTTTTTGGCGGTGAACGACGACACTCGGGATTTTACTTATTCGAATACAAGAAATATATTAAAAATTCAGACCTATTCCAGTATTTTTTTATCTCAAATCTCATTGTACTGATGTATTATACTTCCCTCTTAAAGTAAGTAAATGTTAATAGATTATTAAAAAAATAAAAAACGAAGCCCTTAAGACCGACGTTACTAGTTAGCTGACTGAAAAGAAGATAACAAGATGCTACCTGTTTCTGCCCCTATGTACATATTTTTTAAATTTATTTGGGATTCTAGAAAAATTAGATTGTTTTTAAATTTTTATTATTAGTACACTGGAATACCTTCGGCGTCGAGTCCCTCTGCAAGGAAGAATTACAGCACTTCGACTGGGGCAAGATGCTCTGCTAGGGGAATGGAGTGAGATGAGTGGGACAGGAGTTAGCGAAAAGGGCTTTTCAGTCCTAGTTACTGGGCTTGTCCTCCATCTCACTACTACTACTTACTGCTACTATTAGACATAGATAATAATTAGAAATCTTCATTAATTATTTTTACATTAAAATTATATCTACTTTATTCGATAAACGTATATTATCCATTTATACGTACCTAATTTCCGTTTAAACTCGTTACCTGCTTAATGGAAATGTTAAGCACTAGACTGGTGGCTGTGATATGAGAACTTTCGCGCAAGAGTTGTACCTGGAAGCTTACTATCCGCAGGCCCTAAAGTTTCGTAGTTTTACTGTTCCTACGACTATAGGTACTGGCTAAGTGAAACAGACTTACTTTATTGAAGAGCTGAACGGTTAAATAAATATACTATCCCCGTAATTCAAATTCCAAAAGTTGAGTATTGCCTCTTAGATTACAATAAGGCCCTACTTTACATCGGAATAGACAATATAATAGAACCGCCTTGAAAACCGGGCGGTAAGAAAATAAATCCGTGAGCTATTGTGAAACCTAAAATAAAAATATAAAATAAAATACACTTCCTATTCTCCTGAAGAGAACATTTTCCATTCATTAGGGACACATCACTACCTATATTAGCATAGTCGAGCTTATGCGCCTGCGCCCTCAATGTTATTTTAAGAGGTAACTTTTTAAAATATCGAAATGTTAACAAATTTCGTTTACTTTTTGGTGTAAGCTGTCATAGCTTCATGAGTACAGCATTTGGTTTGCCTTGCAAATATTTTGGGAGTTTTAACGGTTTTGTCTATCAAAATGCATAATTTTGCATGTAATCGTGTAGCACTAGTTAGTCTTTTCTTTGGTTTAATTCAAAAAAGTGTATTTATAATAAAGCAATAAAGACAAATTCAAGGTTATGCAACCAACTGTCCAAAAATTTGAGCTGTGATTGGCGGAAGTCGTAAAATAGAGGACGCTTAGATGACCGCCACGTCTGTGTGTAGCGCCTCGTATATTAGCATAGTAGCAGCAAAGAATGTGAAAGCATTTGTGTTTAATTTACATAACTATGGCTGCTTCTTTATTTCAGTGTTAAGGCGGAGATTGAAAAAAAACTAAACTAGGCTTCCCGCCATCTGTGAATAAATAATAAGAAAAAATAAGAAGAGAGCTAGTTAGTTCAGTAAATTATACATTTAATAACTACAGAGGTATATATTCTGCTTATTCGTGAATGTATTAACTTGCGTTCTTCTTTCTAGTCCCCTTTTGTCAGCAGTATACCTCTCAGCATCGTTTTTAAGTAATAGGTTTTATTAAATCTTTTATTTAATAAAAGTTATACAATAATTTTTGCAATTATAGAGAGCCTTCATCAGTTACAATTTTGAAGACAGAATCTAATTAAACTATAGTGAAAAACAATGATTGGCCCTCAAAGCCAAATTTTAAATGACGGCCCTGATGTTATTCCTGGGAAAATTACGCTTTTCGAAATTACTGATCCTGGCAAAAAGGGGCGGCTCTTCCATAGGGTCATTTGGTCAATGAGCCCCCAAAAATATTTCAGAAAATTAATTATTCGTTTGACCGTCCGTCCTAATAGTTGTAATAAAACGCGAACCTTGGGAAAAGTTAAATTCGCTACACTATTAGCCGCGCGCGGCGGTTCGAATGGTCTCGTGGGGTTCCTTAGGGATAATAAAATACGCTATACTAAGCTAGGCTGGGCAGTCCGAATTGCCCTGATTACTTTAAAGCTTGACGAAAGTACCCGAAGATTTCACAGTTACCGAGTGGCAGCCGAACGTGATAACAAATGGAATATGAAATCGCGATTTGCGTCATCAGCCGGTCTCTTCTCATAATTCGATCGATCGGTCGCGGAATCACGTCGGCATGCGGAAGTTCAGTTGTTCAGAGGTCGCGCGGTCGATATTCTAACTCGATATTGTTTCGGACGTTTTTAATCGATGAAAACTGATTTATATACTGTTTTTTGTAATATATATTTTTATGATCCATGTGTGAGTTGGAAATACACAGGAAATAAAATGTTGGTAGTAACTAGTGCAAAAAAATAAACAACCAAAAAGTGCTTACGAATTTAATTTTGCAAAGATAATCAATTTCAAGGTGGTCTACGTTTGAGTTGTGAATGTAGATGAAATAAAATGTCGGTACTGCAAAAAATTTAACAACTAAAGAGTGCTAACGAACTTAATTTTGAGAAAATAACCGAATTCAAGGTAAGTGGTCGCAATTTGCCAGAACTTAGTATACGACAACCTAATAAAGACAAAATAATAAAGAGGTTTATCGAAACTTTCGCAAAAGTATGTACGATTTAGCTAACTGGATATGTGGTTGTGAAGTCTCTAACTCATTTTACTATTATGTTTGTTTGTTGTTTTCTAAGGACTCGTCCGACACATGTAAAACCGTTGTTAAAGACTTAAAACCCTTAAAAGAAAAAATAAAAAAACATGCGTTTTCTACAGATCACATGAAATGTTCGGTGAACTATACTACGGTCGGGAGTTTTGATATTCGCACTCAGCTAGACACAGGTTATAGAAAATCCCTTAGAGATTTTAATGAAAATGTATCCAAAAATCGTTATATTTTAAACAAAATTATAGATTGTGTAAAATTTTATGGGGCATTCGAGCTGGCACTACGTGGCCATGATGAAAAAGCTTGACTTGTTTACGATTTCAAATAAATTTCAATCTTGATCGACCTATAGAGATGGCGCTGAGTCAGCGCTCAGCGTGATGAAAGTGTCAAAGAGTCACGGGACAAATCAAATCGGCTCATTCTTTTTTTCTTCAATTTCTTTAGTTAGTACAGCCAAATTCTACCGAATATCTCATTCGGTAAACGTTGGTACAGTTTCATCGTTTGGTAAGTACTGCCTTGAATTATTTTAACTGTACGGAATCTTTAGCACATACACCTCATTTTTTCTTCGTAATTTAATTATTTATCAATTTATTCAAATAAACAAACTATACCGGGATATTCACGGTGAGTGTCTTATCATCGGTTATATCTGACTTTTTTAATTTATACTAATATTTTTTAATATACAGGTGGTCTCAAAAAAGCTGGGCATGGGTAAACTTTTATTTTCTAAATGGGACATCCTTGTTCTTCCCCAGATTTTAATGATATTTTCTGTGGTATGTCCTATACTTAAGTAAAACCTAAACGGGTCAGCCTAGGGCAAAACGAATTGTACATTCTTATCTTTGTTTTGTATGGTCTTTCTTTAGATACCACTTTCCAATTCAACATGACAGTTAACTTTTCCCCAATTCAGAAAACTTTTAATTTTGCCTAGACCAAAGGTTGATGCCATAATAATTAACTAAGATGGGAATGTGCAATTCGTTTTGTTCTAGGAAGTATAATTTAGATTTTATAGTCTTAAATTCCGAAATTGCCAATTTTTAGACGTGAATATCTCAAAAACAATTTAAGTTAGGTATGGGCCATACTACATGAAATATGTTAAGAATTTTGTGGAGAATGGAAATGTTAAAAAATAACTAGATTGTTTCATTTAAAGATAAAAGTTGACACATACCCAGCTATTTTGATGTTTCATTGTATATTGAAAAATATTTCTGGAATTAAGAAAAAAGTGAAACATGATCGTTATCTTGATTAAGTACAGACATGATCTAATATAATAATCAGCGTGAATAACCCTGTATATATTGGCTTATGCTCGATTTGAACTTGAGACATCAGAGGAACGAAGCAAGTGTTCCGTTGCTGAACGATTTAATGGAAGCTCTTCGCCCTGTAAAGCTGGCAGTTGAAACGTTAAGTCGAAAAGAATCTATACTTTTGAGTTGCGATACTATAATGACTGTCTTGTTAAAAGAATCTCAGTGATAATATGCAATATGTAATGTTCCAGAAATTGTTTGATGCTAAGACGAAGAAAATTCTATACAAAAAAAGAGATGCCCGTGTATTTCCACTAATAAAATATTTACGTAACCCCGAAAGCCTTGCGCAAGAAAATTATTACTTTCCAGTAAGTACAAAAACACACATATATTTGCATATGCAGAACATTTAATGGTTCGCTTGTTTTGTAATCAAGAATACGCAGAATCAGATAGTTCTGACTGTTCCGAGTGCAATCTTCCATTAAAGGAAATCAGGTCCAAATCTGCATATACAAAATTATTTGAACATCAGCTAAACGAAGCTATTGTTAATGCTCACAAAGAAACTGAAATAAACCAAACTGCCTCTTTACAACTGAAAAAGTAATTTGCTATTTTTGAAGTCTCAAGACAACGCATAGCAAACTTGGAACTATTGTATAAGAGTCCTATGTCAGCAAAACGTACATCGACTGAGACTGAACGTATTTTTTCGATATGAGTCAACATTTTTAAAAGCTTATTTTTCAAAATAAATTTTTCTTCTACGGGAAATATGTTAATAATATTTATTATTAAACTGTCGTTCGTTAAAAACTTTCTTTCTGAATGTTCAAGGTTTAGTTGTGGTGAAGTATAACAATCATTAATATGGTAATGTATAATTTTATGATTTTTTTAAATTAATTATATTAAGACAAAAATATTTCCCGGGATTCCCGAAAATCCCGGGAACGAAAAATATATATTCCCAGCTCTCGGGCTCCCGGGAATACAAAAAACAATGGAAATTGGAAACCCTAGAAAGAATATGGGAGGAGTAAAGAGAAAACAGCGGAAAATTAAAGCGGGTCAATAGGTTTGCCTATGTTTGTACAAAACAGACCAAGTAAATACGAAACTGTCGTAAACAAGAGAGCGTTTTCTATTCCATGAGAAACTTGATAATGTCCGTAAAATTATATAGACCTTATATTGTTTACCAGCGCTCCTGATTTTTGATCAGTGTATGAATTCTCAGACACATATAAAAGATATTAAGTCACTTTTAAAATGGATGTTGGAGAAGTATAATACATTATAAAATTGGTACGAGAGATAAAATAATTTTGTAGTATGAAAGGCGTAAACATTACAAGTTTATCCATATATATATATATATATATATATATATATTAAAAGGCAGCATCTATTATCGGTGAGAGATACTCAAATACCCTCCGAAATATAGTCTGTTCGTAATCCAAGTTGCGAAAATCTAGGGGGAACTGCACGCAGTATTATGGATCATTTGCAAGTCTTCCGCCGTTGCAATATAATGTTAAAACTGTAAAGGCCCCTTACATGCTGCAATTCTTCTTTGCAATATGCAATAGTCTTGAACAAAGGCATGCGCAGTTTGACAAAAGGTACAAATGTCTTGCCACTGCGCATGCTTTTGTTCAAGACTATTGCAACTTGCAAGAAAGAATTGCAGCATGTAAAACGGCCTTAAGAGATATTCATTAGCTTCAATGTGATTTAAATAGGGAAATATGTATAGTTGGGCGCTACATTCGATTTTTTATGAAAAAATCAAATCTAGAATGATAAAATGGATATCTAACATTCGGCCCTTTTTTGAATACCTTTTGACGCAAATACCGTCGCATATAATTTTTTTTCTACAAAATGGCTCTGTGCCGCCTTGCATTGATTCTTAACTGCAAAATTTGAAATGTTAAATCGTATTCATATCTTTGTATTTCTGCAGCGCGTGAACCCTTTTGAACCTGTTTTTAACCGAAATGTAATTTAAATTGCCTGTTTTAAGGTCGGACATAGGTATCTTTTCATCTTACTTTTAACTTGAATAGACATTGCCCCCGATTTTTCCTTTTTTGCGTGCAGTTCTCCCTTACTCACAAAGTAATTTCGGACGTTGCGCTGGTGGCCAAGCATGAACCAGAAATCTGAGCTTTGATTGAATTCCAAAAATATTGATTGAGCGCTATTATAAATTGTTTGTGTCATTCGCATCATTGTAGAATATATATGGGTTTTCCATATGAAAATTTCATATTGGTTGGTTAGGCATGGACTATCTAGATATTTCATCTAACAAATCTAGATATTTCAGGTAACAGATTACATACAAATTCTAATTCACAAGTTTCATATTGCGGTTATATCGAAGGGAACTCAATATATAAGATTTTATAATTTTGCCATACTTTTCTTTTTAATTTCCCGCAGAAAGGTATTTAAGTAGTTTTTAATAGTTTCATTTGATATGGTTGTTTACTGTATGCGGCAGACTAGGCAACAATTACGTTATTTTATTGCATCTCTATTTAAGAACATTAATTTTTATTAAATTAGGTGTACTAAAATTATGGTTGAAATAACAGTGCCCAATAATTTTTCGCTGATCAACGAAACAAGGCTAGAGTAACCAACAATTAAAAGAGTACTTATTTGTTTTACATCTAATCATATAAATCAACATTTTATTTCAGATGACCATTATTATTAAACCGTATTATGATTGGTAATGTTTTAATTTTTGCGGGTTTCACAATAGTGTGTGAAATGTCACGTAGTGCATTTTTTGATTAGTCACGGCATAAAATAACACGGTAATCAAACTAATTTTAATACAATTTACAGATAATGTTAAAGTCCTTGAACTACGCTCCAATACGTTGTTAATTCTTTTATTACTATTTTATAAAATACTATTAAACTTTATTATTATATCAGGTTTATATTAGTCAGAAGAAATTTTAATTGGACCTGAACCACATAAAAAACAATTAAAAACCTTAATAACTGCAATAATTTTTATACCAAACAATAACACGTGTATGGTTTAAATTCGTCCAAAAGCCACTGCATAGTGCATACATACATCGAAAATCGGAGCACCGTCACAGATTACACCTACCATATGGGAATCTTCCTTAGAGTATTAATGAGTTTGGTCTGAGGCTTCTTCTCTATACCACGCGGTACTAAATTTCGTTGTTTTGCCAGTTACTAAGCGTCAGCCAGCCGTCAATAACTACATTCCGTACGGCTTCTCCGCCGCGGTCGAGGCACTAAGGCCACGGAATTTGGATATATGGCGAATATTAAAATTTTTCCGAGTTTCATTACGAAGTATTTGTGTTCGAATCAGGGTTCGGGTTATGAATTTTTTTCAGCAAAACTTAAAACTTAGAATTTTGTATGTAGTTGTGTTTTAAAAATCGGATTGCGTTTCGGTTAGCCCTGGTTAAGTCTTTTTTTTAGGCGATGTAAAAAAGTGTATCTATATTAAAGCAAGGAATTTTTTCTAACAAAATCCATACTACTAGGGATCCGTCCCGTTAGGTCAGCACCAGCTTCGTCAATAAAACCATTGTTAAAACCACAGTACATAATAAAACCATCATTAAATCCATAATAAAAATAATAAATATTTTGTTGTACAGGAAACGAGCTCTGGCAACGTTGGCATGGAGTGGTGGGTTTAACGAATCGTCTATTTCTCTGTCTACTCGATTCAAATGAAAATTAGTGTTGGCAAATGACTGGCCATTTGTAAATTTGTGACATAAGTGTGTTACATTTATGGCTTGATCACTTATGGTCATTTATACGGTCATTTTTAAACACACTCGAAAGGGTGCCCAAAAAATTGCTTTTATTTTTACCTTTCAATTGATACCAAACAAAGTAGAGCCGTTAAATAAAAAAGACATTTAATGCTATTTTTATATATAACAGTCACCTTGCAAAAATTGGCGAATTTCAGTCACTTAAAAGGATTGGTCAAAGCAGGATTTTGCTGATTTATGGGAGGCTCTGCCCGGTAATATTTTAACACATTTTTTTTTCTGAAAACTACCGGGTAATTTGAACTGGCAAATAAGCTAGCAATTCCAGCATATTGTTTTTAAACTACGTCCAAACTTATCATGTAAAAATGAAGATTTCGTAAATTTATGATTGGAAAAATAAAGGTTTTTTATTTTTGATTGGCTTTCTAATCACAGTTTCCGAAAAATCCATTCAATTATTTACATTGCGTTATTTATTTTTTGGTTTCTCTGAGATAAACGATTCAAGATTGTCAAATATCAAATTCCTGGAATTCTAGAAGAGGGAAAGACAAACCAAGGAAAAAAAAATAAAACAAAAAGCAGTGTTGGACGTCAATTAAGTCGCCTACCAAAAGTGACCCTATAAATCATAAGTGACCTTAAATGATCGGGTTTCCTTTCATAAATGAGGGGTAATTTCTAAAGTTGACTGAAAATTACTTAAAATGACGGTTCATTTACTTTTATAAGTCACAGATTTATTAATGAGTGTTGAATAAAAATGACTTTTGTGACCGGGCAGTAAATTGCATAAGTGACTTATTTATAAATGACTGGTCATTTGTCAACACTAACAAAAAGCCTTATTAACTTCAGTTTTGAAAATGCTGTACAATTACCGTATTTACTGCACTGTATTTTCATATTAGTTTTTTTTAGTAGCAATTAAACAATTTCACCTAAAATCACACCACTTTCTCTAATTTCTCAGTCTTAACAAAAGCAGATAATTTGTCGATTTACTATTGGTAACACTGGGTCAAAGTAGCTTCCCAAGTAACACAGTTTATTTCGGTTGCAGTCAAAATCAACTTATTTTTTATATTTTTAAACTACCTTTTTGGCGGTTTTTTCACTTTTTTAAACATTATGTTTCCTTGCAAATACAATTTACAACAAAGGAAATACGTAACTTGGCTGTAAAATACATTTCTTGAAGCAGCGTTTAAAATACAGCAGTAGTAACACAGTAATTTTTTTCTATGTTTGTCTTAAAGTGTACTTTTTATAGCTAAAAGTTGCAGCTAAAAATATTTAAATGTACTGTCAGTTGTAATGCATATCATAGAGCTATAAAATGAACAGGAAACAGCATTTTTAAGGTTATGATTTATCGTTTTTATTTTCCGATGTTTAACTTTTATGTTATTATACGATACACACCAAAATGAAAAGATCGTCGTTAGACAGTTTAAGTTATAAATTCCTAGAAGTGGCAATATTACACCAATGCTTTTGGAGTAGAAAATTCATTAAGAAAAGAAGTAGGTAACTTCTAGTACATCTTCAGCGAAAAGGAATATAAATGAAGGAATAAATGAGATTGGTGTTTTTTAGCCGTAAAGTATTTTGTACGTAAATGTGTTTTAATTATCAGACTGCGTTTTTGGTTAGTCACACAAACGAGCCGTGACATCAAAATTGGGAACGAATTAAATCTATTCGTCCGTGTCCCACACAAGGCCGACAATTTATGAGACATATAAATATTCGCTCGCAAAAAAAGAACTATTGTTAAGAAATCATGGTTCTTGGGATTAGACCGTGTTATATTGGAATTACTATCCCACGTTTCGCCTTCGATTGCACGAGGCATCTTCAGTGATCTTTAATCTACGAGATCTAACTTGTGCTCACCGAAATGTGACCCTGTGTTAAGATAGGTTTCCACGTGTGATGCAGACCGTAACCTGTATCTCTACTGAAGTTTTTTGTATGTTTAAAAATGTCGATATATTCTCTAATTTTCCGTTTATAAAATCCCGGAAGCGATTCTAGAACCTTGGTTTCTTTTACATTTATGATATGGCAGTGGTATGCTGGTATTCAGCTACAGCAGATTGAACAATTTGTTTCTTTTTAATACATCGTTTATGTTCCTTAAGTCTAGTGGATATTGAGCGTATTATTTCTCCCACATACACTTCTGCATAGGAGCAAGGGATTTTATATACTTTTTCTGTTTGAAAATGTACAACATCTTTCGGAGATCGCAAGCATTGTCCAATCTTTTTATGTGTATTGAAGATTGTACGTATGTTAGACCGCCGAAGTAATCGTCCTATTTTGTTTGTAGTGCCATGTATGTAGGGAAGAACAATACTACCTAACGGTGGCTCCTTATCATTGTCCTTTCGTGTAGTTGGATTACTATATATTTTAATTGAACGCGTAATATCTTCAGTGCAATAGCCAATTCCTTTCAGAACTTCGGTCAATTCCGATGTTTTCGATGTAAGAGAATCTTTATCAGAAACCGAAATGGCTCTAAATACTAGTGAGTTGATAATCGATTTCTTTTGTGCTAGATGGTGGTGGGAATTTGCATTTAAATATCTATTTGTATGCGTCGGTTTTGTATACACAGAATGTCCTAATGTACTATTTTCCTTTGAACAAATATATCTAGAAAGGGAATCGTTCCATTAGATTCAATTTCCATTGTGAGTTTAATATTATGATATTATAAGGAGATTATCCTGTCCAAGAGGCCAAACAACGAAAGTATCATCTACATATCTGAACTGTTTTGATTTTCGTGGAGCGGATATTAAAGCAATATCCTTAAAGGCCTCCATAAAGATATCTGTTCCCACAGGCCATAGAGCAGATTCCATAACTGCCCCTGAAGTTTGTTCATAAAAAGTTCCTTGAAAAAAAAACAAGTAGATGTAAGATAAGCTTCCACTAGATCTATTAAGTTATCAAGATTATTATGATCCAATATGCCTGATACATCGATACTTCGATTCTACATCGAAACTGACCAAAATATCTTCAGGACCCAACTGGATTGTCTTAAGTTTTTCCACGAAATGTGCAGAGTTTTTTATAAAATAATCTGTTTTCCCAATAAATGAATTAGGAAAATTTGAAAGATTTTTACCGAGTTTGTATGTGGATGAGTCTATTACACTGACAATAGGTCGAAGTAGTAATTTCTTCTTGTGTATCTTGGGAAGACCGTAGTACCTGGGACTCTTGGAGCTAATTGGATTTAATAATTTCTTCTCCTCTGGTGGTAGACTGGATGCGTTAATCAGATTAGTGATGCGTATTTCTATTCTGCTTGTAGGGTCTGTTTGTAAAACCTGGGTTTGCTATGAGTGGAGAAGTGCATGTGGGGGAAACAGGACGCTCAATATCCAGTAGATTTAATCAACAGGAACGATGTATTAAGAAGAAACAAAATATTCAATCTGCTGCAGCTGAGCACCAGCATACTACTGGCCATATTATAAATGTAAAAGAAACCAATGTTCTAGCATTGGTTCCAATATTTTATAAACGAAAAATTAGAGAATCTATTGAAATTTTTAAACCTACAAAAAACTTCAATAGAGATTACGGGGTTACGGTCTACCTACATCACACGTGGGGACCGATCTTAATGCAGGGCCTCGGATCGGCGAACACATGTCGGGTATAAAAGCCCACCTAAACGAGTTCATTCGGTGTTCAGATCTCGTAGGTCAAAGATCCCTGCAGATGTCTTGTGCAATCGAAGTCGAAACGTCGGATAGTAATTCCAATTTGAGACGGTCTAATCCCAAGAACCATGATTTCTTAATTGACCAAAACCGTGAAAGCTTATGTTTTATGGGAACTATTGAAGTCGTGAAAAAAATCCCACTACCGGGTTTTTACAGATCTTAATGTTTTAGGGTTTTTAATGCTAAAAAATGTTGTCTTAATTCCATCGGTCTGTCTGTCTCATGGCTAAAAAACATACTTAAACATATATATACCATATATAACTATTTTGATAAAAAGCCAAAAAAGTTGTTTCGGATATTTGGAGTCAAATGTTGGTGGTTCAGTGTCAAGTCGGTACCTATCCTTACCATTTTTTGTAAATAACTTCGACAACAACAGGGCTACGCTTTTTAATTAAAGTTCTTTTTCATTAACCTGACATGATATAAATCTATTTTGTGAATTACTTCATATTTTGACTAAAATGTATTTACTATACATTAGCACATTGCCGGTGTATGAGTTTCAACCATTTTGTCAAAATCGAGCTTCTTCTGTTCATTTGATTTTACATTTTATAATAAAATCTCTACCCCTTCGTCGCATAAGTAAAAGGATAAATAAATGTGCAGTTATCGCTTCATTTATTTTGGACAACGCAGAAAACTTGGCCAAGAAACGTATAAATCCATTTGGCACCTTTCCAAAAGATACAATGCACATTGTACTTTTTCCTAAAAGGGTAAAAGCTGATTGTATCGTGTGAATTTAATCACCCGGTAATCACAAGTGATGAATCTCTTGTTACTATTTTATTATATAAGTTATAGTTTTGCATTTCATGTGAGTTAATTATAAGATTAGATCTTGTTACAACCTACTAATCTGCGGAGTATTATTATATTGGTTTTTCATCTCTATTCTTTAAAAAAAAAAACTAAATTTGCGCCATTGCTTTAAGTGGTCTGAAAATATTAACCAGCACGAATGTTTTTCACTTTTTGATTCAAATTGATGTATTTGTTGCTACAGACGGTATTTTTTTCTCAATTTTATTGAAATCGATTTAAAGTAGAAAGGAGGGTATTGTGCTTAACAGTCGTCTGTCTATCTATGTATGTATAATTTGTTTGTTACCATCTACAGGCCAAACGATTAGAATGATTTTCATAAATGAGGCATCAAAAGATTCGTCCGTATACCGAATGTGTTCTTAGCTACGTATGGTTAAAAAAAACTTAAAATGCCCGAAGCAGCGCGCCATTTTGTTAACATTAAAATATAAATATTTTTATATTTCATCGTGATAGATAACAAATTCAAAAACTAATTAAAGGGGTGTCAAAATCCCAAATAAAGGTTAATAATTTAATAATAACCTCGTGAAACCCAAAATATAGGAATTTTAATAAGTGAGGTGCCAAAAGACTTCTAATATATTGACAAGTATCTCTAGATATATAGACTTTTAGGATGATGGAACTCAGAGGTTATTTCGTACAGCATCAAGAATATTTTTCCAACTCCATCAAGATTGGTATAAAACTAAAGAACTCCTATTCCTTTAATTTTTGGCTCTATTCCTACACGAAACATACACATATTTTTAAAACGATTACTTTACACATTCGTTACTTGCCTTGTTCATTGATAGTCATTTATAGATATAGGCAGACGTGAAGGCTCTATCTGAATTGTCAAATGTATTACTACCCGCAACTGCCCTCGTTTGGGATTTTTCTTAATTTTTGTACAAAAATTGAAGTCAATTGAATAGGAGTTTTTTTTGCGTTCATTTTTTAAATAGTTTATTTGGCCACCATTTTATTCTACTATTTTAAATCTTTACTTTGTACAGAGCCTTCATTTTGTTTTGCCATCTTGGATTCGTACCAAAATATTATCAATTTTTGACGTAAATTGGTTAATTAGTTGTTTACTAATAATTTTGTTAACCTTTTATTTAGCCGCCATTTTGTTTCACCAAATTGCATAGTTTGTCATAATACCACCAGGTCATCCCCAAAGTACTCTCACATTTTAACTAAAATTTGTAGTTAATCCGGTAGGTAGTTTTTTAGCTATGCCGCGGATATGCCCAAAAATTAAGTGTGTTATAGGCAGAAATGATAAAATATTGGTAGAAATCCAACATGGTGGTACAAAATGCTTGAAAAGACAGTATATATGTGTTACTAAACGACTATGTACGGAACTAAATTGGACCACAATTCACTATTCCTAATAAAAGGAAATATTTATAAGGAAGTTCCGGGTAAAGGAAATCTACCGATATTTTTTTTTTAATATCTTCGCTTGAAAAAAAAGGATTCGGTTTTCAGTATAAATAATATTATCTGAAGGTTTTTGAATCATATGTGGAAAAATGTTATTAAGCCGCCATTTTGTTCCGCCATCTTCAAATCTTACCAAAATGACACTAGTTGATTACAACATAATACTTGATATTTTTGCAAAATTTGAAATAAATTGGATGAGTAGTTTTTTAATAAATTTTTTTTTAACATTTCACTAGGCCGCCATTTTGTTTCGCCATATTGGATTTTTACCAAAATATTACTAGGTTATCGCCATATGACCCTTAATTTTTGACCAAAATTTAAAGTCAATCGGTTAGTAGTCTTTAAGCTATGCCGCGAATTGACAAACAGACAGACAGACCGACAGACGGACCAACGGAATTTATTAAAAATATTTTTTCTTGAACTGTCCGGTTTATACAGGGCGAGCCATTTAGAAATAAAATTTCAAATTTTTTTCCATGTTTACAATGAATTAGTCATGCTGTACAAAACCTAAGCCTCTGATTTTATAAATAACCGAAAAACCTCAATGAAAAAAAAAATTGAAACGTATTTGTGGGGAGCCGTTTCTTCTAGCGCCTATGAGAGGATAGGGAGCGTCCAGTTTCTCCCACATATACAATTTTACGAGTTTGGGGATGTCCGGCACTGCCCAACCTTTTATATGCTGAACATTGTACGTATGTTTGACATGCCATGGTATGAAGGCTTTGAATAAATAAATGTACAGGAAAGAGCCTAGCCGTGACCTTGACGAGACCGAGAAGGTCCCAAAATTCAAAACGATGGCCAGTCAAAATGACAACACCCTGTTTCCGGTTTTCAGTGGCGTATCCCCATTGATTTATATTTCGAAATTTAGGAAGTAATTTGAAAACTTATACTTTTGAAAAAGAATTATAATTAAGGTATGGAATAAATTAAACAAGCCAATTTTCAGGTGCCAATTTAACAAAAAAACTGCTGAAATGTTTCAAATGTTCATGTGTTTAACAGCTCACTTTAGATATTATTAAATTTGACTTTTTACATAATAAACCTTTCGTATAAATACCCTTATATGTATTCAGGAGTTTAAGTTCAACGTTTGTTGTTATTGATGCTTTAAAATTGACATTGAGTTTGAAATACCGACTTAGCAAAGTTATAAAGAAATGTGGCAATTTTACCGACTGGGCAAAATAAATTAACATAGCGAGAACGCATTCTGGATGATGAGCTGTCGCGACACGTGCCCAGTAATTACAATAATTTATTCTAAAGTTTGCCCCTAAGAAGTGCTTGCAACTAAGAATTCAACGGCGCAACATTATGAGACCACATTTGGAAAAACTTGCACCTCATTTGAAAGTTATATTAGGCTTTCATAAGCTGTAAAGTACATGGAATGTTTCTTGTTTGTTTCGTTTCGACTGTCCTTTTGTATTTCTGCTTTCTTTTTATTACTTTACTTGAATTTAATAAATAAAATTTAATTATTTTTTTTAATAAGCAGAATGATTATTTTTAGTTGAACTAAGAAATTATATTTTTTCTAAGTAACTAAAATGATTTATAAAAGTTAAGTAGATAAAAAATATCAACGCATTTAAGACGCAACAGGCCATAAACAATTAATTATAAATAATTTTATTAGTACAGTCTAAAGTACGTTTTAAATAAAAACAAGCACAAGTATTATTTCATTTCAATTTACTCAGATTTAATACAAAACAAAACATCAGAAAAATACCTATTTACGAAATATCAACATCTAAGACACATTAGGTTAGAAACCAAGTGGTATATAAAAACACAGTAGCGTAACACTTCATGTAATATTTTGTTACGTCCAAACATTTAAATTTCCTTAAGTATGTTTTAAAACGAAAAAAAAAAAAGTTATAGGTTTCTAGGAACAATTTTATGGGACAAAATAAGTTTTAACATCTAACGTTATATTTTCCTTTTTTTGGGTCTGATACTGTGCTAAAGGGGAAACAGTTTGATTATATTTATCAACAAATGTTACTTGTTTAACTTACTTACACACACATATATATATATATATATATATATATATATATATATATATATATATATATATATATATATATATATATATATATATATATATATATATATATATATATATATATATATATATATATATATATATATATATATATATATATATATATATATATATATATATATATATATATATATATATATATATATATATATATATATATATATATAAAAAAAAAGTTATAGGTTTCTAGGAACAATTTTATATAAATATATATATATATATATATATATATATATATATATTTATATATATATATATATATATATATATATATATATATATATATATATATATAAATATATAGTATATATATATATATATATATATATATATATATATATTATATATATATATATATATATATATATATATATATATATATATATATAAATATATATATACATATAAATATATATATATATATATATATATATATATATATAAAATATATATATATAAGAATAGCTCATGAAAATATAAATATATTGGGCTATTTAAATTATAAAAAATATATTACACATTTTGGTTACCTGCAATAAATAAATAAATTAATAAATACAAAAAAATGCTATATTTTTGCAAAAAATAAAATATCCTAAGTGTTTATAGAAATTAAAAAAAATGTATGTACCTATAGGTATAGGTATATTCTATTTTTCTCCAAAAAAAAACATGAAATTAAATCTCCAAAGGAGGATTTCATATTTTTTTGTTTGCCTTCACTGTCTGTTAAACAAATAACATTTGTTGGGAAATATAATCAAACTGTTTCTACTTCAGCACAGTATCAGAACCAAAAAAAGGAGTATATAATGTTAGATATTAAAACTTATTTTGTCCCATAAAATTGTTCCCAGAAACTCCAACTTTTTTTCCGTTTTAAAACATACTTAAGACAATTTAAACGTTTTGACCTAACAAAATATTACATGAAGTATTACGCTACTGTGTTTTTTATATACCACTTCGTTCCTAAGCTAAATGTTTGACATTTTAAGAATTATGGTTTTCGATATAATAACAATTATTTTTGCCCTTAAATCGGATTTAAAAGTGTCTAGTTAATTTTTTTACTTACGAAAATACAATTGCACTTACCGCTGGAACGAAATTCCTTTCTTTCTTGTACTTTTAATACGGGTACGACCGCATGCCACACAACTGACCATTTTTTGTATTTAGGATAATGCAAACGACCAACAATGTGTTTGTTACGTTTACAACACAACGTATTAATCAACTTTTATATTAATTCGATGTGTGTATTATTTATAAACTGCTAAAACTTAAGCTTAAATTTGTAAAGACGACGGTTTGACAACACATGTCAACAAACCAAAACGTAAACATCAGAAAAATAAGGTCTCAAAAATGACGTAGTTCCGTCAAAGCCTGCTAATTTAAAATAATGCATGGGGCTTTTTCCTGTTGTCTATTTATTCAAAGTATGAAGGTTATTCTCTGTTAGACCTTCAGTCAGTTTAAGCGGTTTCGATGTTTTAAAAAAGTTGATCTGAAATTGAAACGGCCCTAAATAGTAATGAGTTAATAACTGATTGCTTTTGTACTGTATGGTGGTTACGTTTTTATTATTGCGCATCGGTTTTCTATATTTTGAATGTTCTTATGCCCGCAATTGACATTGTCACCAGAAGAAAATAAATATACTTCAAAATTCATGAATTTCAGTTATCTTAATCAAAAATCCAACATTCATTTTTGTATCTTGACTTGGCTCAACAAGCAAATTCTAAACTCTTTTATAAGCTTACCAGGTTACAGTATTTTCAGGCATGATAGAGAAGACAAAAAAGTAGGTGGAGTCTACATCTGGGCAAAGACAGAGATTAACGGGTAAAATGTTTATAGTCGTCTCAATGATGGGTATCATCTCCCTCCTTCTATCTGTGCGGTCTGGCTGGATATCAAAGTTGCTGACAAAATATTGAGTATAGCCTGTGTCTACCGACCACCGAATATTTTAACAAAACAAAATAAAAAACTGATA
This sequence comes from Kuschelorhynchus macadamiae, assembly GCA_030620095.1. Classification (NCBI taxonomy): domain Eukaryota; kingdom Metazoa; phylum Arthropoda; class Insecta; order Coleoptera; family Curculionidae; genus Kuschelorhynchus; species Kuschelorhynchus macadamiae. Next base: position 189,602 of record JAUTXW010003395.1, on the reverse strand, counting down.
CTAACCATAAAAAGATTTTTCAAAGATAATCCAGATGCTTTAATCATAGGAGATTTCAACTACCCAGAAATATCTTGGAAAAACCTGTCCTTAATCACAAACAATACAAATGCACAAGACTTTGTTGATGGATACAGAGAATGGAACTGCAAGCAACTTATATCAGCACACACAAGAATTAGGGAACACCAATCATCTATACTCGACCTTCTTATGGTAACTGACAAGAAATTAATATCAGAAATTGATTTTTGGCTTCCTTCACTGTGTTATCAAGACCACTACTCAGTTTAAGTTAGGAGATCGACCAACAAAAAGGATACCAAAACGAAATTCTGGAAAGCTGATTATAATGAAACAAACGACCATCTTTTGGAGACGTTAATAATGGAAGGACATTCCATTGACTACACTAGCTTCGAAAATGTACTAAATAAAATCAGAGAACACCACATTCCCCTTAAGCCTCAGTGAACCAACCATAAAAAGCCCTAGTTAAATGAACATATCTTCAAAGCGATAGACAAAAAAAGGAAACTGGGACAGAGTCCAAAACAACCAATTCAAGAGGTTGATAAGAGACTCAAGATAACAGTATGAATGTAACCTTCTGGATGACGGAGAAGAAAAACATTTTTTTGCATACATCAAAAGATCCTTAAATAACAATTCATCAGAATTCACACTGAAAGACCCACATACCGGAAATATAATAACAGATCCCCAGATAAAATCTGATATGTTTGCAAGGCACTTTCAAAATGTATACACTAGAGAAGCTTCTTTCCCTACACCGACTTTACCCCAATACACCAGATCACCAGACTATTTTTCTACTGTTGGTATAATGAAAGATAAAGACTCCAAAACAATAGCCCCACTCAAAAAAAATTCAGCCCAGGTCCTAACAAAATTCCTTCAGTTTCATAGTGATTTTGTAGTAGCTTCTAGATCAACAGATGATGCCAGAAAAATGGTCCCAAGCACATGTAGTTCCTATATTTAAAAATGGAGATAAATTCAACCCAAAAAACAGCGGACTAATAAGCTTGACTTGCAACTTGTGCAAGATGATAGAAAAAATAATAGCTCCAGAAATTTAGTTTTCTTATTCAGAACAGAATCCTCTCTACCCAACACGGATTCCTCCCCTAGCGATCTACCACAACCAACCTGCTGTCGTATGTCAATGCCTGGACTCGAGAGGTAGACAATAGATCCTGTGGATATGCTAAACCTGGATTACGAGAAGGCATTTGAGTAGGGTAGGGGTCAGTTCTTGGTCCATTGGTATTTATAGCATACATCAGCGACTTGTATCCACTGATAAGAACAAACATTTCCTTTTTTGCTGCTAATACCAAAGTCTATTGCAATCCGCAGCTAGAGCAGGACAGCTTCTTGGAAGACCTTAAAAATCTCGAAATATGGACGACAAAATGCCAACTTACATTAAATTCTGGAAAATGCACGATACTTAATATTGTCAAGAATAATCCACACCTGGTCTATCATTTGCTCAACATCATAGTAAAAGCAGTAATAGAACAAAAGGATTTCGGAGTAATTTTAACAAATAATCTAAAATGGGAAACTCACATATCATCAATTGCAAAAAAGGCCAACTCCCTAATTTAATTAATACAAAAGGCTCCTACATCAGGCAAAAATTGGAGTTTGCACACAGTATTTGGAACCCTTTTGTGCAAGCAAGGATACTGAACTGCAGGAGATGGCTCAATGTGGAGCAATAAAAATACTTGCCGAAATCATGAATTTTTCATATACTGGCTAGGCTTAAGATAACAACCCTAAAAGAAAGACGTGAACGTGGAGATCTAATAAAATATAAAAATAACGCAATCACCTTGTCTAACTGCGATAATACTTTGGATACCGCTAACACGTTCACGTTAGTACACTTTTTTATTTATACTGTTTGTAGCACTCAACCAATAAAAGCAGTTGGCTCAATATTTTTTAGATCAGTATCTGATAAAGAAATAAAAAAATATAATCTTATTGCAGAGAAATATCTATTCCGCGGGAATGGATGAGGTATCAACTAAATTAATTATAGAATACCATCCACTTCTAATTGCACATTTAGCATATCTAATAAATCAATCAGTAACAATAGGGCGATTTTCCGTTGCACTTAAAACATCAAAAGTGGTACCAATGCATAAAAAGGGCGACAGATCAGATTATAAAAACTATAGATCAATTTGCATACTTAGTTGTTTTTCAAAAATTATGGAAAAAGCATGGATCAAATGGTCAATAATTTAAATAAAAATAAAATCTTAACAGTATCTCAACACAGTTTTCGCAAACAGCTTTCTACTGATACAGCATCCATCGCTCTCGTGCCGACGGTCTATGGCCATATTGATAAAAATAAATATACGGTAGCGACTGTTCGACCTGTCGCGTACATTCGAGACCTTGGATCCATCTTTTTTGCTGCAAAAACTTCATTCACGCGGAATTCGCCATCCTATGAGCAATTGTCTTAATTCGTACGTTACGGGGCGATCACTGATTGTGAAGGTCGGAACTCCATATAAATGCGAACTTGGAACGCCCCAAGGGGAGTTTTAGGACCCCTAATGTTTTTACTTTACGTAAGCGACCTGCCCTATCACATACAGGATGGCACAACGTTTATGTACGCAGACGATACCACGATTCTTGTAACTGCAAGTACAAAAAAAGAATTAGAAATAAAAGTAAAATCTGTACTGACTAACTTTGACTTCTCGTGTAAACAAAACCATTTAATAATTAATTATGACAAAACAGTGTGTCTAGAATTCATCGGAAACTATGGACAACCAAGTAACAACCAAATTACTCACAACAATCATTAAAAAAAACCGAAGTTTTTCCAGGGTTTTATTATATGTAATAGATTGTCACATACGTTTTATTGTTTCATGACTCTTAGACAAAATTTTGATTGGAAATATTTGCTAAATATTTATTTCTCTTTAGTATATCTCCATATAAGCGCGCACATTCTACTCTGGGGCCAGGTAGGCGAGTGTCACAGGGTATTCGTGTTTCAGAACCAATTCATACGACTAATATTTGAATTGGGTTATATTCAGACTTGCAGGCAGACCTTTAAAGATAACAAAATGTTGACTGGTACTTGTATATACCTATATAAGTCATTAACTTATATTTTAATAAACGAAAAAGATTTTAAAAAAATCGGCGAAGCTCGCTTGTATGAGACAAGTAATAAAAATAACTTTCATATAAATTGTTCATTATAAAAAATCACAAATTTATTCCGGATTATTATTTTTTAACCTTCTACCTACTGAGATACAAAACATTACTGATTTAAATAAATTTAAACTTAAATTGAAATCTTTTCTTTTAGAAAACTCTTTTTATACCGTGGAAGAATATGTCAGCCAGTGCGCGCTCATCGACCTATCTCTAAAATTGACAGAATTACAACTTTTTGCTGAAACTTTGCCAAGCTTACCAGCTAAATCAGCAAGAGGTAACACTTACTGCTCTAAAACGTCATTAATGTAAATTTGGGCTGTCATTGACTGTCTACTGGGAAACATGAAGTGGTGTACGTTTATTCATTGAAATTCCACCCCACACTATTACTCAACCACCATTAAAATATCGCATTCTGTTATCAAATATTAATTGAATCTTCCGCCAGTTCTTCTCCATACTCTTTTTCTCCCATCCACGATATTAAGGTAAAACCTTGATTCATTAGTAAACAGGACATTTGACCATTCACGATTAGTCCATTCTTCATCATTTTGTACGAATTATCTTCGAGTAGCACGATGTTGAGATAGCAATTTAGGACCTTTTGCAGGCCTCCTAGCCTTTAAGTTCATTTCGACTACACGTCTACAAACCGTGTGCTTACTCACTATAATATCTCGAATTTGGCGAAGATCTTCTTGAACTTTCACAGCCGTATTCGATTGATTCCGTAAAATCCGCAGTCTCAAAAAGCGATCATGTCTAGAGGAGGTTTTTCGAGGACTATCAGAACCCACCTTCTGAGCAATGGTTCACATCAATTTGTTCACATTTCAGGATCGCTCTATGAGCTGTTACTTCAGCGACCTGCACAGTACGAGCTTTTTACAACGCCCATCATTAACTAAAGCAACTAATCTTGCCTTAAGTCTAAAATTATTGCTATGCCTGAATATCGTTCTGCATATTCTGACGTAGGACAATGCCCAGTCGTAGACCCTAGCAATAGTGCGAAACTGCGGGTATCGCTACATTATAGGGCCTGCGAGAAGTCTCGATATGAGTACAGTAAAACATTTGTGTAATAAATTAAGAAGGGTGTGTTCTCGCTAACGGTCTCTGGAGAGCCTAGGAGAACTGGCAGATACAACATCAAAAGAATGGGACGGTACACCAATGGAAAGACTAAGAAACTTAATTTCGAGTATGCTACAAGATAAGAAGCTCTCAGAGTTGCTATAGAGAAACCAATATTCGGTACTAAACACAAAATCTTGTTCAGTTATTGTCATTTAAGGTTAAAAAAAACATTGTCTAAGTTTTTCCATTAACAACTATGCAGATTGGTAAGGTTTCTGCAAAAAGCTGTAATTCGGTCAATTTAAGAGATAAGTCGATGAATAAAAAAACAAAATACTCACAAAAAAAGGATCTTTGATATACGGTGTAAACAGTATCTATACAGTTCCTCAACTAGTACACAGGGCAAGTCAAAAAATAGTAAAAAAACATAGTTCTAGTTTTTACATTATTATCCAAGGTTCATTGAGACATTTTTCATTTTATTAATTTTTGTTGACAAACACTGGTTTAGAAGATATAAGATATTGAACTTGGGTCAAAAATCGAACTGAGTGTAGTTTACCTTTCCTCCTAATATCAACCCGCTTGCTACGTTGGTCCAACAACATCCAGTTCAAGAGTCGGTTAGTTTATACGCCGAGTCGACTAGTTTATATGTTTTTATGCAACATAAATAATTCGTGTTATAACATGGCCAGTTCTTGTGCCAAAAATATTAGGAATTTGGCTTCGAATACGATGTTTCAACTAGACAACTTTTTGTTGTAGCTCCAATCGTGATCTTAATGCAAGTGTTCCACGAAATACAAGTATTATAGATTTGATTAGTGAAGTTCATTCTAATATGTTAATCTCGATTCATTTATCTTTTGATGATGTAACCGATTGTTTACTTTTTAATTATTGCACGGATCGACGTTATTGTAGGGGATTTCAAATCAAACAATATTGCAGTTAGAACATTAGTAACATAAGTGAATAAATATAGATTATGTGCACTTTCGTAGTTTATTAAATAAAATTGATTTTGACTTCTAAACATAATAGAAATAATGTTGTAATTTGTTACAATATCATGGATGTGATTAAAAAACAATGTTTGAAGTAGCGGATCTAAATATAAATGCAGATTGGAATGTGTGTGGCTATTATTTAAGTTATAAGTAAATAAGGGATGATACTGTGTACATAGAACATTTTATATAGAAGAGCTTATTGATTTACTGGGTATGAAAATTTTAATCATTTTATGCCATTATTATATGATAATTGTTTTGCTACCATTATAAAATATTCTATAGAGCATGTTTAGCTGTGAAGACTAATATTTTATAAAAGCGATTTAGAAATTCAGTTATACAATATATTAAACATTTAAATTATTAGCAAAAATAAATTTCGTAATCTTTTCCATTTAATATTGATCATCAACATTCATTAAGATTTATAACTGCGGAAAAAACGTGACAAGAAAATAGATGTTAATAAGAATTACCGAGTTTTTTTTTTGGTTACTATTCACTTATAAAATGGCAAAGCTACAGGATGACTTTGAAACATATGGAATCTTTCTCGCAAAAAATACAGAATATGTCCTTTCCACCCTGTACGATATTCTAGCTATGGGATAACTCTGGGATCACCTTGAAAACTTAATGAAAAATATACTTAAACAGGTCAAACCATTATAAAATAATCGGAATCGAAGGACGACGGAATCCTGATCCGCAACTCCGGTCATCTACATTATTTTGACCTGTATGCTGTCTAACAACAGCTTACAATGTAATTTTTTCTAACAGAATTTTATTTTGTATTTGAAGCGGTGACATTAACCTCATTCTTTAAATTAAAAAATCAGCTTGAGTTAAACGCTTCTTTACAAAAGATCTTTATTGGCATTGTAAACAACAAATTCGCAGTACAGTACAAAAGTATTAGAAATTTACAGTAAAATGTAAAAATGAAAAAATATACAGTTTATTTTCTTTAAAAAGCTAAAATGTATTAGATTTTCTTAAAAACTAGACATGTGGCAACAACGCCGATACAATCATTGAGGCATAATATCCCCTTACACTATTGTACCAAATTTGACTTAGATCGACCATTAAACTAGGAAGATTTTAAGCCGTTTTTAAACTTTTTATACACCTTGTATAATCCTTGTAATTATTTTTTTATAAAGAATACTATTATTAAACGACAGCCTCGAGTTCCTGTACTCATAGTAAAATATTTAAAAAATATTATCGTGGGTCTGTATCAAGTACATTTGACTACATGCTATGTATGAGGCAAATTACAGAGAAAAAGCAGAAACATTTTAGTTGGGGTCTCTCTCTGGAATTCTTAGACTTAGAGTAAACTACGGTGTTTAGATGTACGTCGTATTTGAGTTAAATTATGTTTTTAGGTAAATATGTAATAACTAATTTTACGACAGTTTTCTCCACGTATGTAAAAATGTAAAGGTTATGACTTTTTTATAGTTAATAATAACTTACTAAAACACAAACAGCTAAATACTTTTTTAATTGTTACTCGTCATAGTTTTATACTATACACTTTATGGTGCAAAACTTATTTAGGAACAGAATTAATAGCTTCAAGTATATTTTAAAAGTGAATATAGTTGTGATTTACCCTGTATAATACACAAAAATATGTGTTTTTACCTAGATATAGTGTAGTAGTAGTAGTAGTAGTAGTAGTGGTAGTAAGATGGGGGGACAAGCCCAGCAACTAGGCCTAAAAGTCCTTTTCGCTAACCCCGGTCCTACCCACCTCACTCCACTTCTCCACAAAGGCAAGCCATTCTTCTAATGAAGGGAAGCATCTTGCCCCAGTCGAGATGTTGTAATTCTTCCTTGGAGAAGGACTCAACGCCGAAAGTATTCCAGCGTAGTCTTGCCCACCTTTCGTGCCAACAAAATCATAGGGATCCTCCTCCTCTGCCCCACAGTTAGGACAAGAAGGGTTGCCCGCTAATGCCAGCTGATACATGTACCTGTTTAGTTTACAGTGTCCTGTCAAAATGCCAATTAGGTCCGCAAGGGTTGGGTAGCTTTTCTTTTGCCTGTCTACAGTCAAGGACGACAGTTCTCCTTTGTCTTTTCCCAGGCCCATTTTGTCAGGACCTGCGGGCAGAACTTATACCCAGGCAGGGTTCTGGACCCGAGAATTGGAGCGTGGATCGGCTTCAGGCGAACTCATCCGCTTTCTTGTTGCATTCGAAACTACTATGCCCAGGGCATCACTTTAATCTCACCACTTTGTCGTTGCTAGCTCACTTAATGCATATCTGCATTCCTGGAATAGAGCTGAGCTGATACTGGACTTACCGAAGGCTTTAAAGGCCGCCTGACTGTCTGAGTGAATCCGGATTTCATTCTCCGCTCCCAGCCTGATTTCGTCCTTTTTTGCAACCTGCAATATAGCATAGACCTCAGCCTGAAAAACAGTTGTATAGTTTCCCAGCGGAAAGACCTCTCCGACCCCATTGTATTGATCCCTTGTTTGAATTTCTATTTTAAAAGGCCTAGTGAGCCTAAGACGACTGTCTGGAAGAATCGCCCTCGTGAACAGGATGGTGATCTCGTGGCGCATTATGGAGGCGATTTTGATGTGGCCCGTTCCTGTTGGATTTTTATACCAAGTTCCACAGTCGTCCATCTTTTTGACATGGCTTCCTTTTTGATCCATATACGAAGCTCTGGAAAGCCCAAAAGAACGTTAAGCAGGCCAGTCTTTGAAGTCCGGTCACTTTTTAGCAATATGTAAACTTTTCCACTGCCGGCCACCAAGCCTCGGATCCGTACGTGATCCTCGGACGGATCACCGCAGTTTAGAAAACCTGTGAGGATAAATCCACCACTTTCAGCCTACCACGCGGCGTAGTTGCCACGTTATTGCCATGGATTTTTTGATTACCTGTTCGACGTGTGATTTCCTTGTCAGTTTGCTTTCCATAACCATCCCGAGGTATTTGACCTCCTGCTTCAGGGACAGAGTTCCCTAGCACAGAGTTTGTAATCTAAATCCTACTAAATTCCTTCTCCTGGTGAAGAGTAGGAGCTCTGTCTTAACTGGATTGGCTGAGAGTGCCTACTCGTTCCCACTATTCAACTATCCTACACGCCACTTGAATTCGTTCACAGACAGTTGTTAGGAACTTGCTTACCACCATAACAAGCCCGTCGTCTGCGTATGCCTGTGCATAAAAGCCCTCAGGTTGTAGTTTCCTCAGAAGCCCATCCATTACCAAACACTAGAGGCGTGGTGAGATGCAACTACCTTTAGGGCAGCCGCCTCGCACTGCGGCCTCAACTTGGCAGTCTCCCATGGAAGCACTAACCGTACGACTTAAAAGCTCAGATTTAACTCAGCTCACTAAACGATCTGCTGCTCCTCTGGCCTGCAAGGCTCCGCAAATGGTTGATCTCCTAGCTTTATCAAAGGCACCTTCTACGTCGAAGAAAGTTTTTATTCGGAAAGACGTCAAGCTAATTAGTCTGAAGGACCACAGGAGCACTGTAGCCATTCCATCCCGACTTGGGGATGAAGACCACATTTACCGATCACTAGATAGAGGGAACTTTCTTTATTTAAAAAGTAAATTATTTCGTAATTTATAGATACAGTAATTTTATGTGCTTATACGCATTGAAGCTACAAAAGGCAATTGGCGGACCTGAGACTTAGATACCTGTAAAACTCTGACGGTGTGAATGATGGAAGTAATTCACACCGTTCCAATTGGACAACTACAATAATTTGAAAAAATGTTAATTTAAAAAACCAAAGTTGTTTTTAAAAGGATGGTCATACGCAATCTACAAAATATGTCTAGAATTTAACAAAAGTCCCATAATATAATTTATAATATCCGGATATAATATGTAGTAATTATATTTCTTAAAAAAAAACTAAAAATGAATTGCTTTTTTAAAGAATTTTTTATCGTATAGTTAAAAAATATATTGGATGTTGGTCTTTTGGATTTCTCGTTAGATTATCAAAACCCTGTATATAAAATAATATTCCAAAAATGATTGTTGTTGCTCTTTTTAAGCAAACTGTCTTCCATAGTGTTATTGGCCAACGACGAGCTCGAAAAACCTGGAATAAGGTGCCATGCGGCAGTTTTGTGCTGCTACTGCACCTTCACCGCCGCTAATTCGAATCACACCAATCCCCCCGGACTTATGACTACTGTAAGTATTCTCTCGTTTTTCTAAAGTCTACTATAAATTATCAAAAACATTTTACATAAGTTGCTTTATCACTTATTTGCATGCTTACATTTTTTTTCGGCTTTGGCCATACAATTAGTTGTTAATTTTATAAAATTTTATCTTTGTGGCAAATCGCAAAAAAGGTAGTGATGGACGGTAGTAGTATTGTTTATAATATACACAGTATAAATCATACGCTGATGATACGCAGCTGACATTAAGTTTTTCTCTACAAGAGTATCATGTTGTTTGAACTCAGAACGTTAGAAAATCAAAAACATCTCCGTAAAGCATAACCCCTTTTTAAATGACTCCAGATCTATTGTAATTTGTTTTCAGTAAAGTAAAGACAAAAAATTAAAATTTATGGTACCGAAAAATTAAAATTTACTGAACAGAAGCGAATTTTATAGTTAGATAGTAAAGTCCTGCAAAAATAAACCGAAGATCAAAAAAAGCCTTTATTTTCAGAGCAAAGTAAATCAAAGAGCAAAGTGCAGCTGAAACTTCGTTTAGTATCATATCTGCTCAGTTGTTACGTCGCTTGAATCTCTCCAAAGAGCATAATTTGTTGTATAAAAAATCAACTTCCGGGATAGGGGGGTTTTCTTTTGGTATACTGTACGAAATCATCTGCGTCTGGATACTATTATTGATTTTATTCTTGCATGTGTTTACTAAAAATGCTTTTTCGATTTGGTTAAACATTTCAGAAACCGATAAAATACTACTAATACTACTAAATTGAATTTGACAATGACATTTAACAACGAACTTATTTAGTGGCCGACACACGTGTACATACTTTTGTTCCAAGGCTGCTCACTTAGTAGTTATGGTATCGCAAGAAGGTTTTTATTAGGTTCGACACAAAAAATGTACACATTAATTTTAAAATCTCAAAATGTAAAATTAATGTATCCAAACTAAGTATTTTTGAAAAGGAAAAGTATCAGGCTATGGGAGCTTTTAAGAATATACAGGGTGTTCCATTTAAAATAATAAAGCATTTTAATCCCAAAAAAATGTCTATTTTCCTGGGTTCTGGAAAAAATTGAGAGTATTCGGCAATTCTAAGCCATTTGGTGAAAGCTGCAGTTCAATAACACTTCGTTTTTGAGCTATTAAGTCGCGAAATATGTTACTTTGCCTTTGCCTGCGAAGCGAATATTAAAACAAATGTACGCATATTTAACCAAATGCGTGCAATGCTGTTCGTTCGTTTGTATTCGCTGGCTTCTTTATGAGAGCGGCCATTTATTGTCTCAGAGGTTGAGGGTGATGCTGGTTAAGTTTTCAATGCTAAGTGCTAAGTCTAAAACTACGAGCCTATACAGAGCCTATATAGTAGAGTCGTATGTAATGATCCGTGAAAGTTAAGCACAAAAACGTCAAATGTTCCAGCGTAAGTTTAAACATCTGGAATATTGATACTAGGCTTACTAAAGACTTTTTTGTTTTGTTCGATAATTTTTTTTCCAAGAAATGTTTTCAATTTTTCAATATGCACTCAAATTAACAGTAAAGAGAACAGGTAGTCTCAGATAATTTTAAAACATCGAGGTTAAAATTAACATTGGATAAAAATATATTTAAGCAACGGTTTTTCTCTACCGATTTGAATATTCTCCAAAATGACTAAACTATCAAATCCGAAACTATTTACTTTTTTTTATAGATGTTTGGCAAAAATTCCAATGTTGTTTCTTATGAAGGATTTTAGCTTCAGACCACTGGATCCTAAGGTCGTTATTTCAGGAATATTCAGCGATACCTGATTTTGATGTTTCTCCCTTCTTCGCTCTCGATGTTCTTTAATTTATTTATCGAGGGGTCTCTTCGTTTCTCCAAGATAAACTGTCATTTGTATTATCGGGCTTGATTTTAGTTAATATGTTTCTCAAAGCGTTAACCGACTTAAAGGTGTTTTGATATTGTAGTTTTTTGCTGACCATCTGATTTTTCTGATGTTTCTATTACATAGGCGTTAGTTTTAGCCAGCTTGAACTGGGTTAATTTTATTTTGACATTTTTCAGTGACGTATATACATGTAGCTTCTGGGGGGGGGGGGTTAGACGATAAAAATTTTCAACAACCAAAAAAGAAGGTCTTTAGTTCTTTACTTTTTTAATTGAACGTAAGTAATACATTACTTTATTTTTGTTGAGCATAAAACCGGCTGTGTCCATATATAAGATTGAGGCTCGGTTATACAGAGGTTTAATAACATCTTGTTTTGTTGCTGCAGAATGGTTAGACTTTCGGTTGAGATATTGTCTCATGTGAGTAGGTTTCCTGTAAACTTTAGGTTTAAATCTTGTTGTTTATATGACATGGTTTTCCAACCACTGCATGTAAATATAAGCCACCATTAGGGGGAAGGATGATCCCAAGAAAGACCATCATCTTGAGCGTACAATTTATCTTTAACCTGAAATTAACAATTACGCAGACAACACTTCAACAAATCTATGCCCTCCAGGGATAACGAAGTTCTTGCGGAAATAAATTGACTTTCACCAAGCAGCTTGGTCTTAGGCAACGATTCTTCCAACGGGTCATTTCTACACACGCTTTCAACATCAAAGTTTACAAATTGGTCTTCTTGGTCTAAGGATTTATTTTTATCTTTAACATTATCTATTTAGCAAAAGCAGTAGTCGTACCCTGCAGGGGCTAGATGATCTGTAGCAGATGTCTGGACATTTCGCTGGTCGATGAGTTCTTGGAGCTTGTGATTGGTCGTAACGGTCGTAAATGGTAGCTTTATGAATCTTAGGTAGGCCATAAAGGTGTGGAGGCTAACTATGGTGCGGTGTGTCTGTTGTCCTCGTTTTATCGGTTATACGATCTTTATAGCGCTTCCACGTCTGATAAATTTTTCTTTTTATGGATGGTGTAGGATCTTTGGGAAGCGGTCGATAGTTTCCTGTTTTAAGAGTGTCTGCAATTTTCTTGTGGTGTCGTGAAAAAGTCCATAACTACTGTAGCATTTCCTTTGTCAGTTAGTAAGATATTGACAGAATGGTTATCATGGTGCCTTTAATAGGTGAAATAGTCATTTTGACAGATATTATTGTTTTTGTTATGCCCTCGTCAATTTACTTGTTTTTTGTTAGTTTTATATTTTTAATTAAATGCTTATTTCAATATATATTTATGTAATTGCGTCCACACATGTTTAGTTTAAAACTGTTCTAGTGTTCTTTACATTAGCAAATTTAATCTTGTTGAAAGTTATAGGTTTTATTCATTTGTAAATCAACAAGTGGTGACTTAGATTAGGTGTAAGATAGACAATTAGTCAAATCTCTCCCATCATCTTTTCGTTTCATTTTTATTATGTACGTTATTTTGTTGCAAATATTGCTAATGTTCTAAAATAAAGACGATTATAATTATTTTTTTCATTTTTTTTTTAAGGATATTTATTGACTGAAATAAAAATTATAATTCGGTTCTCAGCAGTCTGAGGAGTATTCTGCCCCACATTTCTACAATACATTAACAATCTTAAAGGTATCAAGGTATAATTATATTCAGCAAGATGATGATGGACATAATATTGACAGTGAACTATTTAATAAATGAAAAACTTTGGTTTTCCATTACTTTATGACCAATCCTATATAATTCGCCTTTGTTTCTACAAAAATTTTTTGTTGCTTTTCATACTGACCAATTCCATACATATCATCAACCTTGTATAAGAAGTAACACTTATAAGTTCACTTTAATAATAGTCGATTTTAATTTTACTAAATAAATGCATTCCAAAAACTTTTTGGATCAATCATACACTAAATGATAAACCAACTTTAGTAAAAGTTGAATAAGATATTTCAGAGATCTAGAGCAGCAACTTTTCTTTTATATTCAAAACTTTTCTTATTAAACTGCCATGAAATATTACAGAATTAGAAAAAGAGAGATTTATGTAATATAATTGTGGTGTAAATTTGTAATTGTAAGACTGTAAATTAGGCTAAAAAATACAATTTTCACTTTTTGCACAATTCTATTTTTTTTGGTTATTTAATAACAAAGAAAATTGACTCTTGAAACAACTCGAAAATGTGGAAAAATGTCTTGAATATCGTTATTTTTTATATATTGTGTGTGCAACCGTTCCCAGTGTCTCGGGTTAGAAAAGTGTAAATAACATTATTGAAAGCACACTTTAAACGAACAAAATGCCTTACTGAACTCTCTAAGATTAATAGGACCGGGGATATGAATTCGTAAATTACGGTAACCAGCTGGATCCATTAAAATGGGGTGGGAAATTGACTTCTGATGGATTGATGCCTATTACAGCTGTCTGTACAATAGGATGGAAACAGCAATGATGCTTTTGTAAAGCGGGCATTGTTTCAGTTCATTGTTTCGAATGCCAGGCAAAAGTTGTCGGGAGTATTATCGGTATCAGTTGAGATTGATTTTAAGAATTTTTTGTCGGTAAAACTAAATGATTATTTTTGTTTGTACACTGTAGAAACTTAATCAATTAATAAAATAAAAATTCTAATAATTTTTGTTATTCTTATATTCTACTGTTTACTTATGTTGGAAAAAGACTTGTTGTCTACGTTCAATGCTATTTTAAAAAATTTAGCCCAAGGCAGCGGGAACGATTGCACAGGCAACATATAAGAAATACGGTTTTTAAAGATTTTTTCGTATTTTCGACTATTTGAATCGTCATCTGCCATAACTGCAAAGCCATGTCATTTGTTAGTACAAGTTTCTATTTAACTTGCTTTCTTCGTATGCCTGTCTTTAGAAATTAACTAAAATAATACAAACTGGAGCTTAAATTTAATATTTGTTCGAAATTAGAAAAAATAATTCTTATTAAAACATTTATATATTTTCTCATAACACTAAACTTGATCCTACGACTATAGATTCATATTAAGACAGTTTAGGAATTACTCACTTGTGTACGTCTACTTTTAAAATATCCTCTAAATACATTGGTAAATGAGGAATTTTATTTAGTTATAAATTAGGCTTCCAGACTTATTTTTTTTAACTAAAGTTAGTAATTTTTATTATAGTTGGGCCTATACCTACCTATAGATGCAATATTGGTTTTGTTTTTTTGACAGTGACAAACAACAGACATTCATAATATTAAGTTAATATAAAATAATGTCTATACAAATTTTAATAAAAATATAACTTTATTTGTTTTGAAACAGATTATAAAGACGGCATGAAACAAAATAACATACGATACACGTCCGTTAGGTGGTATACAGTGGCGTAGCTATGCTAGGGCAATTCGGTGCGGCGCACTGGGGCCCCAACCCCGGCGGGGGCCTCTGACTCAGCCAAAAGACTTGAGGACCTACCTGACTCCTCTCGAAAAATATCTTTCCGTGTCTAAACTTATCTAAACGTATTTAAACTTATTTAGTCTCAAAATATTATATTATCTCCGATAATCTACTTTCGCTACAGGATAGATACTGTTATAATACTCATCAATGAGCAAAACATAAACGTCAAAAAAGGCCACCATTACCTACGGTCCTAACCAGATGGTATGACGTCACATTATCTGACTTTAAACTACACAAAACTACACAGTCAATTTGTGGAATTGTACATATTAAAAAGTTGCCGGGTAACAACCTTGGTTTGTTACAACTTACAGGTTTTTTATTACTTTTAATTCATACGATTTATTTTTATGTTACATTATAACAAAATAAGACGAAAAGTTCATATGAACTTAAGTCCACAGGTGCTTGGTTTTGGAGATACAGGGTGTTAAAGTTTTAAAAAAATATGATTTTTTTTTAGTAATTCTGAAACAGAAAGAGTCATTTGAATAAAATTTAGCACAACCTCATAGGTATTTAAGGGCTATATTTTGACAGTATTCAACTATTTTTATTCCAACCATGAGCGTAGGTATGAGTAACCACCCTTGACTTTCTCAATAAAAAATGGTATGCCACTGATTATTTTAAAAATTACTGGCTTCATCGTTTAGGGCAAGCAAGAATACACAAAAAATGTCTATTAGTATTTCATAATACAAGTCGTTTTTTGTAAGGGTACAGATTTAGATAGTAAAGAGTCAGAATGGCTTAAAACTCTATAAATGTGATTTTGTTAATATATGCCCTCAAATGTCCTATGTTTGAGAAACAGGGTGTTAAGGGTAAAAAAGAAATTATTTTTTAAATTAACTTTTACATCCAAATGATCCAAGGAATCACTTTTGTAGAGTTTTGGGCAATTATGACTCTAACTAAAACTGAACCCGAGATGCGTGCCTATAAATTATATTTGGATTGGAACACCCTGTACCACGAAAACCAAGCATCTGCGGACCCACGTTCATATGAACTTTTCGTTTTATTTTCAAACACCCTATTGCTTTGAATTACTGATTCCCGAGTTCCCCAACACCGCGCCCTCTGGAAAAATTTCTCGGGAAGAGAGGCACTATAAAATATCCTGCACCGAGGCCCCAAGGCCCCTAGCTACGCCACTGGTGGTCTACTCGATTATATTCCAGACAGTAAACAAATCGTACTGTAATAAGTCACGTATCGGACATATAATGTAAATTACTAATTGTAAAAGTCAGTCAGCAATAAAAATGGAACAACATTTAAAATTAGCTCAAGACGGTTTCTAAGCAATAGTTCCCTATGTTTTCTTGAACTTCTTGAATGCTCTTGTTATATTAACACAGAAAGGCTCATAAAAATATGTGTCCAAAGTAACCTTTTAGAAAAAATAAAAAAAATCTGTAACTATGCAATCAGAAGAAACACAAGTAATCACTTTCCGATGTTTCGTCTGAGATTGCACGAGGTATCTTCAGAAAGTTTCATTGAACAAAATAAAAAACACTGAATGTGCTACAATGAGCGAAGTTCAAATATGTATACTCAGCCTGTGCTCACCGACTCCTGATTCACTGTAATGAATGGTTTCCGCGCATGATGACATTTTCTGGGTAATTGATGATTTCAATCGACTATCTAATCTTTTTTTAGTCATATTTCGAGATTGATGTAAGAACGTGGCATGTTTTACCTTAATCATGTGCCCTGTTAAGTGCTGGTGTTCAGCGACAGCTTATTTTTTACGTATATATCTTTCATGTTAAGAGACGATTCATTTAAATACACTTTACCTTAGGAACAAGGAACTTCTGATTGCAAAGGAATTATATCTTTTGGCGATCTTAAACATTCCCCAATTTTTTGTGTGTTCTAGAGATTGTGCGAATGTTAGGTCTCCGCAGAATTCCTGGACTCCTATAGTTGAGTATTCAATACTGGTTGAGGTCTACATGGGATTATCATAAAACCTAATCGAACGCCTAATATCTTCAGTACAATATCTATTTGAATTTTAAGCTTCAGTTGGCTTTTCTTCTGTTTGACAACCGATTGTTTCTGAGATGGATAATGATGAGAACTAAAATTTAAATATCTATTCCTATCCGTCGGTTTTATTTTATACCAGCACACCAAGGAAGGAATTGGCCTTTCTTCTAAGATGCCGTGATGAGAAATTATATTATAATTCTACCTGCAGAAAAAGCAAATACAACTATGCTTAGAATGGCCATATGCATTACTTCAGGATGACAACTACAGTACACGAACATACCCAACTAAGAAAATTAAAAGAATCTGCAACTTTATCAGTGCCTTGAATTAGTCGGACCTAGAGAAGAAGAAATTGAAGTGAAGCGGATGATTTCTCAAATTTCTAAAAATACATAAGCTAATGTACCGTTACACTCTATCATCGGCGCAACAAGTTTGTCATCTAAGAAAATAAGTAAATATTTGGACAACATTTTAAAACCCATTACAGGATGATCCAATTCTTACAACAAAAGCTCTAAAATTTTAAAGATTTGACGGTAGATCACGATGATATTTTAGTCAGTTTTAATGTTGAATTCCTGAATACAAAATGTGTCTATTGACGAACCAGTTTCGATACTTTCTGACATATTTAAACATAAAAACTTTGGCCCGATCTTAATTGATTTGTTAAGAGAAAAACGTCCATGTTTTGGTTTTTGAAGATACCTTCTATAAGCAAACTTCGGGTTTCACCATGGGATCTCCATTATCTTTGGTGGTAAGAACATTTTTATAGAGGCTTTTGAGAAAACTGCCTTAAGCACACGGAGAAGAATATTTATCTATATTTCTAGATCATATAAACCAACATACAAACCAACAATAATCTAATATTTCCCATGAAAATTGAGTCAAATGGTGCCATCTCTTTCCCTGGTATGATATGGCACCCAAGGTCTTTCTGTTTACAGGTTTCATAAGTCTTTAAAACTTTGTCGATGGGTGACGCAAATTTAGTTCCGAAAGAAGCACAAAAACTGGCTAAAGCTTTAAAATTAGAGGCATATTGCACTGAAGATATTAGGCATTCGATTAGGTATTATAATATTCCCAGACGATTAGGTAGTGTAATTTTACCTTTTATACAGGGTGCCACAGATAAAATTGCAAGAATTATGAGGAGATCCCACTACCGTACAATCTTTAATACATACAAAAAGATTGGACAATGCTTAAGATTACCAAAAGACGTTTCTTTTGCAAACAAAAGCAATTTATAAATTGTATTACTTTGTAAAGTATATATAGGTAAAACTGTACCAAATAAAAAACAAGTTGACACATGATTAATGTAAAAGCTACCAAGGCTCATGCGGGGAAACTATAGGGGTCAGGAGTGGTAAACACAAACACCTAAACTCTGCATATCGGGGCTGATTTAGTGTTTTGATTATATGTATCTGTTAAGTGCAGATGCGTCATTAATCGCAGATGAAACGTAGGAAAGTAATTCCAATTTGACAAGGGTCAAAATCAAGAACTATGATTTTGTAATACAAACTGTGATTGAATTAAAGAAATATTATACAAAATTAATCACAGTAATAAGACCTCCTAATTGAAACTTGATCGAAAACGACTATAAATTGTAAAAAAACCTCCATTTTTATTTATATAAACAAAAAAGGCCATTTTTTTTGTTTATTTAAATAAAACTATGGACACAATCAGACCGCTGATCTTTAATAAAATTGCTTAAAATAGGGCTTTGAATTGACAACTGTAAATAATGACCTATTTCTACAAGGAAAATGACTTAATTATCACGTTGACAGAAAATGTGCTGCAAAATATCATGATCCCGCTTAAAACTATTATTGTATTCTTCCGGCACACAGATTCGTAATGAACGATTTCTAACTTTTAGCAACTAACGCCAAACAAGTGCGATGGCGGGCACTACAGTTGTTCTCCCCCAAAAGATTGCTGCAAACAGGGTTGTTGTTTGCTGCTTGCTCCATCCTACATCCGACCACCCTCTGTACAAACTGGAAATATGTTTGCTAATCCACTTTTCTTAGGTCACTGGTAAGTGCAAGAATTATCATAAGCAACATTTTGGTTTAACAACTGAATTTTCACCTCCTCAATAAAAATAAATAAAAGGTTTTTGTTTTTTTAACTTCGAGTATACATCTCCAAGGTATGTACAAGGTGTCCCTAAATTCGACACCCCTGGCATAGTATGAGAGAAAGGGACCTGCAAATTAAAATATGAATAAAGGATATTAAATAAGTGTCACTAAGGTATCTTTTTAATGTAGTTTTTTTTTTAGATTTTTTAACATTGCGGTTTGTGACGTCATTCATATTTTTATTCCAGGAACATACCTATATTTTTGCACATTTGAGAAGCTCTTTATTTTTTCGAGTAACTTTTATTTTAAAAAAATTCTCTAATTCCCTTTATTTAAAAGTTATAAGAAAAATATTTTGAAAATATACCAAAGTGTATAAGTAATTTTCGTTAACCAAAAAATTGTGTAATCCTTGGAAACCATGGAAAAGAATTGCTGCTGGGTTTTGTTGTTAATCTATGACGAGCGTTAAAAAATGTTTTTAAGAAGTGGTTTGTGATAACATGAAAGATATCCAGAACGCCACGTTCCTGATAAAAAAGTTTTTGCAAGACTCGAAAGAACCTTGGGACAAAATCAAGAAGTGTTTTCTTCTCGAAAGGGAAAAGAAATCAGAGAAAGGGTTTTTGATGATTATGGAGTGGCTGCAGTTTATAGTGTTTTGAAGATAATCCTAGAAATTATATTCGGCACGCTTTAAATTAACAAAAAAGGGCTGTGGGCAACGAATTTTGAAAGGAAACGGTTATCTCAATTACAAGCAGTACAATTTAGAATATTTGACGCAGAGACATATACAGTTAAGAAGCAATTTTGTTGCACAAATAATGTTAAATCTGGATACTACTGAGCATCAGCTTTTTAATCATATCCTTTAGACTGACGAAAGCAGATTTGTAAGCAATGGTAAACCAAATCATAAAAATGAACATTATTAGTACATAAAATCCACATTTCGTTAACGCAATATAAAAACAGGGGCATTTTGGTATAAAGTTTGATGTGGTGTAATCGACCAACACTTAATTGAGCTTTTCTTTTATGAAGATGTGCTAGATGGAAGAAGTTATCTGCAATTTTTGCGCGAAGATCTGCCAGAACTGATCAAAGACGTTCTATTGCAACTACGAATGGCAATGTGGTCTCAACATGCTGCCGCGCCCCCACAAAAAGCAAGAGTCGTAAAGGTATACTTAGATAATACCTATGGGAAAAGATGGAGAGGAATTATTAATGGTCCATCATAGTGGCCCTCGACGTCGCCAAATTTAAGGTTCCTTGATTGTTTGTAAGGGGAAAAAAACTTGGTTTATAAAACTCTATCTACAGATATAGACATTTGAAACGAAAATTCCGGAATGTGTGTTACAGTTTAAACAGAGATATATTCAGAAAAGTTAGACAAAATCTAGAAACATTTTTGGAAGTCCGCAATCCCAAATGTTAGGAATTTGGTTAGGTTTTTTATATATGTAAAAGCTTAATTATCAAGAGAAAATTTAGCAACTATCAGAGCACTTTTGATCAGATAAATTAATAAATTTAAATAAATAAATTATTAAAATAAAAGCTCAACAGATCTTTTCCCTGTTTATAAACCCCCCATAATATCGAAAAAATATACTCAGGTATTTTGAAACAAATTGTTAGGGCATAATTAGAGTATGTTTTTAAAATGACAGGCAGACCAACCATTCCACAGTAAAGATTTGCAATACTTAAGTAAATCTAGATCTAATTTGTAATTTAATTTATTGAAATAATAGTTAATTTACAGTGGTTCAGAGGGTGGGGGTGTGGGGGCAAATCTATTGTGGGCGGGACTAGAGTAGTTGAGACTTGACGCCAATAATGTTCATAGACCAGCAGGAATATTTCTTTGTCGAGATTTTGCACTTTTGAGTTTTTTTTTAAGCTTTTTACTAAGACTAATAATTATAAAGAAGTCCTAATTTATTATTAATGAAACAAATATCTTTTATTTTTGCAGGTATTTTTGGCTAGCGGTGACAGCGACAATTGCAGGAATATTATGCGCATGTTCGTTGTGGCGCAAACATAGCCAAGGCGGATTATGTTGCAGGAACGGTTCGAACCAGAATCGAGCATGTTCGGAACCGGACTCCATCGGGTCATGTTATGCACCGCCTCAGTACAGTAGCTGTAACAATTTCCATGCGCCGCCACCGCCTTATTCAGAGGTAACTACCAAATTATTAGAAATTTCATTCAAAAATAGAATATATTTATTAATATCTCGCTTTTTCATTTGTTGATTAGGAGGGAGAAGTGAAAATATTATCCTTGTAGTTTCTTATTGACTAAAAAGAAATCGTTGATACTCAGGACTAATCAAGAACGCAAAATAAACCCCATTTATCAGTTTAACCGACTTCAGAACAGGGGAAGTTATCATTTCGACTCTATATATCTTTTTTATGTATGTAGCATTTTGAATGAAAATTTTAAGGAATATTCAAGATATTGGCGGAATGGTTCCATAGTAAGTATTTAAAAAATGTTAAAATTAACAACTGGTGCCTTTTCTAATTGTTTATGCGAGGCGAAGGAAAAAACTATGTATGTTACATATACAATGGGCCCAGTGATTATTTGTTAAATCTGACTTACGTAATAAAACTAAAAATACATTTTTTTAAATAAAAAAAAAATAAAACCGATTTCAAAAATATGCACTAAAAAGTGAAAAATAATATTTTATTCCATCGCCAGTCGACGCCAAACCAATAAAGACTGTAAGACTATTAAGTAATTAAAAATAA
This sequence comes from Kuschelorhynchus macadamiae, assembly GCA_030620095.1. NCBI lineage: Eukaryota > Metazoa > Arthropoda > Insecta > Coleoptera > Curculionidae > Kuschelorhynchus > Kuschelorhynchus macadamiae. The sequence continues at coordinate 167,762 of JAUTXW010003395.1, read as the reverse complement.
AATTGGCGCCGACTTTATAGATGGAATAAAATATTATTTTTCATTTTTAAGAGCATTTTTTTGAGGTCGGTCTTACTGCTACATTTTTTAAAAAATGATGATGAAAAATAATTTACGGACAAAAGTCTGTATAATTTCTCGGAAAAGAAAATCAATTTTTACCAAAGTTATAAAGTTATAATTTTATATATATGTAAACAAAAGTATCAGTATGTAGGAAAAAAAATTTAAATCTAATACTAAAATGTTCTGCAAAGTATGAAGTATATAATAATATAATAACAAATATTCTAGACAAAATGGTGAATGGAATATTGTTCCTATTTCCTGACAGGTGCGTAGAGAGAAGGCTTTTGCTTGCGTTGGTTGTTATTTTACTAATATAATCGTAATGTCGATGTGTGGGCTTGATTCCTGGATCTTCCAGGGACAAAAAAATTAAATCAAATTTAGCTTTTTTTTGTTTCATTATGGTTGAATTTGCTTGATTTGTCATTATTTCCTTATCCGATATAGCTAGTACAGTAAACGAATTTTTCGTCCTGGCAAACATTATCACTTTAATTGGGTTTTTAGATTGGTTTATTCCTATTTTGTATATACAATAATATAATTTTTGTTACATTTAGGGGTTGTTATTATTTTAATATCGCTAAAATTTAAAGACATTTTGGCAGCTTATCCAGAAGTTTGACCACAATTATTAACGGGGAATTAATAATGTTATTAATGTTTTTAAGGAACTTGAACGCCTCTAAATTGAGTAACAATACCCGCTTAAGAGTGGATACTACATTATTGAGGCTTCAATTATAATCACTTGTCAAAAAGATTGCATTTTTATTTCTCGCATTCCAATTATTTTTAGCGACTATCCGTATGAATTTAAAAAATTGTGATTTCCTTTAAAAATATACTTTGTCATAGCGATAACTAAATATCAATTTGTATATAAATATATAAAAAATCTTGACATGTTTCACCGTTTGTTTTTTTAACTAACGTATTTAAAACAAAAAATATTTTCGTTTCTTTGGGTCTGCTTCATATCTCTAGGGCTACCCTATATAATAGAAAAAAAAATGTATTTATATACAACAAGTAAAAGAAATTTTTCAATGTCAGAACATTTGCCCCAAGTATTTCTGTTTTCAATTTGCCTGTTATCGGTTGGTGCGTTCTCAAATTGCATTTTATACGTTTTTATACTCCTTAAAAATATCGAAGATCTACTAGTTGTCTAGATCTTTTCAGTTGGAGCTAGGGTTGTCACTGAAACAATCAAGCAGTTTAAAAAAATTGGTATTTAAAAAAAAAATGGTATCACCACTCAGTGCCGCAAACTGTTTCTACTCAACATACTCAAAATAAACGTCTTGGTAAATTATACATCTTTAATAACTAAACCTATGACTAAAAAACAAAAGGTCCCCATTTTCTTACAGTCTTAGAGGTGTGATTAATAAGGATGTAAAAAATGGTTTGACCTACAAAAGTAGTAAAATATGGTAGTTTTGGGAATATGATATATTTGGTAATCCTGGCTGGAGCAGAAGTCAACAATTTAATTACTAGCCAAACACTAGAAGACGAGCTAGATACTTTGGGCTCGCTGATCGGCTATCGCCGTAAAGCCTTCTATGACATTTGTTAACTTCTTAAGCATTTCGTTCAGTAAGAATCTGTGAAATAAGCTTCCATATTAGGTTTGGCTCAGATGAACGCGTGATTTAAAAATACACAGAATTACCTGTAGCTGTTCACATGAAAACGCGTATTAATGACAATCTGTAGTAGAGAAACTGAGTAATTTTAATCAAGTTTACAAATATGATATTGAAATATTAAGTTTCTATAATATTAATATAATAGATTTTTTCTTTACAGGTTGCTTCCAAACCAGACATGTACCCTTTGGTAATCAGTTATAATAACACAGAGCCGGTAATTAAAAATAATAATAACTCCACCGGATACTTGATCCAGTATTTTAGAAGCTTTATTAGACCAATTGGTAAGTATATAATGATTTGCATTTTAGGAAAGGATAGTAATAAGCATTGGTTCTTAAACTACACAAGGATGGGCATTGTTTTAGATCAGCTTATGCGATGCACAGAACACATAATCCACATAAGACTAAAAAAATTTATTACCGATTTTTTCAACTACGGAACATTTTGAGACCTAAGTTATTGAAAATGTTTACCTGTCATTGGTAGAATCGATATTACGTTATTGCATTGAAATCTGGGGAGGATCTTATACTATTAGTATTAACATGATAAAAACCATAGATACCCCATAGAACTATCGTATAAAGAGTTCGGTATTCTTAACCTCCGTAGTTTTATGTCTACGCTTGCCGTATATTTTGTAAAAGTCAAACATTTATTCAATCGCGCAGAACACCAATGTCAAACACGGTCAGTCTATATGAACATCACCAAACCCCCCTTTCTCACAAATCTCACTTTCAGAGAAACTTTTTGTATTTTGCACCAACATTTTGTAATGTGTTGCCATTTCTTGTAAAAAAGACTCAGCAACAACAAAAATAAAATGCGTCCATATAAATATTACACCAAATCATTTGTCTCCGAACACTATCACATGTTTACTAGTATGATGGATTTTATATATATATATATATATATATATATATATATATATATATATATATATTGATCCGCTTCTCATAAGTACACCCCTGTATTTCCAAAATTAGTGACTAGATTAGTTAAAAAGGTTGATGCTATGTATAGATTTACATTCTGAATGATTTGACACACTCAAGTATGACATTGCTAATAAGGCGGAAAAAAAGGTGTCGCATTTTTGAAAAAAATTAGCGATTTTTTTACGAAAATCTTATTCAGCGTCATAAAAAGCATCTCTAAATCCAATTGCAACAAAATATTTCATTGCCTTTCGGAGATACGAGCTTTCAAAAAATGCATTTTTTTTATATTTCAAAGGCAAAATTCTCGTAAACCATTACCTCTTCCAAATGAAACTGTTTTTAATTTTTTGTTTATTTTCACTATCTTTCTTAAATTTGGCAAACAAAATTGCTGAAAGACGCTGTTTAAAAAACGTCCGAGTTCTTCAAGATTCTAATGTTGAGTTTGTTAATAATGCCTTATGAATAAAATCATCACTTATATATATCTTAGAGCAATTTTCTTACCCAAATTAAATAAGCGCGGTAAAAATAAACAAAATAGTAAAATAGTTTTTCGATAAAGGCAATAGTTTACGAGAATTTTGACTTTGAAATCTAAAAAACGCATTTATTGGAAGCTCGAAAGCCAATGAGATACTTTGTTAAAATTTAGTGTAGAGGGGTAAGATCAAAATTTCCATAAAAAAATCGCTAAAATTTAATTAAAAAATTTGATCCCTTTTGGATGGGAACCCAATGAGCGATGTCAAAGCTGAGTGTGTCATCCCTCTTTTTGTTGGTATAACTGATCTATATATAAAAAATATGTGGAGTTAAAAGTTAATTCAACTGCTTTGATAAATTTCTCTTGTGGCATATCCGTACATTTTTTAATTTCTGCCACTTTTCTTTAATTTTTTTTTTAATTCAATTTTTTTAAATTAATAATTAAAGAGAAGTGGTCAGAAATTAAAAAATATACGGATATACCAGAAGAGGAATTTATCCAAGCAGTTGAATTAACTCTTAACTTCATATATTTTTTATATCAGTTATACCAACAAACAGAGGGATGCGCAATGGGTGCCTCCAAATCAAGCGTTGTAGCACAAATACTCATGAAAGACGTTGAAACAAAAGTTTTAAATAATCTCATCCATCGACATACCATTTTTTTACCGTTATGTTGATGATTGCATTACTACAACACCAGCAAATCACCAGCCAATACTTGGAAAACCGACTGAAGGGTCACAAGTATGACAAATAAAACGCGATGGCTCTGACGAATCATGAAATTTCCAGAAGACATACTTTTCATTATAATAATACCAAAATATTAAAATCGGAACCGCATACTAAAAATAGACAATTTCTTGATATGGTCGAGATTCAAAAAAACAAAAATAACATCAACGATAAGAAGGACGTCAACAACCTGAGTAAATTATATATTTCAGTACTAGAATAACCACCTGGAATAATATTAACATAATATATATTATAATATAATAGTTTTATGTATATATATGTACGTGAAAATGAGGCAATTTGTACTTTTTTAAATAATTTTACGTTTTGAGGTAAGATAGAAATAATAATTTCATAAAAGGAAACTTTATATTTATTCTCTTTCCACTTTAAAAAAAAATTAAGAAAAAGACCATACAGAACACATAAGAATTCCATAAAAAATATGGTACATTTTTTAACAATTTACGCTCAAAGGTAATAATAATAAAAAAATAAAATAAAAACAATTAAATGTATAAATATCAAATTAAAATTCTATGTCTTTTTCCATTTTAGATTTGGAAAAGACCGAAGCGCGGTCGAAACGTTATCGGACTTCACTATATATTTTGACAACTATATGATTTAAAGCATATCTGTCAAGTTTCTGCAATGACCTTAAATTAAGAAAATTAAAACAAAAATATATACTCAAGCTGGTCAAATTAAAACCAATAAAAATTATATATATATATATATATATATATATATATATATATATATATATATATTAAATGTCGAGTCATAAATCGTTTTTTGGGTAAATCGAAAATGATGATCGAATTTGGACCTTTCAGAGCAAGTTTTTAAAATTAGAAAATGTCCTGTTTTCATGGGTCTGGAAACGCTTCATTCCTGAGACATATTTTTAGATAATTAAATGTAACACAAAAATACTGTGGCTTATTATAAACGTATTTTAGTGTACTAAATGCCTAAATGTTGCGTACCCTTGTTCATAGAGACTACTTCCTTATTTTAGTGTACAGAGTCTGCTCATAAATGCTTGGCTATCATTAGTTTATAGTTAAATGAATAGCATCTGTTTTGTGTAAATATCCTATTTTAAAGGGTTAAAGATTTTGACAAATTAAGGCTAGCTGTCTCCTAATTTACTCCACTGCCTTCCCGCGCTTTGGTAAGTGTATTTTGATTGATTGATTTAAGATTTAATTTTTAATGCCAAAAAGTCACCGTTTCGCGGCACGTATACAGAGCTCTATGAAACAAAGTGTTTTAAAACCCATGTTACAGAAACCCTTTTTCTATTTTTTATGAGAGGAATATGCACTTTGCAGGTATACGTTTAAATGTGAATTACTTGTATGTAGGTAATTCATTGTCTTGACGTCTATGTTAAGAAGCATTTTTTAGATCCTAGATTAGAATTAAATGAATTAGTTTTATTGGCAGATAATCGGCTGTATCTCATGAGTTAACAATAATTGAAATTTTTTGTTCTCAGAATCACCCCCAAATTGAGCTCCAAACATTTACCGATTTTATTCCCTTTATTTTTATACACGTCAATAGATCAAATTCATTTTATTAAATACTATTTTCTTTCAATAGCGAAGGAAGAAAAAAGTATATAAAAGTATTGTGAATAAATTTGAAAATAATATTTAAAACCAATATTTGTTCGACCATTTCACTCCTGATCTCAGCGCGTAGAAAAATTCAACAATCTTTAAAAACATATCAAAATTAATTATATGTGTAATTTGGCTGTACTATAAAATTTTCCAAAAATTCCAAAATAGTGAATCACAACCGTTTACTGTCAAAAATCATTCAATTCGCCCTATAAGAAACAGGGTGGCCTGTACATATTGTTTCCTAAGATAGCCGGTATAACAACATTTGTAAATTTGTTTCGCTGCTCAAATGTGTGTTAGTGTGTATTATTTTAGTAATTCTTGTTCCCTTCTATGGTGGGATTTTAACGTCATTTTCCATTATTTTACTTTAGCTTCCCATTAATATATTTTACGGATCTACGATAGTGAATAAACCAGGTCTTTTATTTATGATTGAGCAAAATTTCCTCATTAAATAAGTGCAGAAAATAGAATTTTGTATTATATTGAACAAACTAATTTTTTTTCAGCCGTTTTTAGTTAGTCAATTTTGAAGATAACGCAAATTTTCCAGTAGCGTGCCAAGTTTCTTTGGAGCTCTCCCGCGAACTTTCTTAGGGCCCACCATGTCATTCTTAAAATAACTCTCTTAAATTATCCCGTTGTGATATCTGCCTAAAACATTTTTTGACAACATACTTATTGTAATTAATTTCTTATATCTTGGTAATATATGAATAGTTAAAAAAACTACCATTTTTTTCAACATAATTTAATATTGTAAATGATTAAAATATTAATAAACAAAAAACATATACAGAGGCGAGATTTAAACTAAATATTATCATAAACAACACAACGAACATAAAACCAAAATGTGGAACAAGATTTTTAATACTTTTAAAAAACTTATAAAATATTTTAGTTATATTGGATTTACCTACTGGAATGTGTGTGTACCTTAACGAATGGAACTTGTCTACAATTTTGTCTAAAACTATATTTTTGCTCATTCATTTTCTACAGCTATTATAGTCAATGTGCTAAGGTGACTTTGTGTCATAGTAGACCTTGCGAAGCTTTTTATTAGTTTCAGCTTTGAAAAAGTTTTTTTTGGTGGAGCCGTTGAAATAGGGAGTACTAGAAACAACTGAAACTCAGTGCAACTCTCAGGTATTCTATTAATTAGTAATTGATTTTTTCAAAAATAAAATCTAAAACTCCCTGATACTGGATTTTTTTATTTTATCTTAAATTAAAATTTTGTGGGTTTAAAATTTCAAATTTTTAGAAATATTTTTAGATGCTTCATCCGTGATCTTAAACTGAGTTAATATTATATCCAAACAAGCATAATAAACTGTTACTTTTAAACGATTTTTATGGTTTTTGAATTGGCTCATCAGCTGCTATCCCATCAGAAAATTGTTTGACTGTATGAACTCGTTTGGTTTTCAATTGAGGATCAATATTCCAATATGTCGCGGTTGAAATTGATAACTGATACACTGTTTCATAATGTTCTCTAAGACTTTCTAATTTAACAACAAAGAAGAAAAAGGATAGTAAGTCATATTTACGTTCATTTTCAATTTTAAAATTAAATGAATATCTGTAACATATTATATAGTGTATATAAAATTTACGACATCTTTTGACTAATATTAATTTGTGAAATGTGTTTAATTATGTAAGGGTTGTGAAACGTTTTTCTCTACCGACAATGTTGCAACCTAGAAAATACATACACTCTTCACTCCCGTAATTCTGTTAGATACAAACAAATGTGTTTGTTATTAATTCGATATGGTTCAATGTTCGAAGGTTTAGACTGTTATTTTCACTCTAGCGACTATTCTGTTTTGTTTAAATAATAAATTGTAAATTTTGTATATTAAAATGTAAGCAGTCTTAAAGAAGCACCGGGAACCGAAAGGTTCACAACTACAATGTATTTAGAAAAATCTAATCATAAAACGGTGAGAACAGTTTACGAATTCTTTCATTGGCTTAAAAGAATATCACTAGATGTTATAGAATTTTATTCTATACACATATTGAACAAATTACTTTTCACGCTATGCTGAGAGATATAAATATTTTCTCGTTAATGAAGATTACATCGATTTTCGAGGTTAATCAACAGAGTGTATTAACCCTTTTGTCTCAATTGAGATCCCAAAGGGCTTCGTGAACTTAATTACGTGTTATTACAGCCAGCTTCCAACAAACAACTTAACGTAAATTGATGTTTGTATATTAATTAGAGAAATTGTTTGCAGTTCTATCGAGTCGTTAAAAAGCATATTGGTTGCTGAATAGAGAAAATTACGTGCGCAATTAAAATGTTGTTACAAAAGGTGAATGCCAGGACCAATTGAAATCAAACTAAAATTAAAACTTAAAACTATATTTACTAGGTACAAGATAAGGTTGTAAAAAAAATTGCCCACTTTTGTTAGTAAATGTAATAAAATACTATGTATATCATATAAATACTTTTTTCTTCATTAAAACAACTTGTAAGTACCTTTATTTTTTAGGCTAGTAATGTAACTTTATTGTTCATAATCTAAATATATCCCTGTCAGTTTGAACAATTGTTGCTTCTAAGAAATTTCCCCAGTCCGTATTATTATTAGTTGCCGTGGCTACCAATTTTCATACTCGGTTTTATAACATATCAGTCAGAATGGATTTGTTGTAAATACCATTGTCTTCTATTTGCTGGCAAAAAGATGAAGGAGCCGTTTCTACAAAACCGTTTATTTCTTTTCTCTCTCTATTTTGTTGGGGGTATGCTTTAGGACGGGGCTGGATAAATGATCCGAGCTCTACTAAAATGAACAAAAAGGTCTCCTCCTCCATACGTTACCTTTGTAAATATAATTCCGAAGCTTCTTGGGGATTTTTATTAGATTTTATGAAACAAACATCATACTTTTCTTAATATTCTTAGGCTGCCATTATTGTAAAAAAAGTACATTGAATATAGTATATAGTTAAAAAGAAACACCAAAACAAGAAAAATATTACATTAATAATCAAAAACTGACAAAACCGCAAAGTGTTTGACATTTTGCTCTTTGTTCCAAACAAATTAGCTATAGTCTACTACCTACTAATTGGGCACAAAAGAAAATTTTAGAAAATCTCGAATTTTCTAAAATTCTCGAATAAAAAATGAAGTAGAATTCGATAACTTTTTGACCCGACCCGTATACTCATTCTGAAAGTGGCACTGAATTCTACGGACAAAGTCATGTAAGGAACGGTTTTTGCCTTTGCTAAACACAAACAACTTTTTCAAAAAAGCCGTGTGTTTCAAAAACCAAAAGGGCAATGAAAATTCTGCTGGCGCCATCCTTAATTTCACATAAAAGCAGCACACGGTGTAGAAAACCGCAACCCTCTTTCTTGGGATAACCTGGCTCAGGTTTTATTTTATCATAATTTTGTATATATATGATGAGTTATTTCCCTTGGGGTAACTTGGTTATTTTAAGTGGGACGCCCTATATATTTTTACATTTTTAAATTATACAATGAATTCTAAATATATTTCATGTATATGTCCTATATCCAAATTTGTTTGTTTTCATGATATTGAAATTTGACATTTTGGGGTGTTTTAACCAACTGTAAAAATGGTTTGCACTTCCCTATCCTAGTTTTTATATAAACTGACATCAACTTTCGGTTAAATCGGAAGTGGAAATTTTTGAACGCATATAGGGTTACCACCAAACGGATATTTTGTTTCAACTTTGGTTGATCAATGTACTGTATGATAGAAAACATCGACCTTTTTATCTACCAAACACGCTTCAAGTTGGTTTTTCTTACATTTGAGGGTACGCACAATGATATTAAGTATACTGATTCATGTATAAGGTACTACGTGTAGGTACTATGTGTTGGGTACTAAAATAATGTATGTAATCTCCCTGTAGCTATAACTCTAGGAAAATAGGTTCTCCTTTAGCTCAGCAGTAAAAGAACTTTGTGTCAGGTCCTTTCTCGTTTTCATTTTTTCACAGCCGTAATTATCATTTCGGAAATTTTCTTTAAACAACTGCACAAGATTTTTGGCTTCCGTTTTTACATTAAGCCCAGAAATAAATGTCTATACAAGGGTTGTGACAAAAAAGGGTTTTTTTTTAATATCTCTCATTCATATACTTTATATATAGTTATATATTATTTATTATTCGTCAAATTAGTCATTCCTTTTTTATTTCCTATATAGTTCTGGAAAAATAGGATCCTATTAGATATCCCTTTTCTAATAAGTGCAGATGCCAAGACATTAAAGGAGAAATCCACACAAGGGAAGCGTGCAGATTGTGTCTGCGCCATCTTTAACAAAATTAGTTATTCCGAGGAATTCGAAGGAATACCATCCTAGGTCCAAAGTTATTAGTCGCTAAGGACGTCCTTTAAGATTTAGGGCTCTTGGCAAGGGACGTACAATCCGGTCCCCAGTTATTTCCCACATACTCTCCTTTTCTTCCAAAACTAATCAAATAACCTTTTGTAACAACAATAAATTTTAGGCAAAATTATAGTCGTTTAAATTTATATGTAAAAAACCTAGATATTTTTCTTATTACACGTTCTGAAAGACAGGTCTTAAATATTTTGTTTTTTTTGCGCTTGAAATGTTTTCGAAATTTTTGGATATGTCGCAACAAGAAACAAAATAATAACAATTAAATATTAATATTATACGAATAAATAAATATAATTTGCACAGCGGTGGCTGAGAAAATATTTTATATACACAATTAAACCCTTGAAATAAGTTGAAAAGCGAAATAAAATTAGTCCAAAATAAAATAAGGGTACAATACTTTACCCGGAACTTCTCTCGCTATGATTTTTTTCCATTTGTTAGGAATAGTGAAGTGTGACCCAATTTAGTTCAGTACATAGTCACAGTATATATGTGTTACATATACTGTCTTTTCATTTCTATTTGTTTTATCATATTGGATTCCTACCAATATTTTACCATTTTCTTTCTACCTATGCCACCCTTGACGCTTGGCCATAATAAAATAAATTCAATAAGTAGTTTTTACATCGACACATACCGCCATTTGGCTACGTCATGTTGAATTCGTACCAGTTTATCCCATTTTCACATCTAATTTTTGCTGCACGTTCAATTGAACAAGATTCTTTTACGTTGATTTTTTAAATAATTTATTAGGCCGCCATTTTGTTTTGCAATCTTAAATTGAAACCCATATTATCTGTTTTTACTTACTCCTTTGGACTGCAGATATTTCCCAGATATTAAGTTTCTAACTGGTTTTCGTTAACGATCCTCTTGTTGTTATGTTAGAGTGTTGTATTATTTGGGGTTAGGTTCCAGTAAAAATACCTTTTTAAAAAGTCCACGTTTCGCAATTTTATTGTTGCTTCCTCAGGACATATAGATTTTATATCCTACATGAAACCCATATTATCAGTCTTTACCTACTCCGTTGGTGTGCAGATATTTCCTAACCCCAAATAATACACCACTCTAACAACAAGAAGATCGTTAACAAAAACCATTTACAAACTTAATATCTAGGAAATAGCTGCGAACCAACGGAGTAGGTAAAGACGGATAATATGGGTTTCATGCAGGATATAAAATCTATACATGTGTCCTGAGGATGCTACAATAAAGTTACGAAAACGTCGACAATTTAAAAACAGACTTTAGTATATGTATGTGCCAAACTTCGACAATTTAAAAAAGTCTTTTGTTTCTTTACTCTAACATAACAACAAAATAAGGATCATTAACGAAAACCATAGAAACATAATATCTGGGAAATATCTGCGGACCAACGGAGTAGGTAAAGACTAATAATATTGAGTTTATGCAGGATATAGAAACTATATATGTGTCCTGAGGATACAACAATAAAGATACGAAACGTCGACTATTTAAAAAATAGACTTTCTTACTAGACCCTGACCCCAAATAATACACCACTGTAACATAACAACAAGAGGTTTGTTAACGAAAACCATTTAGAAACAATATCCAGGAAATATCTGCGAACCAACGGAGTAGGTAAGAACCGATAATATGAGTTTCATGCAGAATAGAGGATCTATATATGTGTCCTGAGGATGCACAAATTAAGTTTCGAGACAACACCACTCTAACAAAATTTTTTTAACATGGTTCAGCCATATTGGATTGTTACCAAAATGTTACCAGTTCATCCCATATGACCCTAAATTTTTGGTCAAAATTTGAAGTCAATCGAGTGAGTAGTATTTAAGCTGTGTCGCGAACTGACAGCAGACCGACCGACGGACCGACGGAATTGATAAAACATATTTTTTGGCATCTAGGGACGCTAAAACGGGAGATATGTAAAACCCGAGAGGGTGATTTTTTCACGATTACTAAAATTTTATTTGGCCGCAAGTTTGTTCCGCCATCTTGAATGAGTAAGACAGTTTTACTACGAAATTGTAGTGGCGGATTTACTAGTTGAGCCCTATACCATAATTAGTTATGGCACACAAGTTGAAATTATTAAGTAGTTTTTTGTTTTTTGTTTTGTTCCGTCCTCTTGGATTCGTACCAAAATTTTACCAGTTGATTCCAACATAATACTTGATGTTTATGCAACATTTGAAATAAATTCGACAAGTAGCTTTTTCATAATATTTTTTTAACATTTCACTAGGCCGCCATTTTGATTTTGCCATACGCGATTTTTACCAAAATATTACCAGATCATCCCCATATGACTCTTAATTTTTTATCAAATTTGAAGTAAATCGGGTTAGTTTTAAAACTATGCAGCGAACTGACAGACAGACCGACAGACGAGCCGACGGAATTGATGAAACATATTTGTTGGTATCTGGGAACGCTAAAACGTGAAGATATTTAAAACCTGAGAGGGTGATTTTTTTCACTATTACAAACATTTTATTTGGCCGCCATTTTGTTTCGCTATCTTGAATTAGTACACTATTTTACTAATTGATCCCTATACCACAATTACTTATGGCACCCAATTTAAAACCAAACCATTAAGCAGATTTTTCAGGCTTAATTTTTAAATATTTTATTAAGCCGCCATTTTGTTCCGCCATCTTGGATTCGTACCAAAATGTTACCAGTGGATTCCAACATAATACTCGATATTTTTGAGAATTTTGAAATAAATTGGTTATTAAAAAGTTTTTAAATCCTTGACTTTTGACGAAAATTTCAAGTCAACCGGGTAAGTAGTTTTTTAGCTACGCCGCGAACAGTCAGACAGACCGACAGACCGACAGAATTGAGAAAACATATTTTTGGACATCTAGAGACCCTGAAACGTAAAGATCTGAAAAAATCTCGGAGAGCGATTTTTTTACGATTACGATAAGGGAAGTAAAAATCAATTCACTAAATAGTGTACTAAAGAAAATATATCTTTAACTTCTATATCAAACTTATTTTTCGAAACTTATCACAAATACAGGATTCTTCCTGTATAACACATAAGCATAATCGGCTGCGGCGGTTTTCCTAAAATGTGCTTTTATTTTTATAAAAAAAAGTAGTATTATTAAATTTGGTTTTAATTTACCTTCCGGATATTTTTGTGAAGATATATCGTCTATATATACATAGTTACTGATACCTATTGTTACCCATAGATATATTGAAAAAAATTCCATTCCTAGTCTTGAGCTTTAATATCTATTACATACTTCGGCTCTATAGAAAAGGTTAACATACTATATATTATACGAAACTTATTTCATTTTGAATTCTGAATTTACTTCCAATTTAACAGTAAGTTGAATTCAGATATTTTATATATCAAATTGGATACTCTATAGAATTATGTTAATGCTCGAAATTTGAAATTAGTATCTTAATTGAAATGGCGGGCCGGGAAGTGCCCTCAGTGTCACCCGATTTGATTTGGCTCTATTAAGTCAGCTTTTCCTCTTTATCGATTTAAAATTACTATATTTTATGTATATTATTAGGTTTCTGAATTGTCGGCGTTTCAATATTTAAAAAAAAACATTTTTTATGTACCTCCTAGAAAAAATGTAATTCATAATGTCTATTTTTAGGATCTCTCTCAGCTACTAGCACAAATGACTCTATAAGCTCTAGTTTCCTCTGTAATGCAGTTAACGAAGTAAGTTTTTCTTTTATATATTTATATAATACGTATTGGTAGTATTTTATAGTAATATAATCGCTCTATTGAAATCTAATATAGGCAAACAACATAGTTCCGCCTACATATTCGAACGTAGCTAGTTTAGAAGAGCTGGTTTTGGATTCTCCTCCACATCCAAGTCCTTCAAGTTCTGAGAGGAGACTGCCTCGAAGCGCTTCCTCTGTGTCTAGTGCTACCACAGAGTATCACCAGGTAAAATTAATTATCACTGAATTTGCTCCAGGGAAATAAATTGCCCGTCAGAAAGATCGGGACACTTAACTTTTAGCATCGTATTCAACGTGTTATATTTTCGTAACGAGAAAAGATATTAAGTTTTTAGTAGGAACCCTTTTATATCTGGTGCAAATTTTTCAAAAATTTCAACTGTTCCAAAAATGTACAAAAACAATTTTTATTTTCTGTTTTATATAATCCTTTGTGAAAATGTGAATATTTTTTTTAACATATCAATCTGTAGCTTTTTCGCAGTTTATCACCAGCAATCCGGTCATCAACTTGTTTTTTTATTTTGTAAAATGAAAGTAGGTTCCATATGAAGGCGCACAAACGTCAAACTATTTTTTTTAGTAATACAATTTTTCAATAAATATTTTCGCATCTCAGAATCCGGTAACATAATGCTTGTGACATTATAATGCTTTGGCAACGGAAAAAATGGAAAACGGCATTCTCCCGAAATTCGAAATTATGTCTCGATGTCAACTGTTAATGTTAACGTCAATTTGAAGTTATTCACTTTTTTAAAATTTATTTTTACGTTTATCTATAAAACGATGGAACAGAAGGTGGCCAGGGGAACTAGCAGTTATTTCGTACAATATTCCAAAAATACTTTTGTAAACTCGCCAGAAAAAAATGTTATCTTTGTTCCTTGGTCCCTGGGAACAGGTGATAAAAAGAAATCGTGATTTGAAGCAATTAAAAGAGACTTTTCAAATAGTAAAACTTTTACTGTTTTAAAGATCATTTTAACGTGAACTTTGGAACTTTTAAATTTTTATGTAGTAATAAATTAGTTATTTGTACAAAATTGTTTAATTTTTCTATTTAAAGTATCTTTATTTTATAAAATATTTAATATGCAGGGATACAAAAATCAAAATTGAAACTTCTTTTGTTTTAAGTCTTTGCAGTGGTTGCTTTCTCAACATAATATTAGCTATCTCAAGGTTTCACAAAACTATGATATAAATAATATCTTACTATTAGTCGAGGCATGTTAGGAAAAATCTAGAGCACCGATTACGACGCCTGTATTTAAATACTGTAAATGGGGACCTATTCCTAATAGACAATTTTTTTGGACGCTTTTTTTTTTAATTATTAACAAATGACTAATAAAAGGTTAAAAATTGTTGAAGTTAAAAGTGGTTACAGGGAGGTTCTTCAGGTCTTAGATTTTCATTAAAATATTAAAAATGAATAGAACGTAATCATTTTTAAATTTATAATAATCTTACAAGAAATGAACAACTCACCAGCTTTTTTTTTAAGTATGAACTTCTTATATATGAATTTTGTAAGAATTTTACAAGAAACTGGCGTTAAAACTAGCATTAAATCAGGAATAAATATACAAAGAACTGCTAAACAGGAGAAAAAATTCTTATTTGTAAAATTGTGAGAGAAATATTTGTCACTACTGTAAATTATCTTATTATTTTGGTTGTTGTAAGCATTTTATGTAAATTTTATTTATACATTGTGATGCTTTCACTCCTCGGACTTCTACAATATTAAAGCACTCGTCTAGTTTTAAAAAATTATGCACCATGATAAAACAATATTATCCGACGTTTTTCTTTTGGAGTATACAAAAATTATACAGGGTGTTTAGAAATTAATTTCAGATTAGTTAGTGTTATAGGAAAACTAAAATTTATTCCAGTTCATTTCAACGTTCTGTAGAATAGCCACCAATTTAACTTTTTTCTTTTTGTTTCATGTTGAGTAATATGAAACATTTTTTCCAAAGCAGTTTTATATTTTTTCTTTTATGTAAATTAAAAAAAAATGAGAGGTTTCTATTGGACTTAAAAATGTCAATACATATTTTTCTTGACTCATCCACCATGCTCTAAAATTCGCAAAATTAATTTTTAACGAATTTTTTATATGAATCCTTATGCTTTTTTAAAATTCTTCTGTAAAAATGTTTTTTAATGTAAAGATTGTCCCAAAAATTAACACCACTCCAAACCATTTTGGTGTATCTTATATATATTTAATATTTAGATCCACACACCGAGCTTAGCAGATAATAAAAAATATATATTTTTTATTATGTAGGATGTTTTGAAAGTTATAGCCTCATTTGACAAACATGTTATCAATAGCCAATTTCTTAATTCTATTCTGCAACTTTTTAGTCTCTTTGTTTCGATATTTTGCACCTCTTAGAATTCTAGGCGCATATTAATTAATTTAATTAATCAGTTGAGTTACATCCGGCATAAAACAGTTCTTACTTCAAGAAAGCTTAACGTTTAAAATTTCCATAAAAATTTACTTGTCCCACTTATTAATTCCAACAGTTTAGTTTAAATACTGCTAAAAAATAAATATGGATATCTTGCAAATAGTTTGCGTATGCGTGAAATCGCTTATATAATTGGTGCTACTGCTGATGGGAAGTTATCGGTAGGTCATTGCCGGATACTTAACTCTACCCAAATCAATGGGACTATGGACACCTATGTGTAGCAATTTTTAAACCAACTGTCCGCAGAAGACTGATGAATACGGCCTACATGCAAGAAGGAGATAGGCTCAGAGGCTTACGAATTGGGGTATAGCAGAATGTATTTGTATGCAGGTCATGAACGAATCTTAGTGTGGAGGGGAAGGAATAAACGATAGATATCTAGAGGATAATATGGAAGCGAGAGTAACATTTGGAGGGGGGGTGTAACTGTATGGGGTAGTGTTACGGCGAATGGGAAGACTGATTTGTTAGTGTGGGTAGGGGCAAGTATGAACTCAAGGAGGTATCAAGATTAGTGTGCAAATGAAATGTTTGGGCCTTTTGCTAAACATTTTGGGAACAATTTTGTTTCGATAGACGACCATGCTTGTCCACACAGGGCAGCAGGTTTTTAACATGAATTAATGTACACTCTAAAATTTTTGACAACAACATTACTTTCAAAACACCCTCTATATAAAACAAATATATTTTCGTTATCTGCAAAGCTCCACATGTAAATCTAACCATAGAATATAAAAGGTATATCTTTCAAAAACAATGGTTTGGCGTGGTGTTAATTTTTGGAAGAAATTATATATTTTTATCAATTTTTACAGGGTAATTTTGGAAAATCATAAGTTAATTTTGCAAATTTTAAAACATGGTGAGTGAGTTAAGAAAACTATGTATTGACATTTTCAGCACCAATAAAAACATCTCAATTTCTTTATTTACATTAAATATTACAGAAAAAAGAAAATAAAACTACTTTGGAAAAAATGTTTCATATTCCTAAAACATGAAACAGAAACATAAAAATTAAAATTGGTCGCTATTCTACAGGACGTTGAAATTTACTGGAAAAAAGATTTAGTTTTCCTATGATACTAATTATTCTAAAATAAATTTCTGCTCACCTTCTATAATCTATGCATACTCTAGGCTCCAAACACTTTAGAAAAATGAGGGATTAATCAGATCCTGTTTATAAATTGGTTTTAGGTAGATTGTTGAAAAGCAACAAATTGATATGTAAAAAAATATAAATTTTCTAAAAAATGTGATATTTCGAAAAATTTTCAAAATTATGAATCTTCCAAATCGTTTTTTGCAATTTTACTAAGGATAGCAAACACAAAATAAAAATTGTTTTTGTAAATTTCTGGAACAGTTGAATTTTTTAAACATTTACATAGTCTTATGTTAGGTCCGGTGTAAAAGAGTTCTTACCTCAAATAAGCTTTTAATTTGTTGATAACCAACAAAATTTAAAAAAAACATCTAACAGGCACAACTTAATATCTTCTCTCGTTACAAAAATAAAGCACTTTGAACAAGATGCTGAAAGTCAAGTGTGCCGATCTTTTTGACGAGCAGTTTATTTAAATATTATTTATAACAACATTGTTTCTCATTAATATCCATTTTTTTAGCAGTATAATGTATTATATTCTTTAACGTGATAGTTTGTTTTTGTTGAAATAGCCTTGATAAAGACTTGATAAAGGTCGAAACGTCGGTGTTTTCTAAATAAAAGGGGGTTCAACCTACCACATTTATATTAATTATTATAAAAACTATATGGTTGATAAACAGATATGTAGATTCTTAAAATAGTTTGAATAATTAAAATACAATATTGCGATTCTTTGCATATCATCGGTTATAATTCAGAGAAATAAATTTGGATAATTTGTGGCAGAAACATAAATGAATAAAATGGTAAGTAAACTGTAAGAAAAAGCTTTTTTCGAAGTATATTAAAAGTTTTTATACATTTTAAACGCTATTGCATGTTTTATATTTTCAAGAGTTGATGATAAAGTTATAGAGCTATTGTTTGCAATACAAGTCTATTTATTCGTTCGATTTAAAAGTGAAAAAAAACAAGACTGGATATTCATAATTAAAAATGTTACGAAATAATTCCTGAAAGATTCCTGAAGAAAGACATTTGTATTAAAATATATTTTATGTAATTAAGAGCGACCACTGTGCAATCTCAACTCCATGGAAGTGTCTTCTGAGTTGACAACTTCGGGAATCTTGATTTCTTTAAACTTTCAAACATCAAAACCAAAACAATTTTAAAAAAGTACTGTTTATAGCAATAAGAAAAGCAGCAAACAAATTTTGCAATAAACTGTATTTTAGCAGCTATTATGGTAATTACTAAGAATGAAGATTTAGAAAAATATTCACATTATTTTTTTACCTATATCTAAATATACCCCTTCGAAACTTTCGAAACAATAATCTCTTTGCAAATTATTTTTATATAACACATTTCGGTAAGCACTCTCCATTGGATAATTAGGATTGTAATTAGATAAATATATAAATAAATTACGTTTGTGCATAAAAAGTAGGGAATAGTAAACTCGATTGCAACTTGAATTTTGTATATGGAGTTGATGATAGTAATATATAAAACTTTAAAGTGATTTTCAAAGACTGTAAAAATTTAAAAAAATATATACATTTATTTCTTTTATTTTAGAAATGAAAACAGTCTATTTATTTATTTACGTTCTAATTATAATTAATAATAATATGATCTGATACAATCAGCAAGTAGATGCGGGAACCGAACTGACCAATTGTTGTATGAAATAAGAAAATAACATATTTCTGTTGAACATGAAACATGCTATATGTATGTACAGAAAAATACTATCGTTTATAGTACAGCAGTATCATTAAAAGTCTTATTTTAAAAAATGTACTGTATTTTTAAATTGCATGTATCAGATCCTTTTTAAATATCTGCATTGTGTAATAATAATAAAAAAGAAAAATTATGTTTCTAATTTCTAATCCATTCTAATTTTTGATTTTGTTCTTGTTAACGTCATTCTATCCAATAATAAATTCACCTATGAGATTTATTACATAAGAAACATTGATCAATTTCGGCCACGTTTGACTATTTTTTGAGAAGTTTTGAGTCATTTGCCTTGGAAGATCGATGGTTAAGTATAATACATTGTGAAACGATCTATAGAAAAAATGAAGGCATTAGACGTAACTGAGACTTAAGATGTATCTATATGCCAGTTTTTTTTTTTGAAAATTTAAAATATATGATTTTTTGCAATTTATGGAGTTAATTTTATTTCTTATCGAATAGATTTTTTCTTCTTCAAAAAGGTTAATTAATGAATAATAAGTTTGCCTTAATTGATTAGGTTTTGCAACACAGTCCTAGTGCGATGCTGCAACCTACGAGTCTATCTTCACCAGTAGGGCCAATTGCAGCTGTACATTTTCGTCCGCCACTAATCTCCAGTAAACAAACCAGCAGTCCAATTCAAAACTTCAGTAATGTAGAACAGCAAAATGATGGTGCTAGAGAAGAATCAAAATTGGGTAGGTAACACATGTGATTAAAAGTCATGTTGCAATTTCCCTTGAAATTGTCTTATTAAGAAGAAAATTATAAATAAGTCATTGTCGTCTATTTTTAACATAAAAATTGAAAAAGACATATTAAAAACAGCAACTAATTTAAATTATAAATTATTATTGGTTTTTAAATGTTTATATGTATTTTATTTTTATACATTCTCCATATGTTAAATAAATTTCAGACAAAAGTAATCTTGCCTTCCCCGTAAATTAAGAAATTTTAAAAATTATAGTACATTTTATGGGATAAAAAACTCGAGACATTTGTTAATCAAATAATGACTTTACAGGGCTCTCTACAGTAACACAAAATAATAAGTGCAGGATATCTTTTCCAACCTTTAGATAATTTTAAGATGTAAAAAGTATACAGTATGTACTATCAGGGCCGGTCCTGGGGGTCCAGCGCCTGCGTGCAGGATATTTTTTCCAACCTTTAGATAATTTTAAGATGTAAAAAGTATACAGTATGTACTCAACACAATATGTATTTTATTCGTATAAAATAAAAAGGGGTTGTGCGAATAATGAAAACTCCTATTAAAGAAATATAATATGTACATACATATACATAGCAAATGTTACATGTATATTACAAATTTGATTTTCAATCGATATTATGGCTAAATCTAACAACCGTTTTTGGCTCATGGATGTTCTTAGATAATTTTTTATATTTTTTAGCTTCGAAAAACTTCTTACCCCTAAAGCTATTAACATTTTGTAAGACACAATTTCGTTTTATGAATCAATTTCTTCAATATCTTTGCATGTATTATCATCATTTCGCAAAGCTATATCCAAATCCATGCATGATTGCCTTATTACTTCTGAGTCTAAGTTATGAAAGTTGCATAAAAATCCAAATAAATCGTAACATTTATTTATACCCTCAAATCGTCTTTGTAAAGATTGAATGGTTGTGTCTAGGATTCGAAAATAGAAATTTATTTTAAATTGTTGATTAGGACTCAAAACAGTGCTTTCATAGGGAAATTGAAGCTTGTTTTTTTTTGACGCGTTAAGGGAAATGTTTGCTCTACTTCATTCTTTTCGGCGACGTAGCTTCATCCATGAATGATTCAAATTCTTCATCAGATCACTTTTGAGTAAAATAATTAATAAGATTTGTTATTCCTTTATGACATTCGGATAAATTCACATTTTTCGTCCTGAAACATCTTGCTAACTATATTGATTTTTAATACGAAACGATGACAAATTAAAAAATAGAACAAATGAATTTAAAAGTTTTAATTTTTTTATGACTTTGTGGCGTGCTTAATAGTTATATCTCATTTATCAACTTATTGAACAACTCTTGAATGATTGAAAAAAAAACCAAAATTCTCATATGTAATTTTAGCTGCGTTATTGACAATCAAATTCAAGGTGTGGGCTGAACAAGGGTCAAATAATGCTCTACAGTTTTTAACATCGTAAAATTCACAAAGCTTAGATTGTATTTAAAACTGATAAACGACATTGTTCGGACTCGTTTAAATTTCGAGATAAATAAAATAAAATTCTGTCAAATTTTCGGTAGTTTGTTGTAAAACTCGGTATTTTGGTAGCTGATAGCCAATATCAGTAGTTGTAGCAACCACTATAAAACAATATTTACGGCTGAGCTTAAGGAACTTGATTTAAGGTTTTCCTTCTCTTATCGCGCTTCTTGTATCTTGCTTATCCCCAATAAATTAACACATTTAAAGCCACAGTTGTCCTGGCCGCTCAAGTGGCTGATACCATACTCCATGGATAATCGTTATACGCTTCGCGGGAGTTTTCCCGTTAACGAATTTGGAGCCCTTAACTTTTGCCGCCTGCGTGCGGTGCATTCGCTGCATACCCGTCAGGACCGACTCTTCTTACTATATGATTGAAATTAAAATACACAGGGCGTTTAGGATTGCTACCTATTTGATAACCCAAACTAGAATGGAATGCAAAACTCAAGTGGCAACCAAAAAAAGTCAGTTTTTTAGTCCTTTCTTCTTATTCACATGTCAAGCCCTCGAGTTGACGGCTAACAAATATGATTCAAATAAGCAGTTCGATCCTGGAACCTGATCAAGAATTTGTTTGTCTTGGATAATTGCATAGAAACTAGAACGTATTGTAATCGAATTTTTCTCGATTTTGAAATTTTTTGTAATTACAAATATAGACCATTTTTATCTTTTTTATGAATCAAAAAAACCAAAATTTCTGCATGTCAATTATGGCATTAAAGATAACCGCCAAATATCTCATAAACAAAAAACCTGAATTGGCCCAACAAGGTCAACAACAAACAAAAAATATATGTAATATTTAGGTAGTGTCTTCCGCATTTATTATAAGAGATGGAAAAAAACCTTAAATATAAAAACTTTAAATTTGAAAGTTGTAGGATTTATCCGAATTACTAAAAAATGTTGCTAAACAAAGCTATAATAATATAAATTTGATAGAACAACCGTGGAATTTACGATTATTGGAAGAGACTGTCAATATTCTCAACACATTTTCTATAATTAGTACCTAATTTAAGCAAAGCGTTGCAAATAAATTCAGGATGTTTTTCATTTAAAAAATTATTCGTATTTTCGCTTAAATCCTCCAAATAATTACTTCATTCTTTGTAACTGCATTCTTCAAATATCCCGATAGAAAATTAACAACGGAGTCATGTCAGGACTATTTGATCGCCTATTAATTGTTCTCCATGACCTCCTATCCAAACGTAACTGATGTCCTTTTTTGTTTTATGGCTTTGCTTCAGGGCAATCGCCAAATTGCTCTTCGTCTGGGGCTTATTCAGAGCTGGGGCGACTCTCTCGTGATATACACCTTATTCCAGTTTGGAGACGTTATCCGTAGGATCCCCGAATCTTTCAAATACTTTTAAATTTTTCCTCTTTTAATTTTTGAAATTCATCTTGGCTTCCACTAGGTGCCCCTTGAGAGGTATCTACTGTACTGGTAACACGAGATGACCTTTTCTTCTTCTTCTCCCTCCACATAGCGGCCATTAAGCTAATATTCTATGTAGAACTGCGGCAGACGAACGGGATATAATGCAGGAACAACTAGGCCTCACAACTTCACAGCGTCTACTCCCTTTCTAGCGGGGTCGTTAGTTTTCACACTGAGCGGTTGAGTCTACCGCTTCTCCCCGAAATAAAGCAGCAAAACCGAACACGAAGAACCACTTAGGTTAATAACACAGAGGTCTGCCTTCGACGAGACGAACCGGAAGACTGAAGCATAACTGTTATTTAAAAAATTAAATAGGGTTATGAGATGGGGCGATGTCACACAACGTTGGCAAATTCCTTGAGAGGAAGGGCTTCTAAAAAATTTTCAGTTTCATTGGTTAGGAACTGCAGGTATCTGTTTCTTGTTAGTGAGCCTTCAAATATTAACGGGCCAGTTATTCGATTCCTGGAATACCACACCAGAGATTTAATAATATGTGTCTCTGATTTTTAATTTCAATATAATTGTGATGATTTTCTAATGCCCACATATGAGTGTTTTGTCGGTTATACATCCCTGCTGTAGTAAACACGGCGTCATAGCTCCACAAAATCTTGTTGCAAAAATCATTGTCTCCATTGTTCCTAGCTAACATGTAACTGGCAATTTTTTTACTGGCAACATTTTATATGGACGATATCCATATTACCATTTTTGCAGGACCTTGTGAACCTTTTTTGCAGATTTGTTGAAATATTTACTAACATCTACTGTAGGTAAATTTAGATTTTTAAAAAATTAAATAACAGACCTTCAATTCACATAAAATATTATTAACACATTTCCTACCTTGAAAAAATAATACATTTTGTAGCTCTTTATTATTTAGAACAATAGCGCCTTTTTCCTTTGAAGATTTTTGCGCTGTCTCATTCTCCTTTGGATATAATGGAAGGCTGACCTAACAGAAACTGGCATGTCAGGATGAATACGATGATATTCCGCTTGCGCCTAGCAATATTATTATTGTTTTTCTAGTATAGGCGAATTATTTCTAATTTTTCTTCTTCTGTATAACTCATTTTACAGAAAAACGATGGCGTTCTGACAGCCAAATAAATAAAAAAATTTAATTAATATTAATGGCGTTTGGATCTTTTGTTTCAGTGCCAACTGTGAATTAGTAAAACCATAGATGTAATCACGATTTTTAAACACAAATATTTCAAAAAATGCATAATGCAAATGTAGACATATCACAGATTTTTGAAATCAGAGAAATATGCTCTTTTGAAATACCAAGTTGTATACATGGTATTCAGTTAAAAAGGTACCAAGTTTGTGTTTTTTGCTACTATTTCGATGTTCATTTGTTTTAATAAGAAACATTTTCTGGTCACTTAGGACAAACTCTACAACTTTTGTATTTAAGGAATTTTTCTATCTCTTAAAACAAATACTAGGTAGGTAGACGCTGTCTAAATATACGGAAAAACCCTGTACAGCCATGATCTTAAAATGCTGATAAATCGGAAATCAAATTATATAAAAGGTTTAGGTGGTCGAAGCGGCCTTGCAGTCCGATTACAAAATATTCCGAAATTAAAATAGAAACGAAATTTTTTATAGAGGTTTATTACTAATACTGGACAAATGATTTCGCCAAATATAAATAATTTTTGATTCTATATTAAAGATAATGGTGGACCTAAAACAATGTGTATATGAGCGAGATTGTCCAGGCAATTGCTAACCATTTTACATCATCATATAATTAAGTGATATATTCTCCATCATATAATGTGCAAATTGTTCGCCTTGAACGGGTGCAGAACATATGTACGAAAATGCTGTAGTAGAAACATAACTTTCCCTATCAGAACTTGAATGATTATTCGGTTGGACTGCTACTAATGGGAATGAAAAGTTTGGGGAAATATACTTTATTCTTCTTTTTGTATAGGTTTTTAAGGGTGACGTTGAAAACAGGACCTTCTTCTCTCAAAAATTAACTTAGGGGTGTCTCAGATAGCCGCTTTTTCTAGACAACTATTTCAGAAGAAACCGCATCGAATTAATTACGATTTTACCACTTATGTAGAGAGGATGTTACAGGTTACTAGTAAATATCATAATATTGATACTTTTGTTTTTAGCAACTCTTAAATATTGTGAAGTTAGGCATTTTATAAATTTGTTTTTACACCTAGTGCTTTAGGCTATATTATTATCTTTAATTAGCTAAACATTAGTTTTTAAATGTATGTGTGCAGATTTAATTAAGATCATAAGATTTTTTTAAATACATTGATATGTATTTGATATGTATAGTGTGCCTAGTTACAAATAAACATAAATAAATAAACAAAAAAGCTATTTTTAAAGATTTAACTGTAACTTGTAATTTTTTTTGAATTTTTGTACAGAAGGAAATAGGTCCCATCCTATTTAAAAAAAAATATGGGAAGACTGGATTATTGTCAATTATTCAAAACTTAATCCATAAACAGTTATAGTGGAGCTGATTTACTTGGTATTGAATTTGCCTTAAAATATATTTGATTACCTTTTTATAGTTTATGCATAGTTACGTATACTCTTTTTTATGCATATCCTTAACATTTTAGCAAAACCGCCTTCAGCGTTTACGACATCGCCTCCTCAGACTAGAGAACGGGTTATTCTCAGACCTCGTCGGCCACCGCCTCAACGCAGTCAGGATTCGACAGAGGAAGAAGAACTGTTTTCAGCCCTTTTGAATCTATCAATATGCGCTCCAAATTCAGGGGAGCAGGCTCATCCGCAAGCAACGACCATGTTGCAGGACTTACATTTTGGAGTTACTAATAGCATGACGGGATCGGATATTAGTAGTCTGGCCAATTTAGGTAAAAAAATAAAAAATAACATGCATTTGTATTAAAGTTATTTGTATTTTGTCTGGCCCGTCAATGAATCCAGAGACATCGAGGCTAACTCTGGATCAGGAGCCTAGTCTGTATCTGGAGCCAATATTTCAAATATTATAGTAATTTTGACTACTCAATAAAAATAATAAAATAAAAAGTTAAGATCTTTATTAGGCCCAGATCTCTAAAATCGTTTAAGGATCGTGAATGTTGAAAACGTATTTTTAAAGAAGATTGATACAGATGGAATTGCAAATATTCTGACAAAAATTAGCACGTTAGTGAAAGTTTTCTTACAATTATTATAAAGCACGTTAGTTTCAGTTTAATAACAATTTTATGCTTCTATTTTTAAAATGTTTAAATTGCTGTTTTGAATAAATAATTACCTTCAGTAATAAGTGCTAGCAGGGACGGATATCCTGTTAGGGTAAGTAGATTGAAGCCTAGGTCCTTCAAAGAAACTGAGCCTCGCAGGAGCCGTTTCAGCAATTCATTTGTTTAAAAAAATAAATAAAATTAGGTATTTTTGATATCGACATCTTTTACCCCATTCATTAATAGGCCATAATATCTTTGATTCACGAATAGGAAGGATTTGTGTAATGCATAGCATAAGGGTATGTTCCTAACAGCGGACTGCACTTTGTTTATTAACTCGGTTATCTCTTTAGTAAAAAATAAACCAAGTCTTACTACTAAACTTGTAAGAAGAACTACATAAAAACTACTGCAAAATGGGTTGTCGCACGACTTGCACTCCTCTTTAAATTTTTTTCCGAAAACTTGCATTACTGACGAAAAAGGAGAAAGGTTTCACCAAGATATACTAAAAATATACAACGCTACCAAGGCAGATGGTATCCAGCAATGGTGGGGGATTATTATTGGTTTCTTGTAAAAGAAAGCGATCAGAATAGTTATCTACAAAAGACTTACTGTAAATGTATTTTCATGTGTATTTTTGAAAAACAAAACCCTTAGAATATCTTGATTTTTTCTTAGTTTGAACATATATATAAAAATTGGTGGTGCCGCGAGACGAGACGGAAGAACGTCTTCTCTCGTCTCGTCTAGTGACATAAGAGGTAAGTGCCCTCTCGTCTTCGTACCCTCTGGCGACATAAAAATTAGAAAAACTAATAATAATTTGTTAACAGACGATATAATATTAACATTGGAAGCTTGATATTACATTTTTGTAATAGAAGGGCAACTTTTGATTATCTAAATCTATCTCTTAGGAAAGATACAACAAATCACTACTTCAGGAACTTTGCCATTGTTACAGGGAAGTCGCGCATACTGCTATGGAAATAAATAAATATGTCGATTTTGTAAAGGTGAGTCGTTTTGCCAGTAGAAAACATCTCGTCGTCAAAGAATTTTAATACTCTAGTGAAATAGTCACAAAAATCTATTTTGTGTCTGTAATCAGCGGATCAAGGTAATTCTTATAAGAACATCATTAATTGTATGTTTTTATCATCTTTACGTTACAAGAGCCACACCTAATAAAAATAAATAGAAACAGATTCCTATGCAGTGTTGCTTTTGATGTTGTCCGTGTTCGAATAGAGACAGTCTCTATTTGGACCATCTCGGACCACGCAAACATAAAAAATTTTAAGCAATAAATTTGACTATACCACGTTCCTTAAAAAATTTTTTTTTAGACTAAACTTAACTAATTCATTTCAGACAACAGTTACCTACACACAAATGAAAACCGTAGACAAAATATATTAGATAAAAACCCTTAAAGTTGCGCTTATATAGGGGCAACTGGTGAGTTCTCGTCCAGACTAAGCTTGCAGTTTTGGAGTGCACTCCCACACTTCTTTGGGGAGAGCACTTCCACCCTTCTCAGTATAGAGTGCGACCAGTATTCTACATCTTGTGAGATTTTTTTTAAAGTTTAACAAGGAAAAACTGAGTTTACCGAAAGTTTTGCATGAAAAATTATGCAAAATGACAATAAAAAAGTTTTTAAATTTTAATATGACTTTGCTATGGGGATCCTTGTTTGTAACGAATTGTATATGTAGCTCTTGAAATTTGAGTTCTGACTCTGTTTTTAAGATGAATAAGTTAAAAAATAGGTAAACTATATCATAAGGTGCACCAGAATTAGTTTAAGTCAGTTTCGAAATATTTAGTATAACTATTTTTAAAGTTAATTTTACTAACTGTCATGTTTTAGGTACGCCAGATTCGCCGCCCCGTGCCACTTCACCAACGGTGGAGATGAGAGAGCTTTTGGACAAAATTCAGCAGTTGCCCGCACAAAAAAGTCCCCATCCACCTAGTTCGTCCTTGGCTGGTAACAACCAAGGACGGGCTTACTTTCATAGAATAAGGGCAAAGACGCTGTATATGCCTTTGGGCGAAGTTCAAACTGTCAATTCCACGAAGAGTCACAATAAGACTATTCCTTGTGGTAAGTTCATTATATTATTTTTTTTTTACTTTTAGTAATAACGACAAAAATGAAATCAAACTTTAAATGCTTAAAAATACTTGCAGAAAACATCATTTTCTTGGCTAACGCATGCATTACTTAATTAGCAAAATATAGTCCCCAGTGTTTTCTGAAAGGTTACCGCCAGTAAATTATAGGTTTAGGATCCCCCCTACTACTTAAAATGTTATTCTATAGGGAATAGTCACGTTAGAGTATATTTTATGAGTGCCTACCTACAATATATGTGGAAAATAAACACCCATAACTCAAATGACAGAAATACACTTTCGAGAAGTATCTGGAACCACACGAATCTTTGTATATTCCACTATAAAAGTCCAGAAACTCTACAGTCACTTTTCTAAGTAGCGGTTACTTACAAATGCTGCCATAATGGCTCCATGAAGTATTTGTCATTTTATAGCAACAATTTGTGTTATGAGGTCGTTTTGACCACGACAACTAGTAACTTTTATTACATAGTCGCACTGAAAGACACAAAATGGTTATGGCTGCATCCAAGGTCTCTATAAAGTAGCCGTCGCCAATACCTTGCTACTACAGAGTCCCGGGGATCGAAAACGGCCACTTTATAGTGGCCATAACTTGATACATCCTAATACATAAATGTAAAACATAGCGTGGGTTGCTGTTTTTTGAATTACCTGCGTTTTAGCTTCTTGCGTCAAAAGTAGTAAAATTCAGATATTCTAGTACTTTATACCGAAGATTTAAACAATAGGAAGTATCACTGCGGGCCGAATGTGGGCTTTAAAATACTCAGTACCTCATACAGCACTAAACTACTAATTGAGGGCACTGAAAAATGAACTCGGAATTAAAGAATTGCCAAGGGATAGTAGAACGTTAATTGAAACACCAACCTTTTGTCCTATGAGAGACGGCCCCTTCTGGTATGATGGAATCCAAAAAAATGTACAGTATCTTTTGTACATGAAAGAATATACGAAATCGGTATCCATTATTTTTAATATTGATGGATTGCCTCCTTTCAATAGCTCTCCTTTAGAATTTTGGCCGAAGAGTACACCAATTCCCCAAAGTGAAACCCATGGCTGTTGCTATCTCTGGTGGCCAACGCTCCCAGTAAGTGGCATTTTGGTAGCGCAGGGAACTTTATTGGAGAAAATCGCTTTATAGTCACAAAAAATCATTGACTATATGGTTCCAAAAAAGTCTTTGTTCCTATAAAGTCGCCTCTGGTTAGCTACATTTACTTTTAAATTACTTTATAAACCGAAGATTTTAAAGTTATTAACGGGTACTGTTAGCCTAAATATCAATGGTTCTGGTACTTTGTACTATTGCAACTATATAGTATTTTTCATGTTAAACGGCCATATTTTTTTGATCGTTTCTCAGATATTCAACAAGATGTAATATTAAAAAGTAATAATGGCTTCTACAATTATTCACTATCATGACATATTTGTGGAAATGTGCTGGAGGGCACCGCTCGACGGTCTGTCCCCTTCCGGTGGACAAGACCTCAAGGAACGCGACGTGTGTTCTGTGCGGAGAAAAGGGGCACCCGGCATCCTACCGTGGATGCACGAAGTGCCCTAAAGTGATAAAATATTCCCACAAATCAACACCTCCTCCAACACACACAAACACACCACAAAATCAGCCGCCCCCCCGAGGAGTCACATACTACCACCGAAAGAAGTGCGGCAGCCTGCAGCTGCCAGTACTTCTTCAGGAGGACTGACAATGGATCAGTTCCAAAAAGCTATGAAAGAAATGACTCCCTAATGAAGGAAACTCAGAAGATGATCATAGAGGCCCTAAAAACCAGAAATGGCAGAAAATAATCCCACAATACCAAAAACTCTAAAGATAGTGTCGGAAATGTAAACAGCATTAGACAGAGAAAAATAGAGATAATACAACTAATCTCTGAAAGGACACCTGATATTCTGGCACTGCAGGAGTCCAGAATAGGCAGGGCGGAAAGGTTCTCTATCCCGGGATACGAAACCTACAGATACGACAGAATCGTAAACAATGGCGGTGGCGTAGCGCTCCTCGTTAAGAGGACACTCCCATACGCATACATTGGGATTAAAGATGTAGACATAGAAGTCCTAACAATCGAAGTCCCCACCTCCAGAGGGAAGATTAAAATCTCCTCTACATATAGGCCCCCTAGAGAGGACCTATTGCAGGAAGACATAGACGATTTGCTAAGGGATAGACACCCCCGAATCATCATAGGTGATCTGAACTGCAAACATCCGCAGTGGAATAGCACTACGCAAGACAGGAACGGTCAAAGACTCCTGGACTTCACTGAAGCCCAAGGGGGCACAGTCATAGGACCAGACAGGCCAACGTTTCTACCAAGAAACCAAGGCACTCCTCAGGTGCTAGATATAGCAATCCTAAAGAACATTGTCCATGACTTTGAAATCAAAACCCTAGAAGAAGGGACGCCGGACCATAATCCGATCAAGCTATTTCTGGGTAATGATGATAGGGCACAGGAAACCAAAGTAAGGAAGCAGACGAACTGGCGGACTTACCAACAAAAAGTCCAAGACAAAATCGAAATCGCAGCCATTAATGACTCCCAGGAACTAGAAAGAGCCGTAGAGACTCTTGAAACAAAAATACTGGAAGCTTTCCACGAAAGCACAGTAATAGTCACAACACCATACTCACAGCCTCGGAGCGATATACCTCACGATCTGAGAATTCTCATCAGAGAGAACAGACGACTCAAACGTGCCTACGGACGCAGGCACCTTGGGCAGGACCGAACAGCCCTAAATAGGCACTCAACTAGGTTGAGAGATGCACTGAGGAAGCATAGAGATAGAATGTGGAGTAACAAACTCCGGGAACTAGACACCAGAGATAAAACTGCATGGCAGATGCAGAAGAATCTTAGGTCTGAAAGAACACCAATGCCTCCCCTGCACGGGTTGGGGGGTATGGCTTACATAGACCAAGAAAAGGCTGAAGCCTTGGCGGACACTCTCGAGCATGAGTGCCGCCTAAACCACCATCCGCTAGAGGATGATCAACACGAAGTTGAAATAATTAATGGCTGCAGAAGACTAAATGACACAGAAACTCCTGCTACGGTAGAGCATCCAGCTACACCTCAGGAGATCGAAGGGATCATAAAAAGCCTGAAGAAGTGAAAAGCTCCAGGCAAAGACGGAATTACCAATCAGATGTTAAAGCAACTTCCTAGAAAAGGAATAGCTGCACTAACCAGCATAATAAACGCGGTTATGAGACTGGACCACTTTCCCAACAGGTGGAAGCATGCGGAAGTAGTAATGATAGGTAAAACAGGGAAATACCGAACTTTCCCCCAAAACTACAGACCGATAAGCCTGCTGCCCGCACTCAGCAAGCTCACTGAAAGAATCTTGATCACCAGGATCAAAGATGAAACAGCAGACCTAGGCATAATCCCAAATGAACAATTTGGCTTCAGAAGCGGTCATTCTACTGAACTACAAGTCCTAAGAATGGTTGAAACTGTCACCAGCGGTTTTAACCTAAAAGAGGCTACTGGCATGGTCTTCCTAGACGTAGCCAGAGCTTTCGATAGAGTATGGCATAAGGGACTGGTATACAAAATGTAAGATGCTGGATTTGCAACTAAAACTTGCAAATTAATAGCTCACTATCTTAAAGATAGAACGGCAAGTGTCAGACTCAAAAACTCGAGATCAACACAAAGGAGACTAGAAGCGGGTGTGCCCCAAGAATCTGTGTTAGGACGGCACTTATATAACGTGTATACACATGACATCCCTAAGACACACACCACTTCTCTAGCCCTATACGCTGATGACGGCCAAGCATAGACATCGAGGAATAATATGCAGGAGAATGCAGGAAGAGATAGATCTGATAAGTGACTGGTGTATCTATGCTAGCTGGGTAGAGATGTCTGTTTTCGCGCCTTCTCTGAGGCGCAAAAGTCCACGAGCTGAATGAATGTACATCTTCATAAGGACTTCGTTCGCTACGGGATTCATGCGGTAATAACTTACACTTAGGGGGACCCTTGTAAACTGCCAAAGGGGTCAATCACAAGCAAAAAAAGTAGTTTTATTGGCAATTAAAATTTTCGCGTAGAAAATTCAGGTAACGTCTTTAGTCTGTCTACATTAAGCGCTTTCAAGCTATTATTAGATTTCACGTGTTTGACAATTGACTAAGAAATAACAAATAGGATCTTCATTTTGAGCTAAATCCCGTGAAGTTTCCCTTTTTCAAGTAGACTCAGTGCTTTGTGTCTCAGCTTGCCACAAGTGTTGCATTTTTTAGTTAAAACATTAACTTTTAAAACTTTTCGCATTTTTAAACTTAACTTGTGTCAGCTGATCAGTGAAAATCGTACGTTACTTAATCTGATAAAGATTTAATTGCCCGATTGGGACTTTATTCGAGAAACTAATAGTGAAATAAGCGATGTGTTAAATATGTTATCTGAAGTCTATTTTCTTTAAATTTCTGTTTTTTTTTCAATTTCTGACATCGTGTTGAAATAATGGCATAACTGATACTGACAACGTGCTCACAAAATAAAATACTCTCCCATCATATAATTATATTCCTGGAGTTAAATGTTTTCCCGATAGCATGGCGGCATTTGATTGAATGATTTGACATGGGGATGATTTTCCACTAATATAAATTTCGGTAAATTTTCACTTGATGTATCTTTTCCATTTCAATTTGCAAGTAGGTCAGATGACATTGCCAACCCTTAACCTCCAATTTTGACGCATGTTAATAATATTTAAAATTATGTCAAACTGCCGCGCCATCTGCTTTCACTTTCAGTGAAGTGAGAACGCTAATTAGCTATCTCTCTCGGGTGATTTATTTACATTGACTTGCCCGTCTCAACTTGATTGTGTCTGATTCTAAATAGTAAATGTTTTTCTACGAACTGTTTTATCAGTAGTTTAGTATGTTCATTCTACGACCGGGCTTTAATAT
This sequence comes from Kuschelorhynchus macadamiae, assembly GCA_030620095.1. NCBI lineage: Eukaryota > Metazoa > Arthropoda > Insecta > Coleoptera > Curculionidae > Kuschelorhynchus > Kuschelorhynchus macadamiae. The sequence goes on along the minus strand of JAUTXW010003395.1, from coordinate 134,585 downwards.
AACGATTTGTGTCGTTCAATTTAAAGTTATCTTAAATAGAATTAATAAAGAGCTAGGAGATCATAGATACCATTAGTACAATTTTTTTTCATTTTAGTTTTCTCCAGACGTTGGTTATCCCGTTCAGCTCCGTGTACCCCTTGCGGTCCTTTAGCTCCCCCATTTCCTTCAGGGAGGGGTAGTCAAAAAGGCAGTAAGACTAGGATTACCGACGGGAGTCCGCTTTTGAAGCAACACGCAGAAGAAACCGAAGATGAGCCTCATAAAGATGTGTGCTTATGATCCTAGAAAGAAAAAAATGAATATTTTTCATAGAATTATTTCATTTTAGAGTTACATCCGAGAAGGTACTTTTTGTGATAATATATAATTATCTCATGTTGAGACCAATATTTTCTAACAAAGCAGCTAATGTCATCAACGCTTATAAACGTTTAAATTATTCCTCTTCATTTAATTAATGAGTTTTAAATCTCAAGTTTAAAATTAACTAATTAAAGGAACATTATCAATTACCATGACAACTAAGATACAAGGAATAATAGCTTTCTTGTTTTGGCAGTTTTAAATATTCATCATTTGCAAAATATCACGTTATGTTCTTTTAATAATTTTATGGTGTCTTTAATAAATAAATTTTAACTTAAATGCTTATTTTGCTTCATTGAAATATTAAAACTTAATAAATACAGAACTTTTAAAAACTCGAATATTTTCTTGAAAGCTTGAGGCTTTATATATTCAAAATTTTAAAAGCTTTGTGTTTATGTTAAGTTTTATAATTTTATACTTTTCAGCTCAATAGTTTATAAAAAAGCGCTTGTTTTTAAAAATATTTTTTACGTTTCATTTATTTCATACCTTTTAGCATTACGCACCCTCTATAGTCGGATGCCAGTATTTGAAAAATAAATTACAAATTTTGAACTGGAAAAACAGACATACGAACCGGAGAAGACGAAGAAAGCAAGTTAAATAAAAGCTTATAAAACATTCTGTCTCAATAGCCTCGAACATTAATCCTCATAATTTTAGCACGATCTCCTCAAGCACGCTGCTCTTTAAGAGGCAACCTTCCCTCTATGGCGCCAAATTCAACCATGGTGCAATCGAAGGATTTTTTGCATAGTTTCATTCTAGCTGAAAGATTGTCCATCTGAGATATCCTGTATTTAAACCTAAATGTGCTATTTTTTTTGTGAAAATCAAAAATGGCGGCAGCAGAATTTTATTAGCCCTCTTGGTTTTTGAGATACAGGGCGTTTTTGAAAATATTGCATTTTCGGGTTCCTCTCGTATCCCAGCTATCTGATAACTTTTCAAAAAGGCGATAACTGTTCCTTATATGATTTTCCTTTTAGAATTCAGAATTTCGCTTTTAGAATAAGTATACGGGGTCAGGTCAAAAAGTTATCTAACCATACTTTTTTTTTTAAATTGGACACCCTGTATATTATTCTTTATATTTATTAGGAATAACATGTATACATACATATATGTATGCACTTATTTTGAAAAACAAGCCCAAAATTCGAGATTTTTCTAAAATTTTCTCTTGTGTCCAATTAGTAGGTAGCAGGCTATGGCTAATGTGTTTGGAACAAAAAGCAAAATGTGAAAAACTTTGCGGTTTTGTCAGTTTTTGATTATTGATGAAACAGTGTTGTTGTTTTAATGTTTCTATTTTATATAACTATATACTATATTAAATTTACTTTTTTTCCAATAATAGCCAACTACGAAAATTGTAAAAAGGTATGATATGTTGATTTGTTTCATACAACCAGTGGCGGCTCCCCAGGGAACGCGGTTGAAGCGCCAAGTCACACACATTTTCTAATCAATTTACTTAAAAATGAAAATATTTTTAAAATATTAAGCATTTTATAACCTACATTTTTATTATAAAAATGTAAAATGTTTTATATAAATGCACATTATTTACTTAATAATACTATTATTTTCTATCAAATCTAGTGGGTTATATACTCAAAAAATAATAATGACTTAAAAACGTAGCGCGCTGATCACGTTTTAATAAGAGCGAACTGTTGAGGAATCACAATAGCAATAACAAGTTCCGTATCAGACTCCCCCGCACGCCGGATTTCGCGCTTAGATTTATTTACGGCAGTTGCTATGCATTGCAGCATAAAATTGCTACTGCAGGCTGCAGGCGCTTGTTCGCTTGTTACAGAATTATTGTAAATTAGTGCGTTCGGATCATCGGAGGCGGAAGCAGTTTTGCATCGTTCGAATCGAATTGAAAACAACTTTAAGATATAGCTACATAACTGTCTTTTAAGAACAAAAATATATATTTAAAATATTATAAATTCATATTATTTCCTCTAAGTATTAAAAAAAGCTCCAAGGCTATGGATAATTAACCTCATAAAAAGGTTAAAAAAAAACAACCATTTTGGGCATGGCACACCGACAAATTTTCGCCTACGGCTCTATGCACCTAGCTACGCTGCGCTTCACTCGTTCTTAAATCCACGAGCCGCCAATGATACAAACTAATGAAAATCCCAAGAGGCTTCGGAATTATATTTACAAAAGTAACGTAGTTCCAGCGCTATGCTTAGGATAATATCTTAGATGTCATTTTTGTTCATATTAGATATTCAGAAAGAAGGCAACCCTTTTGAAACATATTTGCTCGCCTCAAATTTAGTAGAGCACGGATCATTTATCCAGCCTCATCCTAAAAGAGACAAAAGAAATAAACGTATTGGGTTATGTAGTCATTTTTTTGTCGGAAAATAGAGAAACCAACTGGTATTTCCAACTCTGATGCTCAAAGAATTTTTCAAAAATATAAGTATCACCTATATAAATCCACATAGTTCAACATTTATACCCTGGCGATGCCGGGAGCCAAAGATAGGTAATAAATATTGTTTTGTTTTGAGTAAAATTCAATAATTTTATCATAATTAAGTTAAATTGCTGTAATAAATAATTAAGAGTTGAGAACTAAAAAAGATCTTTTGAATTATAATTGTTTTTAATACATTTTAACCATAATTGGACACAAGATACAGGTATATAATTTTTGAAAGCTCATATTATTCCTAATAAATATAAAAATAATATACAGGATGTCCCGTTTAAAAAAATAAAGCAGGGTCCGATAACTCTTTTACCTGACCTCGAATACTTATTTTCAAAGCACTGAATTCTACGGAAAAAGTCATATAAGGAACAGTTTTCGCCTTTTTGATAAGTTATCAGATAGCTGGGATACGAGGAATGCAACATTTTCAAAAACGCACTGTATCTCAAAAACCAGAAGATCTACGAAAATTCCGCTGACACCATCTTTATTTTCACAAAAAAGTGACACATGTCGCGGAATTCCACTTTAATAGAATTTCGAAAACTCTGTTAAAAAGCAACTTCGTAAGAAATAATTCTTTTAGTTATAAACAAGCTCATAATCATTTATAGTACGCAGTAAAAATAATCCAGAGATTAATCTCAGTGGTCCGACTTGATGGTATTCCAAGAAATGCTTGCCAATGGCTCGTTTATAGCCTCTTAGACCGTAATGAAATATGTGTTCCTTTAACTTTTACAAAAAGTGCATTTTCTCGGAATTTAAGAATAGAAAAAAATTGCATAAATATGCTAAAGTCGAATCGAACTAGGCGCTCAAATTATTCCGTTTTTTGATAAAAGAAATTACTTAAGTTTTAAAAATCGATTTGTATTAGGAATGGTGCCATATTCGAATTCAGGATTTCTTAATAAAATTATTGATTACATTGTGATGAAGGTAGGAATTTACATTTTTATGTAAACATATTTAAATAAATATGTATTAAATGTATTTATGTGTAATAACAGACAACATAACCATGAGTTGACATATAGAATTTTTTTCTTGGGATTTTTTCATCAGGCATTGTAAATAAAATGCAGATAATAATATCAACCAAAAAACCCAGCATCATTTTAGATTATTGAATTATGAAATAAATGTAAAATGGTATTTGGCTGAATTTTGCAATCTATCTGTATTTTATTTGGGCCATGGAACTTTAACTATTTTGTAAGCTGTTTTTGCTGAGCCGTAATAACACTCAGACTTCTTCTAAATGTTTTTACCAAAAATATATTGAATTGTTAAAATTCTTAGTAGGTAATTGTTGTCAAATGTGAATTTACCGAAATTAAAATATTTTTGAAAACAATTGTATATATCTATTTAGGGCGCATGTCATATGGCAGTTTCATTTTGCGCAGAACTTTTCAAACCGTTGACAGTCCATTTGAAACTTGTTAAATCTGCGAAAGGTCTACAAACTCAAAATGGTGTTATTTCTTACTACTACTAGTAAGAATACGAGTGAGGGCTCATTGGATTGGGAATGACGGCTAGAAAAATGTCCAAAAGTTTCGAACCCGCACATCTCAATCTCAAAAGTTATTTTTTATATTCTTAAAGAAGGAAAATTTCCAATAATTTCCAACTCCCGGAACTCTAACCCTATTCTTAATAATTTTCATAATAGAGCTCTGTGAGCAAAAGAAACCATGTGCTCTCTTGCGTCGTTGGACTTGCGAAAGGCATTTGAAGCAGTTGATATAGGATACTTCTGTTAAAATTAGAACAAGCTGGTATTGGAGGGATGCGGATTCTTTGGTTCCAGAATAATGTAACAAACAGAAAACAGCTAGTTACTTTAAGTAGCACTAGTAGCATCAGTGTGGAGTCCCACAGGGCTCAATACTGGATTTTTCTTTTTCTTAATATATGTTAATTCAATTTGGAATCTTAAGAAGATAAAGTTATACGCGGATGACACAACATTAGTGTACTGCGGCAAGAATTCGGCTGTGATAAAATTGAAGATTGCTTATGATCTTAAAATCCTCAGTACATGGTTGAAATCCCATAAGTTAACTGCAAATATTGAAAAATCATCATATCTTCTCTAAGGAAACAAATGTCTAATGATCAGTCTCTAGTTTCTCTAGATATACCACCCTTTGCAAAATTCTAGGGTGAAAATATTTGAGTCTTATGATAGACACTAAGATCTGTAAACAACTTTATTATGCTCATGTACGTCGTCATCTGCAATAAATTATCTCAGTCTGGGACAATTCTTCTAAATATATTCTGAAAACTCTGAGAACACTTAAAAACAGGGCTATTAAAATCATATTTGGATTTCCATTATTGTACTCAATAGAGCAACAGTATAAGTTCAGTCAATTTCTGAATTTGCATGATATATATGGACTAAAATTATGGTTTATATTCATCATATTGTAAAAAAATCTTTGTGTTATTAAATTTAGAGACACTGCCAGTGGCGTATATAAGGAGGGAGGGGAGTTGGGGTCTTTTTTATTTATGCTGCAATGATAGAAATAGTATAAAGTAAGGAGCTTTTCTCCCGAGAAATTAGCGGATAAAATCCCTTCAAGAGCCAGTGTTACCTTTCAGCCAAAATAAAGTAATGATTTTTTTTTGTTCATATTATTTACGCTGAAGACAAAAACTGAAGACTTTCTTTTTGCTTTTTGAAAATTTCTCACCCCCCCAGAAGCAATGTCTATATATGCCACTGGACATTGCCGATTGGTTCTTACGCCACTAGAATCATAACAGTATATGTTTACGTCAAGTAAGGTCCAATATTGGTCTAAGATCAATTTATTTTGAGGGAGTAAAAATATATGATTTGCCAGATCATTAAACACAATAAATATCAAACCTCAACTTATTTAAGAAGAAAATTAAGCGTTTCTATTAAATCAGAGATAGATTTGTATCAATACTTGTGATTTGAAAAGTTCCTAAGCCCTATACTTTCTAATAAGAAATTGGATATCTAATGTCTTATTTCCGATATGTTTCAGTTACTTATACAAATTAGGTACAGAACACAATGTAAGCTGATTCCTATCATAATTTTTTTTTCGTGGAATCAATAAAGCTTGTTTAAAAGTAAAAAAAAACACTATGTGCGGCTTTGACGTTTTTGCACATTTTTCTAGACGTCATTCCAAACCCAATATGTCCTCACTCATATTGTTTTTAGCAGTAGCAAGAATTAATATCAATTCAGGTTTGTGAACTGGACTACCTGAAACTTTCAAGAAAATGGGTCTTTTAATTATCATGGAGGATTTTTTTTGTTGTACGGAATTCACAGGAAGTCCTCATACAATAATATATTAATTCACAATATTTAAACATTTTTCTACCTTTGCAATTTTTTACAAAGGTTAGTATATTGATTTTCCAACGTTATTACAAAGAGCCATTTTTATTGCTCTGTTACTGATATTATTTTACTATTATTGATAATGTGTTTACTATACGAAATATGGATACTTCGGTATTCTATTATACTTTACTAATTTGTAAAACATCGTAAAATTTAATACGTCTTATTATTTTTTTTGGAAAACTCTCTGCACTCCTTATTTCCTTTTGACTTAATTTTGAATTCTGTGACTTCCGCTAAATGGATTATACTTCGAATAGACAATTCATTACAAAATATGAAATAAATAAATTAACCACATTATTTGCTTGGTGTTATCAGAAGCGACTTTTAGGTCTACATGTTTATAAATACAATACAAAAATTACGCTTTAAAACGCATTTATAAACGAATTTAACCTGCCGATCAGATGCAGCGGGTCGCGGACTCTATACGGCATACAATACAAGGTTCTGATCTATTTAAACGATATCTTATTTCACATTGGATGGATGGTCTATTCGAAATATATTCTGTCTTTTCCTCCATCAGTATAAATTGAAATTTATAGCAAGAATACATTTAACAATTTACAAATGCACTATTTTAACATATTACTTATTTTCTATTCAGTGGCCTAAACTGACTAACTTCTTATGCAGACTCTGTTATTATTTTTACCTAATTGTAATTTTTTTAATTATTAAAATGATTTTAATATTATATATTTTGTTTTTTTACTTAGTCTTTTATGAGCATATGGAGCGTGGATAGTGTTCGTCTTATCGGATACGTGGAAGGTTTTATTTCCACCTGAGCAGTGCAGCAGGTCAACAGGATAACCTGGGGAATGAAACTGCACATGTAGGTGTATACTGCTCTTATAAAATCGATTATTGCCAATGGTGCTGTCGTCTGAAGGTCGAAAAGCCAACAAGGGAGCTTAAGCTCAGCCCAATTTCGTGTCGAATAATATGCCGTTGAAAAACCCTTACTAATTTCGAAAATATCCGTAAAAAGCCGAAAAATCGTCAGTTTCCTTTTCATCTTTTTCGGCTCTATTTGAAGAGATATTACAAAATAAATTTTATATCTTCATCTTTTATTCTTCTGCGCTCAAATTTAAAATCCGACGGTTCGTCTTCGAGATCTCATCATCAACTTCATTTTTTTAAATAAGGATCAGGATCAAAAGGCGGCCTATGTAAAAAAATTATTACTAAAAAACTACTTATCCAATTTACTTTAAATTTTAAACAAAAAGCAAAACCTATGAAAAAATCAAGTCATAAAATTTTGATACGAATCCAAGATGGCGAAAAAAAAGGCGGCTTAAAAAATATTTAAAAATTGAACTTGAAAAATTGCATTTATAATATATTATGTAGTGTTACAGAATAGCTAATATAATATATTCTGTGTGTAAAATGCGGGGAAACGAAAGAGAACCGTGCGGTCCTTAAAATAAAGGTTCATAGTCTTAAGCAAGCGGAAAAGTAAAATTTGTGTACGCAAATATATTGTATGTTGTAATAGTTTGCCGCTTCACCTATAAAGTGCGCCAGCTAAGCGGTACGGAAAATTAATCAAGGATTTAGTAAATTTCGCACTGGTCCACTTGTAATGGATGTGCCTAGAGTCTCTATGCACTTGCCGCTAGGAGGTTCTAGCTATTTCCAGTTTTCATTTCTATATAAATGCGTTGCGTTGAATTTGAATTATTATTTCGAAGTAACGATGGCGAGCAAAAGAGGAAAAACAATTAGATGCGGTGCACGTGAAGTTATTGCGAGCGTTGTAGAGGCCTATACTAGAGAAGCTGAAAATAATAGTTTGACTATTCCAATTCAAAATTGAACAGAACGCGCTCCATTCTACACTGGTGTTTCGGAAAGTAGTGTAAGAAAAATTCAAAGAGAACATAATGATCGTTCATGTTCTACTTCACCTTTAAAATCTCCTGGTAAAAAATGACCCCGATTATCATACAAAGATAAAATTGACGATGGCGATTTTCAAGTAATTCGACGAACAATAGAGTATTTTTATATAAACTGGAAGGTTCCGACCTGCAAACCCTTACTTCGTGCTGTAAAGAACAAAATAGATTTTCCGTACGGGTATAAAACCTCAAATCGGCTTTTACGATTAAATAATGGTTTTGTTTGGTGCAAGTGCCAAAATAAACGAAAATTGCTCATTGAGAGACCAAATATTTTTCACTGGCGGATGAAATATCTATCAACTGTAAGGCAATATAGGCAAGAAGGACGCAATATTGTGTATCTAGACGAAACCTGGGCGGATAATGATATGACAGTGAACAAATGCTGGCAAAGTGAAAGTGTTACAGGTGTTGTTCAGGAAATTCGCTCTAGTAGTTGTTTTATTATAGTTCATGCTGGTTCAGAAGCCGGATTTGTTCCAGGTGCTGCTTTAGTTTTTCGCTCGGGACTAACAACTGGAGACTATCATGGACAGATAAATAGAGATAATTTTGAAAAGTGGTTGCTCGAGAAGCTTCTACCTAACATTACACCCAAATCAGTCGTGGTAATGGATAATGCGTCTTATCATTCCCACGTAGAAGATAAAGTGCCAACTAAAGACCCTACGAAAGCTTATATGATATTGTGGCTTAAATCGAACAATCTTGTATGCGATCCAACATGGAGAAAATATCAATTATTTGAGGTAATATCAGCCAACAAGCCCAGAGAAAAAAAGTATAAAATTGACGGTCTTTTACGTAACCTCGGTCATACACATTTAAGGCTGCCTCCATACATGTGCAACCTCAACCCTATTGAACTTGCATGGGCAGGAGTAAAAAAATATATTATAGAGCGCAACACCAGTGAACTTTCAATTAAAGATATAAATAAAATAACATTAGAAGCGATTGATTCAATATCGGCTGAAAATTGGAAATCGTATGTTAAACATGTTCGTTCTATTGAAGATAAATACTGGGAAGTAGATGGCAAAATTGAAACGGTTATTAATGATTTAGTTATCACACTGGGATCTTCAAGTAGTGACTACGAAACTTCATCATTTTCAAAGGAAGACAACGATTTAGAAGGAATCGAACCATTAGAATCACAGCCGTCAACCTCAAAAATGGCTTAGTTTTTTTTTCATATATTTTGTAAAATTGTTCGTAAAGTAGCTGTCAATAAACTGCTTTAAAATAATTAATTTTCTGTTCAATACCGGGTGTCAAAAAATATCTAATATTGCAATTAATATATGAAAAACTACAGAACTCATATTTTTCCAAAATTAACACATCAATGTAGTTATAGTAGGGCAGCCAGCACTGATTTCAGTGAACAAGATTTATCAAAATTTTAACTCATGCAGTTCGGCTATTCGGGTATGCCAAAAGTGACCATTTCTCTCCGTCTGTCATATTACTTTGTACAGGGGGCGTCATTGTGAAGTACTATATAGGGCGTTTCCTAATCGCGTGCTAATGTTAAAGTGGGGGTGATTCCTGGACCTTTTTAAGAAAAAAGTTTAATATGAACCTAAAAGTCTTAACTTTGGAGATACAGGGTTTCAAAAAAACATTTTTTTAAAATCCTAATTCTGATACTATTATAGATAAATAACTGTGTGATACACGTCTTTTATGCATAAAAGGGCATTTTTTATTAACAATCAATTTTTGAAATTTCTCTCAGTGACATGCATATGTAATTAACCTGGGTAAATTCGTATGCTCCTTAATGCATAGAAGACGTATATCAAATTTCATGCAGTTATCTACAATAGCATCAGAATTGGGATGAAAAAAAATGTTTTCTTTTTAAACTTTACCATCCTGTATCTCAAAAGTTAAGACTTAAAAACACCCCCTTTAACATCAGCACGTAATTAGGAAACGCCCTGTATAGTACTTCACAATGACAGCCCCTGTATAAAGTAATATGACAAACGGAGACAGACGGCCACTTTTGGCATACCCGAGTAGCGCAAAGTCGAACTGCATAAATTAAAATTTTGATAAATCTCGTTCACTGGATCTGATGCTGGCTGCCCTTGTAAAATCTGGACTTGTAAATCGTGTATCACTATACTGGGTGGTCCAATAATAGTGGACGTAGGCAGTAGCCCGGGAACCCTTAATGACAGAACTCGAGAACAAATATATTTATAGGTAAATCGATCAAGAAAAATCAAAATTAAATCATTTTAAAATACGAAAGTTCGCCGTTTTTGCGACACAAAAGATATATAGAAGTGTGGTACACGAAAGAAAACAGACAAATATAGATAAATGTTCATTAAGCATAGTTACATTTTTTAATTATCTGAAGTGCATATAGTCAAAAAGGAGTGCCATATTATTTAAAGAATGACGGGACACCAATGGATTAAAGAGATTTCTTAGCAGACTTTCCTAAATGGATTGACTCCGCCCGGTTTTCTTTCGTGTCCCGCACTTTACCGTGTAAGCGCTTTGCCGGAGTGAACCTATGCAGATAAAAGTTAAAGCTGTATTAAAAACATTTTTTTGAAATTTATGACCATTGCTGCAGCTCTTGTTAAGAAACCGCCTTTGATATATATATATATATATATATATATATATATATATATATATATATTGCTTACTTATATTATTTTTCATAATTAGTCATGGTCTTCATGGTAGTCGCTGTTTTTAATTTTGATAATATTATTCTGCTTTATGTAATCTCGACAAGACAATCGATGAATATATTTCGTATAGTAGTGCTTGAATAAACGTCGCGTCGATAGAAAAACATCGTTGGTTGATTTAATCTTACAATATACAGTGTGATTTTTCAGTTGATTTTTTTAACCCGACATAGAATTCGTGAAAATAAGCAAATTTTACAAAAAAAAATTATGTCCTAAAATGCTTCGTTTCCGATATGTAGGGTGGTAAAACTGTAAGAAAAAAATTGTTTTTTTATGATAACTTTCATACCACTGTAGGTATTTCTATGAAATTTGGTACACTGTTTTCTACTATCAAATGATATGTTTTTATGTAAAATATTTTTTTTAATTTCTGCCAGTGGCGTCCAAACAGGATGTGGAATGAATATTTTTGAAGAAAAAAATAAGTACACTACTACTCTTTCTTAAAAGAAAAATTTTAAGTGTAAATAACCGTTTTGGTGCATTGCGAAGTCGCTAAAATCCAATATGATGTTTTGTTTGTAAAATTCGCGATTTCTCAGTTGATATTTTTTACTGTGTAAGAACTTCCTAAAAGAAACAACTTTTTCAAATAACATTTTTTAATTAACTCAGAATTAAACGAGATACTTACACATTTCTGTTAGTATGTTAGAAAGGTATAATATCTAGTGCCGAAGTTAAATACCCAAGTAGCATTTTTAGTCATGAATATGTCATTGTTATCACAAGTACTTTCATTTGAAGTAACCGAAACCACGTTCGGCTTAAGCTGAGATTACGTAGTCATTACCAAAATGAGGAATAATTTTAGGGTAACTATTTCGTTAATAACATGTAACTGTGACTTACTTTTACGTAGATAGAACGGAATTGTGTAGGTCCATTTAAGTAGCCGAATAGTAATAATTCACCCTATTCGTCACTTCCTTATTTCTGTCTTTATTTAATCAGTTTTAAAAATATGTATGTTTCGTTTTAATACAAACAAAACAGTTATGACGACTAAAAACACTCAAATTGGGAATATAGTGTAGAGCGTCTAGAATACGTTATTGGTATTTGAGGTAGAATACATACGTTTCACTTAGTTTTCTGACTATGCTAAGGACCTAAAATTAAAACGCAGGCAATTTCTCTGGTGAATATGCTGATGATAGTCGTAAAAAAATTACGCGCCTTTAAAATTCGGTAATTTTCAATTAAACATATACTGTATATTATTACCAAGCGATTACGATTTGCGAACATTCCGCCGGTTCTCTAAAGTTTAATGCGTTGTGTCATAGCATGCGGAGAATTGCGGTACTTAAGTCACTACTGTAATTCTACCATCTATCATAACCATAACCCTTTGTTTCGTTTTTATTTTTAAATACCGCTTTAGGTTGTTTTGTTCAGGTATGACATAATCAAGTCGTGATATTTTTAATTTTCTATAAAATGTGGCAGAATGACGAAAGCTACTTTTTTTTCTTATGGTATGTGAAGCCATTGTGAACCATTTTAACTTGTTACTCGTAGACGATGACACAACACATACACAACTAATTAATCGCTGTAAACCGAATTACAATGACTTTATAAGGACAGTGGCGACTATAGAAGCCCACCCGCCAAATTGATGCAAAATTTCTAAAGGTTGTAATGGGGGCACCCATATTATCGTGAGTTTTTCACAATACATGACTAAATTAATCTACTTTTATATTGACAACCTCTCTCAGCGTCAGTTGTAAATGTAGGGTTATGTTAATGTTTTACTCTATTCGAACTATCTAGTGCAAACTTACTTTTTCATTTAAATTTTTATCAAATAACAATGTTTGTGCAAGGGATTAATGAGAGTTGTCTGCCAAGTGAATTTAGTAATGTAATATGTACTGAAGAAGACCTACAAAATAAAGTTTCCTTTATGCTAATCTTGGAGAGCTTCTACCTCAAATTAGGGTGCTGAATGAAGTAAAATATACACTAAGACATGAAACAATATTGTCTTTTACAGCAAAATAAAACCAAAATATAATAATGTGCCATATTTAATAACTTTTCTTGGAGTAAACTTAAACTTAAGACATTTACGGTCATAGTCATTTACACATTCATCACAAACACTTTATAATTACAAGCAAAAAACAGGTGAACCAGGCTTAAATACATTTCTCCATATGGCCAACGGATGAGAACTTCTGGTTTGAATCAATATTCATTTTAATAATCACAAAAACTAATAAAATGAGACACTAAAACAACAAACCTCATAACAAACCCACGTAGGCGAAAAGTAAACAAAACGATTTTAGCAGCAATATGGCCGAACCAATCAAAAATTGGTTACTCTATTGTTGCCACTGTTCTTATAAAATCACCGACCGAATCTCGTACCAGCGCCCCCTATCTCCGGAACCTCAAGTACAAGAGGTAATAGGTAATACTTGTAGTAAATAATTACTGTAATTCTTACTTCTAAGTGGCAACAGAAGAATAACAGAGAATTTTTTTTACTCTGCAACGACTCGTTTTACTTTATAGCAATATGTTATAGGAGTACATTTAAAGGTAATGGAGTAGTCTCTGCAAAGTTCCAGAAAGTACTAATACTTAAAAGTTGTAATTTTGTAAACAGATTACAAATAGTAACTTTGAATTATTACTATTATGTCACGGAAAATAAATGACGACCTTGGAGTCAATTTTTTAAGTAGTTGCTTGGCAGTAGTCATTATATAATTACTTTACATGGAAAATTACTATAAAGTATTATTATTATTAAGTGTTTGTTGATATATAGTAGAATTATTAGTAATAATACGTAAAAACTAAAAAAGTTGGCACTATTTTCTCCTACTCGATGCTGTGCGCGTCGTAACCATTGTTCCGTGACCGCGAATAGTAACGAAATTGATTTCCCTCTTATTGTCGCTGCAGCCTCTTCTATGCGCCCAATCATTTCCTTTCTTGTGTTCACCGGCGTTTTAAAAATTAGACTCTTCATGTAACCCCATAAAAAGAAATCACATGAAGTGACATCTGGTGATCGAGGTGGTCACGCAACTGGCCTATTTCGACAAGACAATCTCTCGCACCCCATTCTAAAATGATGTGGGCCCCGTTTTGCAAAAACCCCATGTTTTGCCTGCTATTTAATGGAACTTCCTCTAAGAGATTTGGCAGATGATTTTGAATAGAATGGGGACTATCAATAGCCTAAAACATGAGTATTGCGGAAATTATTGGTCCCATTTCGAGTAAATAATGCCTCGTCTATTGAAAGAATTCTTTTTGTGTTTTGTAGGAGTCATTTACAAAACTGGACTCTGCGACGATAGTCTTCAAGTAGTAACGCTTGCACAAGTTGAACATGAAGTGGATATAACTGAGTTTCCCCCAATGTTGTCCATACTTTTGTTTGAGTTAATTCGACCTCACGTGCAATATCCCGAGTAATTCTTGATGGTTCTTCATCGATAATATTCAAAATTTATTTTTCTTTCTGCACATTGTCAGGTCGTCACGGTCTTTCTGGATGTTCTCCACGATGTTCCCTTAAATCACCACTTTCTATTGCCCTTTGAACAAGATCTATAAAACAGCGGGGTCTGGGATGAACTCTTAAGAGAAAGTGTTAAATATTTATTTCACAATTGAAACAAACTAATAAAATCACGTCGAGAATGTATCACAAGATCGACCATAGGTTGATGTTTTTTACAGGAAATTCCCGTATTTTAACTCAAATTTTACTACTTGCAAACATATTTTACAGGGTGAAATAAATAACAAAAGTATAACAATAATTTAAGTTTATTCACAGACATTGTTAAAATCACTAAAAATAAAAATATTATACATTTAACAAAAAATAATATTATACAAGTTCGAATACTTTATACACATTTTAAAATTTAGATTCGTAAATTTTTTTTTCGTAAGTGCACTTATACATTGCTTCTTTTTTAAATCTTACACACCAGACATCTTTGTAAAAAAACATGCCAGAAAATTCTCTTGGACTTTAAAACATATAGTTGATATTTGAATATTTCAAGATTTTTGGTTTAAACTTATAAATTTTAAAATAATAATTTTTAATAAATAAATTTTTGTACAACAAGTAACTGGAAATATTTTTTTTTTTTAAACACAGTTTTTATATATATATAAATATATATATATATATATATATATATATATATATATAATTATATATATATTATATATATATATATATATATATATATATATATATATATATATATATATATATATATATATATATATATATAAACATATAGAAAGCGTTAAGGGATATTTTATATTTTATATTATATAACTTTAACAGTCTAATTTGGATACATGAAAAGAAGAAGAATAGTATGAACACAAATAATGAAAAATTTAATCCCTTTCCACTGTCACGATGTTTTAGTAGAATTAATTTTTTTAAGCTTAAACTTATACAGGTTTACTTTTAATCCCTTAGTGCGTTTCCACATACACAAATTACCTAAAAATATTCTCAACAATTTTACATTCTTTTATTCTACAGTAAAAATTAAAGAAGAAAATAGGCCCTTAGCTGCAAAAATCATCTCAGTAATAAGTAAGTTATAAATTAATTTAAATTAAAAATAAGCGTATTTTTTTAGTCTAGGCCGTATTAAAATAGACTTAACTTCTACCTGGCACTGATATATTAATATTATAAAATATGTATATTTAAGGCACTATAAGAAACATTAACAGGTTTTTCTTTTATTAAAAAAATCAGTTAATTAAAAGTCAAAAAGACGAATATTGTAAATTTTCAGGATTTTTGCATATCTGAACGTGATGGCATTAAACATAAATGTTTCTGTCTTTTTCTTGTATAAAACAAAGAATAAGTTTTTTGAAAATGTGTCGACCTCGGACTTTTAAACATCATAAACCAAATATTTAAATATGGAATTAGATCTTTGGCAACAACGACGAGGGAATTTGGCATTTAGATTCAGAGGTAGCTACGGAAATTTAACAGTGTTCAAAAAATAATTTTTAAATGCAGAAAAAATTATATTTGATAAAATATGTGTTCCGTTTTCCCGAATTTCTGAAGTCAGATATGCAGAAATACCTTAAAAATCCTTCAAGAACGTTACCAATATTTTGACTTTTGTATTTTTTGTGTAAAATTTTTCTTAAACATAAGCTTTAAATTTAATATCTTGAAGCATTGTCTATGATATGGCTCTTTTTAATACAGGGGGTTCAAGAAAAATATATGCTCGAAAGTATTTTGCCGTGGAACAGTTGCATCAGACAATTTTATTGTCGAATCACTAATAATTTCAATTCACAACAATACACTCATAAATATGATAAATATTATTGTAAATTCCATGTTGTAACTTATTCTAAATGCTTGGATTTTAAAAGCAACCCCCTTTATGGCAAAAACGTGATTTGGAAACATTGGAAAATTATTTTCCAAAGAGATCACTGATATATTTAATAAAACCATCAACCACGATCTATACAGGATGAGTCGAGGAGATCACACATACTTTGTATAAAAAAGCATTGAACAATTTGCTCTTATATTGACTCTATTTGTCAACGGAGCACAGCGATTTAGTACTGCTCATTCAACTTCATCAAATTACGATGCATGTCTGCCTTTTTTTTAGAACACATTCCTACTTTTAAACAATGCTGGGAAGCAACATTTTTATTACATTTTCGATATTATGTAGAATATTTTGTCATTATTTCAGGTTATTTTTTTCCGATTTTAATATCAAATCTTAACCTTAACTAAGGAAACATGATTATGTGTCACGAATATGTAAAAAAAAATATTTTATTTCGTTCGAGTTTTAGTTCGTCAACACGTATTGCTAAAGTCCAATTACTTTAATAAAAAAGGCAAACGAAAATATTTTTAAATAAAAATTAAGTTCTATGTGCATATTTGTGATTTAACATTTACTTCAGCTTCTCGTAGTATCAATGTAGCATCAATAAAATGTCTAAAACCCCATGATCAGTTTTTACATGGAAAATATCGAATAATATGATCATTTCTTTCTTAATTTGACATTTTCAATCCCGACACATAAAATAATACATGTATATAATTTACTAGAATTAATAAAAATAACATCCAAATTGGTTTTACTGACTGAAGAAAAATATGCACGCTGGCAAAAAAAATCTTTACTAGTTGCTTCGCATTTCAAGGTCGTCATATTCACTGTTTGTTTAATTAACAAAAGGTATTTAACTTTTAAACTTTTTTAGCAAAAACTTCGTTCTTCATAGTATAAAGTTCACTTTACAAAAACATTGAAATATAAAAAACTATGAATTAAAAAAAAACAAAGGAAGAAGCTTAAGCTTTTTGACGGTTGACAGTGGTGTAACCCAAAAATGGGTAATATATTTGGTGTAAATTACATACCTATTAAAATAACTTAGTTATCTAAATTTGCTGTTTTTCTCCTTTATAGAATTTTCGGGATATGCAGCAATTAAATGACAAATTTTGCTTTTAGTTTTATTTTTAATCTGGATTATCAAATTAAAATTACACTGTAAATTGTAATGTATGTCTTTCCAATTTGATATTACGTCTGTTATAAAAAATGCAAAAGTAAACCTCCTGCTTTAAAGACAAAATAACTAAATAAATACGCCAAAATGTACTGAAGGATGAAACGTAATCCCTAAACTAAGTTTTTGGTGCTTTAGAATGACCACACAAGCCGCGCAACTCTCCATAGTTACTTAGAAGTACAAAATACCACTTAGGACTTAGAAGATACACAAGTCTAAACAAAACGATGAGTCGTACTTGATTAGTGCCACTTCCGTCGCACGTATTCCTTTGGCAAACAAGTGTCAAGCTATTTCCTTTCTTTTCTTTATTCATTAGTTAGGACAAAGTTTACGGAATACAAATATTTTTATTTTTGTAAAGTAAACTTTGGTTAGGAGTTATAATTTTAAATTACCGGTTTTTTCTTTGTCAAAGGTCGACGGAATCAATTGCTAATGAAATAGCAATGCGAAATATGTTCGTGTGTCTAAATAGCATTTGATTTATTGTAACTGTTTGAATTTTGTCTCAGAGTTTGATAATAATTAATGTATGAGACTTTACAAAAACCTAACCTCGATTCCTCGATGAATAAAATACGTGTGTCTTTCAGAAATTTTCCAGACCGTCCCTTTTATTATAACAATGTTAGGATGAACTTGAAAATATTGTGATAGACTAAACCTGTGCCGCAATATTGTTAATTGACATTGGCACTTTTATTTTTTCTTAAATCAGTTTTTAAATTAAAATAATCTTGGCCTTTTGCAAAGTGAACTTTAGCTATCAGCGTAAGTAACCTTAAGAAAAAATTGTGTAATTACTTTTCCTAGGAATTTATTAGGTACTAGCAGAGTAGAAATAAACTAGTACCGTCACTCTCCCAAATATTTTCCGCCTGCCGACAAAATTCGGCAGAATGTTGATAGCAGGCAATGTGCTTCAGTTGAGATTTGTCGTTCGATCTCTGAGGTTCTAGCGTTACGTTCCAGAACAGAGAGGCATTGACGAAAATGAGTACGTTACTGTTATCTGCTGGGTATTTTAACACGTCGAAAAATTGTTTATATTTTGAATATATTATACAATACGTTTCTGTTTAATGTTTTGAACCAATTCCTGTTTTGACCTTACGTAAACGTAACGTAAATGTAAAACAGTGAAGCTGAGTATTCTTGACAAAATGAGTTATAAACATGAAATGAAAATAGGTATTATTTTAAAATCTGTATATCCAAAAATAATAAATATTTATTGAAGAAATCTTGAATTTTTGTTACCTCCAGCTTTTAGCCTCAATTCTAATTTTCTAACTAAAATCTCTTAGGTAATAACAATGGAATTTATATATCAAAACCGATATATTACTAAAAACACATTAAATAAAATATTAAATGGATGTTAGAATTAAAATTAAGTAGTAGAAAATATCTGAAACAATAACATATTGATACTTGATTTTTTAGGATATTCTAAAGTTTTATTCCTCCCCCTTTTTAAACTCCTACCAATTTCTGAATTGAAATGTTAAATGTACATCCTATTTTTTACTTAAATAGAAACTTTAACGTGTCAAATTTTAAATCTGTTTTTGGGTGCCCAAAATTCGTAATTCAATAACTTGACATGCTTATTAAAATATTATATAATGTAACACGCCAAATTATTTCTATAAAAAAAAACACTCACTTTAGAATTAAAAGTGTGTATACCCAAAAATCCGTAATAAGAGAATACTACGGGATTTTGCCCTAACAATATAGTTTTTTTGTCATTTTATGCCCCTTTTAAATCCTTCATCTAAACTGATTCTCCGTTTTCACGTAATTTTTGCACCCAATGATCAAACGATATTTTTTATTTTATTGTGTGCCCATATTTTCCTAAATACATCTCTGGCCAGTGCCCGACTTTCTTTTGCGGGCTGCGGCGCCTACGAAAACTTTCGCAATAATTCGGCCATATCCGTAGGCACCAGTGATCGCGCGACGGGAAAAATGTGGCAGAAATAGATCAAAGGATTTGCCAAACATCGACAAAAGATGCAGGTATGTCAAAAGCAGGCCGTTTCCATGGATATACAGAGTTGTAGCCAACCGCGAATGATCATTGCACCGTTTCCATAGTTACTCACATTCTTTTCATAGACGCGGATTCGTGAGCCAAACTTTACTAGTTTATTTCTACTATAGTACTAGGATGTTCTTGAAAAAATGCGCAAACCTAATAAGGTTAATTACTGTACAGAAAAAGGTGTATCAAATATAAATAGAATATAAGATTAAAATTATGGTAGAAATGCCCATAGACAGTTAAAAATTTTATGGCCTTATGATTAAATTGTTGTTTATATTGTTTTATATATATTCTAATAGAATATGTGCAGTCGTTCAGACTCATCCTTAATAATCATTAAATACTTTTATAAGAAATGGCGTTCAAACCGGTCATAACTTTTACGAAAACATAAAAAAATAAATCATCATTTCAGTCATTTACGCAAATTCAAACATTTGTTCCGATATGCTCTATATCTTATATCCTAGAGACTCTGTGTTTTTTAGTAATATGAACACATAATCAAATTGACTAAACACATACACTCGAGAGTTCTTCTTAATGTTTGTTATCAGCAATGTTGTTATGAGAATTAGTTGCCATGTTAGGTTGTAGTGTCATTTCACTTCTTAAACACAGAAGTTTAAAATTTTACTCCGTAGAACACCGCCTTGGAATTTAAAAATTACAAATAATTATTGATGTAAGAAAGTGGCAGTGTTAATAACAATTTCATATTGCTCCCTACAACTTTTTCTATTGAGTTAGTCTCCAGGGTGATATCCATTGGTTCTTAAGGGTTGTCTTTCTGGAGCTGTCGAAGGCCTCTTCCGTTTAAAGAATCCGCACTGAAAAATATATCAAATTAAAGCAAATATCGATGTTTTATAATCTTAATTTTACAATGACAACTCTAAATTCGTTCGTCTCTCTAACTCTTTTTAACCCTTCCCAAGTAGCACATATAATCATATATGGGCTAAAATGCTGTGATATTGGCTAATATTCCTAGCTAATTAGCTAAAATTGCTAGCCAAAATAAGAGATCTATTACAGTATAAAGACGGAAATATGGCTAAAGTGGGGAATAATAATTTGGCCATTATGGGGTAAAAATGGCAAATTGGCAATTATACGAACCCTTTCTTTTGATTTTATGGTTTGTTTTTATTAGCTACTTTTTGACTTTAAAATCGAGGTTTTTTAGCTGAATTTTGACTTGTTTTTTAGCCGAAATTTGAGTAACATTTTTTTCCGAAATTTACCTAAATAATTTCCCATTTTTTGCCTTTTCTTCATCTATATGATAAATCATGAATTGTTTCAAATTATGTGGAAATAATATTAACAGAGCCAATCAGTGTAAGAATTTATGAGCCAAGAGGAAATGCAAAGATGACAAATCATGGTCTCGTAGAAATACATACACTATGACTTATTGTGTTGACGGTTGGTAGGGGAGAAAAAACACTTGCGCAGAAACTTTTACTGTTAAAAAAATCTTAGACAGGCATGTAAAACACGCGTCCCTTCTTGAAACTAAAAATTTCGTTTTTTACAATTTTTTTTTTTTTTTAGTTTGGAAACGTATTTTACTAAGAAATTTGATTAAAGAGTACATAACGTAAAAAAAAAACATGTATGAAAATACGTTTTTATAGGTAGAAAGTTTATTTGTTTAAAGTGGTCAAGTAATGGCTGCTAGGAAATTAGTTTAATTTTAATTTCAATCATAGCGGATCAAAAAAAGCTTTGAGCTATTTTTAAGCAAATAAAACGAGCCCATGTAGTTTTTTGTTTTGTTTTGTTATTGGCCTTACATACGAGTGTTTTAACCACGACTATAGAAAAAACAATAAAATCAGTTATATAATGTGACCTACTTTAAATATAAAAAGGGGAAATATTCAACCGTATAGGTTTGTACTACGTGTGTATTAAGACTTGTATCAATACGTTGTTTAGTCAAAAGAGGATGGGGAAAAAGGAATGTACATTGGGACACACGCTTCTCGCTCTCGGGTCGATCGAGGCATTTAAATATTACAAAATACTAGGTACACCGGATAAGTAAAGGTTTGAAGACACAGGTAAACTTTTGCTTTTGGAGAAAAGGATATATTTATTGCTACAGCTTGATACAAATTTTGTTGAAATACAAATAAATGTATTTGTATACTTTAACATTATTTGATTTTAAAATTTCGGGCAGCCATAAAGGTGCAGAAAAACCGTTATTGATAAAAACCTTTGAGATTGCTTTGGACTCATTTTCATATTGTTTACAATTAAACAGAAAATGGCTGACATCGCCATATTCTCCACATGGTGGACAGTCGGGACTCTCGTCGATTCCAGTTTTGTATAGATGGAATGGTAGTCTAACGTGACTCAATTTAAGGCGTCTTATACGAGATATAATGGCCCGAGTAGTATTCGTACTTTGGAACCAATGTCTGTGCGGAATACTATTATGTATTAGGCTGTAGTAAGTATTAGTATGAAAAGCATACTCCTGCCACTCTGTTCTCCACTGGATGAACATGTTGTTACGAAAGGCGGACAAATATTCACTGGTGATTAAAGTTGTATCATTTATGCTATTCTCGATATTACAAGATTTTGCAACGTGGTCTGCCATGATATTTCCTTTAATTCCATTATGTGATTTCACCCAGAGGAACTTAAAATTTTTGTTACTTTCAGAGGTTAGTTCTAATATTCTATATATAAAACAATTAGGAAAAGAATCTTTAGAGTGGCAGAAATTTTCCAACTTTCGTAGAACAGACTGACTGTGTGTACATATTAAAATATGAGTGGCAGTTTGTGTGATCACCCATTTCATAGCGTAATATATTGCCGCAGCTTCAGCACAAAATATGCTGTAATCTTTATTAATAATAACTGATTGTTGATAGTTAAACCTAGGAATACAGAACGCTGCCGATGTCTGATTGGAGGTTTTTGAGCCATCAGTATATACTACTAGAGTACCAGGTTTGTATTTTGACAAGATTTCTTTCAATTTATTGTTACACTGATTGTTATCTAAAGGATAATTAGGGAAAAATACATCTAGTTGGTAAAAATAGCCTTATAGTTTATTTCAAATAGAGTTTTAGATTTTGGGTCAGTGAAATTTAGGTATTTACTTTTGGTACAATTTTCGAATGCCAAAGCCAAAACTGGAGTACTTTTTTTTGCCAGTAGCGGTCCGTGAGATTTTTGATAAATAATTGATATATTTTAGTAGTTAGTTGACTGTTCTTCATGTAAAGTTTCAATAAAAATTTTGAGGCTAGATATTCTCTCCGGAGATTTAATGGAAGTTCTAAAGCTTCTACTAAAGTACCCATATTCGGAGAAGATGACATAACACCCATACATATTTTAATAGATTTGTATTGAATTCTGTCAATTTTCAAAAGATGTGTTTTACTTGCCGAACTGTAGAACAAACAACCGTAATCAAGAACTGATCTTATGAATGCCCTATAGAATAAAAGAGCCACTTCCTGTCGTGCTCCCCAATGAAATCGACATACTTGTCTTAACAAATTAAGACCCTTTTCTGCCCTATTAATTATGTGTGTTCCTTCCAGAGTAATTTTCTAGCCACTACAACACCCAAATACTTATAGGTGCTACTGACCGGGAAATTAATATTGTTTAAAGTTATATTTGTTGTTGGGAATTCTTTTTCGATTGAAGAATACCACAGATGATTTATTGTTAGACAATGAGAAACCATTTAATAAACACCAGTCTTGTATGCAATAAGATATGTGTTTAAATTTAGTAACGCTGTCTTGAAAGGTTTTTGTGGCACTATATACTACGAAATCATCAGCAAATTGTAGTCCAGTAATATTATCATGCCACAATCAATGGAAATCATAACTATACAAATTAAAAATAAGAGGACTCAACACTGACCCTTGTGGTATGCCCACTGAAGTGGTTCTAGCCCATGTGGTTAAGTGTGTTAAAATAAAACTATATACATGATATGCAACCAAGAGCGAAACACGTGTCACCTTAAAATATTTGTTTTGATTGAGACGAAGACTTTGTGCTCCTTATTCTGTTCGTGTTTGTTTTTCTTGCAATAATTCTTCGGAAATATTCTTATAAAAATCCGATATAATACAGCTAGGCATAAAAACCCTTGTGCCACATTTCATTAAGATCTCCATATTCTATAAAGTTAAGCATATTGTTTGAAGGGCAAGCATTGCGTCGTTTAAAATATAAAGATTAGATGCTTACCTTGTATAACATCAGTATAACTAGAAGCAAAATGAGCGTTCCCGCTATCGCAGATAACAAAATTATCCACAGGGGTACGACTTTCGGCGTCAATTCCTGCTCGTCAGCCGGTATGTTCGTTACTATTTCGTGAGTGTGAAGGATTTGTTCTTGAGGTTTACCTATGTACGGTAATTTCGATATCCGAGCGACCATCAGAGAGGATATTTTGACCAGTTGTGTAGTACTCAACTAAAAAAAAGATTCATTGTGTAACTCATTCTAACAATATTCAAAAATAAGGGGGTTTAAACCCCCTCCCAGAGCCACTTTTATGTAAGGTAAAATGATGGAAATAGTAGGGACTTTTTTTTCAGAATTGGCGGGTAAATCCAGCCTCTAGAGCCAATTTAACCTGCAGTAAAAGTAATAATCTTTTTTTTATATTATTAATCTTCAATTAGGTATTGAGAATGTACATGAGCTTATTTAATTTGATAGAGAGAATAAACTAATCTAAAGGAGAGGAGAAAACAAAATTTCAGCTTCCTGTTGTATACGTAATTGGACGTATAAACGTGGCCGAAAAAAAAACAAAAAAAAAAGGTCTTTATTAAGATTTCACCGTGCGTGCTTATTAAATATGTGTAATAAATATTGTGTAAGAAAAAGTTTATTTCATAAACATCAAACATTAAATTACAAATCTCTTGCAAAGATTCACTGGACAATTGAAATAATTTTTATCCAAAATAGTATTTTGTAGAATTCTTAATTATAACTCACTTCTCTAACTGCTCGAACGTTCAGTCTTGATCTCAGAGCGATTGAAATAAATTCGTCTTTTTTCAATGTTCCTACGAAACATCTTACGTAAAAACACCG
Source organism: Kuschelorhynchus macadamiae (assembly GCA_030620095.1). NCBI lineage: Eukaryota > Metazoa > Arthropoda > Insecta > Coleoptera > Curculionidae > Kuschelorhynchus > Kuschelorhynchus macadamiae. The sequence goes on along the minus strand of JAUTXW010003395.1, from coordinate 109,903 downwards.
GGTTGCGGTACATTTCAGTTTATCGTCGATATCTGGGTCAATGTCTGGAACCTAGAAAAAAAAAATTACATTAGAATATAGTATATATAATACTGTAAGAAATAGTGGACTTGGTGGAAGTGGCGTGTTTACAAACTCCAATCAACCCACAATCACTCCATACTTTCTTCGATTCTCTTACTGAAACCGATCGCTTTTATGTATTTCCTAAAAGAGAAACCCACATTCCTGTCGGGATGAAAACCTGTACTTAACACTTTCCTTCTAAGGTATACACATCAATCTTATTAACGGAAAGAGATGTGCTTCTTTGGTCGCCTGGTAGCTTTGAAGGGTTTGTGTTGCGTTCGAATCCTAGCAGTTGCAAATGTTTCTGGATATTATGGGTCTTCTAGAGCTTTACAGCTTCTTGACCTTGCTTACTTAGCTAGAACAAATTTGCAAGAATCCTTTTTCTTAATGTGCTATACCTACTGGTATCGATAATTGGCGATGACTCACATATAGCTGGGTATGTGTCTTTTAAAGTCATTTTCATAGATTATGGGATCTAAATGTTATCGCCAGATACGAACGATACGACTTAAGAGTCTCTGTCATAGGCATCATAGTCATGATGGTTTAACATTGCCTTCTATGAGGTTACGCCTTGCTGATAAGAACCATGTATGACGTAAAATGAAAAAATTGTATTGCATTGGAATTGTTATAAACAAATAGATAGCGGTGCATGGTTGCTTGGGAAAGAATTCTAGAATTCTGTTTAATAGGCGGTATACAAATTTTTGTCTTGGTAATTTGCCATTGGAAAGAGAAAGATATTTTTCAGAAGGACAAGTAAACAGCTGGCTGTTTTCATGCAGATCTAACTGCCTCATCAATTAGAAGATATCTTTTATTTCTTACTGTTTTGCGAATCTACTTACCCGGACAGATTTGCGGCGGGTAAATCGAACATTACAACATCTGATATTGTATTGTGTTGCCTAGCAATACTATACTATGTCATTGTTATTAGAGAGCAATCATTTTTCAGTTTTGACATGTGCTGAGAACGAAGTCTTGCTCAATTGTAAAAATACCTCCCGATAAGTATTTTATTGGATTATTTCCTTCCTATCAATTTTGACCAATCACTGACAATAGTTCAAATTTAATTTTCAACCGGAAAAATTGCCTGACATAACTGTGCAGTTTTTCCGTAAAAAAAGGCGGAAAAATACTATGTTTTTTAGTTTAATAGTTACTGTTGAATATTATTTAGTGAACTCAAGAAATAACCTTACCAAATATCCCTCGTGCATCTAATTTTCCTATGAAAACATTGGAATATTCCTAAGAAATTTGTTTAACAAATAGAATTCGCGCAAGTGGAAAAATATTCAGCTTCGATTCGGATTTTTAAAATCACTCACACTCATGCTATGTGTTAAACAACAAATTAGTTACAAACTCGTTTTTCAGAATTTTACCGGAAAAATTAGATATACTAGGGATATTACCCCTGAGAAAATCATCCACCGTAATATCGTTTTTTGATACAAAATATACTTTTCTACCAACTTTAGTAATTGAAGAATATTATTCAGCTAGAAATTACGCTTCTACATAAAATAGATATGTATATAATATACCTATAAATACATATTGAGAGTGTACGGAAATTAACCAACTAAAAAGTAAATGAAAAATTTTATTTAGCTATAAGTTAGGTTTCTAGTCACAAACATTTTATTATTTTGTTTAACTAAAGTTAGTAGTTTTTATTTTATTTGGGCCCATACCTAAAGATACATATTGGTTTTATTTCTTTGACAGTGAGAAGCAATAGTTGATATAATTAGCTGGGAAAAAATTGTTAGATTGATACCTGATATTTTTCGAATTTTAACAAAAAATATAACTTAACTTGAACCAGAAATAATAAAGACAGTGTGAAATAATAATAACTTTCGTTATAAGTCCAGTAAGTACTTATTGCAGTACGAGTTCTTTTACTGTCTGAAATATAAACGAGTACTGTAATAACACCTACCGAAGGTGTATCGTATGATATTTTATTTGAATCTGGCTATATAATCTTTTTCAAAACAAATAAAGCTATATTTTTGATTCAAATAATTCCATAGCTAATTATGACTGTATATTGCTTAACACTGTCAATATTGTATCTATAGGTATAGGTCCAAAATGAGATAAACATTACTAACTTTAGTTAAACAAAATAACAAAAAATTTGCAAATAGAAAACTAATTTATAGCTAAATAACATTATTCATTTATTAAAAATAGTAGAAAAGTTTAGTTCACAAGCAGATGAACCTAAGTGCTCAATTCCCTAACAGAATCAATATGTATCAATAGCTGTAGGTCCAAATAAATTAAAAATTACTAACTTCAGTTAAACAAAAAAAAAATGAATTAAGATTTTGCAAGTAGAAGCCTAATTTATAGCCAAATAAGTTGGAAGAGAAGTATATTTTAAAAGTTTACCCAAGCGCTCACTTCCTAAATAGTCTCAATATGAATCTATAAACAAGTTTGATGTTGAAAGAAAGAATTTAAATATTTTAGTAATAATACTTATTGTTGTTAAATTCGAACAAATTCTAAAGTAAATATAATCTCAAATTTGTATTATTTTTGTTAATTTCAAATTTAATCAATACGTTATCGGTCAAAACTGTCATAAGTTACCGGCCGCAAATCAGTACAGGGTAAGTTGATTTACTAAAAAATGTGAAATAAGTTGCTATTAAGATAGCGCTGGTATATCATCGTCAACTCAAAGGAAGTTTCCCTAGCCGATATCAACAGTTAGAAACGCACAAATGTGTGGCTCTAATGGGTTAGCCTCCACATATTACAAAACACAAAGTATGCTATTTTTGACTTCTACAATGAAATTCATTTAAGAGAAATTGCTGCACGTCTCTTGCACTATAATTCTAAAAGCCGTTTTAGATGCTGCAATTCTTCTTTGCAATATGCAATAGTCTTGAACAAAGGCATGCGCAGTTTGACAAAAGGTACAAATGCCTTGCCACTGCGCATGCTTTTGTTCAAGACTATTGCAACTTGCAAGAAAGAATTGCAACATGTAAAACGGCCTTAACTAACGCTGAGCTTAGCGATTATTGAAAGTAGATCGTTGATGATTTGGAGTAGTGATGTAATGATTCGAATTAAAACACTCGTTGAATCCGAGTATTGAGATACTCGGAATCATCCGAGTATTTAAAATTAATTCGGAATACGGATGCGGAATAATTATGCTGTTAAGCAACCGCCCATCTACTGCTGATTATGATGCCAGGCCAGAAGAGTAAGCACGGCAGTACAATTTGCATTCGTATTTCGAATGAAAAATTCGTTCGAGGGTTTGGTAGCAGTGGGCCGATGCCGGTGGCTGAATTCGAATAAATAAGGAATAGGAACATTGGGAACTCGTTGATTTCGAATTCGGAAGATTTTTAAATTCGGATTATTAATATCAAAATTGAAAACTGAAGCGGTCGAGGATCTGCGTGTAAGTTTTAGGTTTACTTAGGACAGATAGGTTTTTCAACATTATCTTAAAATTAAAACCCTCTTCCCCGTATCTTTTTTTTTATGGTTAAATTTGTATTATTTATTATTCTGCACCTTAAGTTGATATTGAGATATCGGATTTTGGTATGTTAATTAAAAGTTACATTAATTATTAACTCTCACGTATTGACCCTACTCACAGCATAGATTACTAATTCTTTCTTTACTCTAATTCCTACTTCGAATTTCGACGTTTGACATCGCATTGTGCATTCGTGGAAACAGCACTTCAGCACCCGCCGATGTCATTCGATTTCAGTTCCGCAGCTGCCGGTTCGGAAGCATAAAAATAAAAATTAGGACTGCCTAAAGACGCACATAACGTGTGATTTCGAAATAGGATGATTAATCTGAGTATTCTGTTAATTCGATTCCGTATAATCCGATTCTTTAAATAATCCGAATATTTACATCACTAATTTGGAGAACCCACATTACATACTATCAGGTTTGTAGAGTTCGATCGTTTCTTTCTACCGATGGTTTTATACTAGATAAAGAACAAGTTTATCACTGGCGAGAATTTATCAATGTAATACGAAGCGGTTCAAAAAGTTGGTCCCGACGAGTATGTAATGGTTAGAAATATTATACTCAAACTTTTTGCACACGGAACTATATGATATCAGATAGTACAAGTCTTATTGATTATAACACAAAAGATAACTTGGAACGCATTTGTAATGACTAACCACTACGAATGCCGAATAAATTTGTTTATGTTATTTTCAACACGCCTAGGCCGCATTGTTATATTTTGACATAATATTTCTTTTAGTAATTCATTTCCATTTTTCGTTTATTTCGATATTTTTGATTATTTTCTGTAGCCACACACCGATCTGACAACGTTAGGACCAAATGGTTTATAATGTGAAGTAATCTTGGCTTGTTAAATAATGATTTACTCATTGACACTCTAAGGATTGGCAAGCTTATTTTTGCTGTAACCTAGTTAGTGGCTATTTGAACGTGTTTCCTATTGTCACCTATAAGTAATCTCCCGTTTGAGAGACAATGTTGTGTTATTCATTATGCTAGTAATCTGAAGTTTCTCATTTTTATAATGAATATGATATTTGCTTTGTTTGGCTGCTAGAAAGCTCTGCCTCTCCACACCAATACTGATATGTTGTTTGAATGATCTGGTATCGATCACTCGGGACTTTCAATAACATACGTACTGGCAGTCAGGCTCCTCAGAGTATAACTCATACATCTCAGCAATAGTGCTGTGAATATCTTTGGCCTGGATTCCGTGCTTTATAAAAAGGTCCTTCGGTGCATACTTCACGGTTTATACTTTTTCAACACTTTGCATTACTTAAAAATAGCCGCCTCTATTGATTCGTCATTCAGCAGAGGCATTTAATTTTGTGCAACGGGAATTCACTAAGATTCTTCTTAAGATACAAAATTCTTCCGGTAATTTTTTCTAAAGTCTTTATTATTAATTAATGCGCCTTTAGGATTTGGAAAAGTTCGCATAACTAGTCTGTAGGTCTACACGAACTAACTATATTCATAATATAAATTAATGGAAATATGGATGACGAAAATAAACTCACCTGTCTTCTGCCTCTGTGTCTACTAAGATCCGGCCTATCGGTAGGAACGTTGTCCCTTTCTACATTATTATAAGCGTGAGGAGGTACCGGTGCATCTTCCCAATTGTTTCTTTGCCATTCCGAATTGTACTCATTGTGGTCAGAAACACCTCCCTCTAAGGTGCCAGAAAACGTCCCTCCTCTGGAACGTTGACCTGAAGACGACCAATGGCCTTCACCTGATGCTTGTTGTCTCGATAAGTCTGTAATATACGTTAACTGTTTAAGTAAATAAGAATATTTATATATATTATATATTTATATATATTATATATTTATATATATTATATATTTATCCCAGAATCATATCATTTGGCCTAGTCATTATTTTATTTAAGAAGTCATTAGTAAACACAAAAGAAAAATCTATTGAACGCCACTTTTGTTATAATATAATTTGAAAGATTAATGTAAAAATGTTTTACTAAAATAAATATTAGAACACTTGAAATATGCACAGAACACTAAATTAAATAATATAAAAATGAATCATTTCGATTGGCCCATGCAAAAAATATGGCCATTTGTTTATCAAATTAGCCTTAAGTTAAAACAAAACATTTCCTATTTGTTGATTATTGACAGCGACAGTAGTAGGAGTATATTATTTACAAAATAGTGCAGAAAACAGCGTTGTCTAACGATTTGCGTAAAGTTATTGTTAATTTATTCAAATGCGCTAATTCTTGTGGTAAAATCGCTAAGCAACTGCAATTATCACGTTACACTGTGCGAAGTTAAATTATATAAAACGACAGGAGCAGTTGAAGAAAAGCCTAATTTGAGTAGCACTTCAAAAATAGGTCCTATCAATATGAGAACCTTACGGCGTCTTGTGAAACAAAATCGTCCTACCAATCGTAGTGAACTAAGTTTGGCGTGGAACAGAGCAACTGGTGATCATTTCTCAAGAGCAACTTGTCTCAGAGCTCTCAAACGATTAGGCTATACCTTTTATAAAGTAAGTTCTTTGCTAGAACTTTTTTTATACAAATTCTTAACTCCTAGGCTACAGAAAAACCATTGTTATCTCTAAGACAGAAAAATAATAGGCGAATAAGGGCGAAAAATCATCAGAACTGGTCATAGATACAATGGGATAGTGTTATTTGGAGTGACGAGTCAAGGCTTGAGGTTTTTGTTGGAGATTATCGAAGTAGGGTATATCTTCCGGAGTGTTTGCGCCGAAAAGTAAAATTTTCGGCTTCTGTAATGGTTTGAGGCTCCATGTTGGCTCAAGGGGTTGGAAAGTTACACCTGATAGAAGGAACTGTTAATGCTGCAAGGTACATTAACATCTTTAGAGATTGCTTGATGCCATCCTTTGAAACATGTACTGAGTAAATGAGTACATATTCCAAGAAGATGGTGCTGCCCAAAATAGTAAAGGAATGGATGTTGCAAAATAGTATTCCGATGTTAGATTGGGTATACAGTAGCCCCCATCTGTCACCTATTGAAACACTGTGGCATAATATGAAAAAGAAGTTACGTGCTACACCTGCCAGATCCGTTCCTGAATTAAAATAGAGACAATTCAAATTTGGAATTCGTTTACTGCTAAAGACTGTAAAAAGTTAGTAGACACCATGCCAAAGCGAATTCAAGCAGTTCTGAAGCAAAAGGGAGATCTTACCCAGTGGTAAAATCACCGAATCCCAAATATGAATATTGGGCCAAACGAAATTATTCATTTTTATATTATTTAATTTAATGTTCTGTGCATATTTCAAGTGTTCTAATATTTGTTTTAGTAAAAAATGCTTACATTAATATTTAAAATTATTATAACAAAAGTTGCGTTCAATAGATTTTTCTTTTGTGTTTACTAATAATTTCTTAAATAAAATAAAAAATAAAATAATGACTGAGTCAAATGATATGATTCTGGGCACGTATATATATATATATATATATATATATATATATATATATATATTATATATTTTTTTTGATTTATGATGTTACGAGGGAGGTATTGTAATTGTGAAAAAATCGCTTTACCAGTCAATCCTTGTTTCACTCACTTGATTTTTGTGCAAAATTTCAAGTCAGTTTTATAAGTAGTTTTGTGAAAGTAAATCTTTTAAATATATCATTAGGCCGCCATTTTGTTCAATAAATGGATTTACATAAAAAAATTACCAGTTTCTCCCTATATCACACTATATTTTTGTGTAAATATAGAGGTCTAACCGGTAAGTAGTTTCTTAATAATGATTTTTTTACATTTTTTGATGTCGCTGTATTGAATTTTTAGCAACAGACCGACTGACCGACGGAAATGGGAGATCATGTTTTTCAAGGTCCAGGGTCCCTAGAACGCAAAGATCTACACAAATTTTGGAGGGTGATCTTTACACGATTTCAATACTTCCATCGTAGAGTGAGTGTAAGGAAGTACTCATTTAAAGCTTGCCTAAAAATCATATGTAACATAGCTAGAAAATACTAATACGAATATAGAAATATCTAATAAACAATATAAAAAAATCGGTAGATTTCCTTTACCCGGAACTTTAATCGTTATGAATATTTCCTTTTATTGGGACTAGTGAAGTATGAGATCAGTGCCTTCTTAGTTATGAAAAGCTAGTTAGCTCAGAATACCGACGTTGAACGCCATCGGAGTATTATAAACAAAGTTCATTTGTTTTGGTGCGACATCGATTAGGTGAGCGGTAGGGTTTCGGATTAGCAATACGAGGTTTCGAGTTCCAATCCTGGTTTGGGAAATAACTAGTTTTTTTTAAACAATTTACAATAATTAATAAAAATGCGGATTAAGTTAGGGTAGGTTTGCTGTAAAGAAAGCGTGTGGTAGTGCGACATCCAAATTCCGAGTCTAATAATAAACACATAAACCCACCGAAGGCAGATGACAATTTCGCGAAGTCGTTATTGTGGGTTAACTAGCCTCTCGTATTTTATTTCATATATAGTCGTTTAGTAACACATATAAATTTTGTTTTCTTTCACTTTTCTAGAGAAAGGAAGAGTTTAACGGGGAATTTTACCGATTTTTCAATAAGCCAAAATGTCCCAATCTTAATTTAAGCAGCGCCAACTTTACACACACATTTTCTTTTCTACATACCGTTAGAAGCACCTCCGCGTCCCGCCATTCCCAGGTCAACAGTTTGGGTCCTAAAACCATTTCCAGAAGCTGCAGCTTGACCAAAATCAATTCCCTGGTTACCACCTCGTCCTACATCGTCGAGCGTTGCTGTACCTTCAACAGTCCAGGTATGATTGACAACAGTTCCTCCTCTACCGCCAGTTACTGCCTTCGAATCGTCGTGATAGGCTCCTTGAGAATCGAAATAGCCGGTGCGTGTACGACCTTTGGCACCCGTCTGAAATACAAAATCTGTATCAAACAGTGAGTGAAAAATACACACTTTAGTAACATTAAATGTTATAAACAATTTTGTTTTACATCCAGTGACAGAAAAATTATAATACCGATTTTTTTCATAGTACGCAATTTAAATAAACCTAAAAGTAGAACCTGATGCCAAATGCTGTCGCCGCCTTGTTGACTGTATTGTCTTCTCCTTTCTTCTTCAACTCGACGTTTCTCCTCTATTTCATATTGACGCCGCCTTTCTTCTTCCTGTCTCCATCTTTCTTGTTCTTGTCTGAGTCTTTCTTCGTCCTCCCTGCGCCTGATTTCCTCTTCCCTTTGTTGTTGCTGTCTAAATAACAAATTTATATAGCAATTTTGTTTCTACTATTAAGAATTTTAATACAAATGTTTGCTAAATAGAATATTATGTACCTTCTAGTATCTACACTACTTCCTTGTCTCCTCCTTTCCTCATCTATGCTTTCTTGTTTCCTTCTTTCCTCTTCCCTCCGAATTTGCTCTTCATAAGCTTGTTGCCTTGCTCTCTCTTCTGCCATCCGAGTTTCTTCAATTCGTTGAAGTTGTTCCTGATAGCGTCGCCTTTCTTCTTCCTCTTGTTTAAGGCGGCGCTCGTAATTCTGTCGGTCTTCAGTTTGTGGAGTTACTAAATTTTGCTCTAAAATATGAACAAATTTCTTTATTATCTACTTTGTATGTTCATTTTCATTACTTACAAAGTGTTGAAATTTAGACAAAGTTCAGTATCGCCATAATAAATGCACACATTTATTTAATTAAATGTTCTTAGCAACCTTCAAAAACACTTTAAATAGTTTAGATAATAAGATACAATACCTAGAGAGACATGAAATCAATTTGATTTGATTTTCATTTAAGAAGAGCAAGAGAAAAATTAAAAATTAATAAAATGTATTAAAACAGTGGTTTCCAAATTCCTCGTCATTGCGGACCCTTAACTAAATTATTTCGTGGTTGGTGCTTTTAGTTGGTCCCCATAGAATTTATCATACTATTTGTTACTTTAGAAAGCGTTTTTGTGCTCTCAAGTGACGTTGTTAAAAATAGATAGAACCACAAAGTAGTGATGGCATTGTTAATTACAACTGAAAGAAAAAACAATGTTTTTAAAAAAAAAATTATTGGGATTATTTGCTTTAAATAACATATAGTAATATAAGTGTTAATGAAGCAACCAGTATTTTAATTGTATGTTCAGTACAATAACTTGACAAAAAATAAAACGAAAAACGCATTCTTATTATTAGCAAACAAAAAGTTATTCCAACACTAAGAAAAAAAAATGATATAAATTCCTCAGGGCTGGTTTATTAAAATACTAACTCGTATTTATTTACCATTCAAGCCCACAACTCTTAATGTGATGAATGGAACATTTTCTTATCTGTCATAATTTTTCCAAAATCTGGTCGGGATATTTTAATTCTTAATTCTGAAGAAACATCCAGGCGATTTCTTTGTTTTGTCTTTTGTGCAACAAATGATGAGAATCCTTGTTCACACAGATATGTCCTGCAAACGGGAATTAGGTGTTTCAAAGCATTTTTGGAGAGCTCGTTAAAATCATGGCTCATCTTGATCCAAAACTGAAGTGTCATTGTCTTTGAAAACAACTTTTACATCGTCGTTGCACGACAGATCAATCAGTGGATCTTGCTTTTTTTCTGAAAGGCTGGAATTTTTTTCAACATCTTTGCTATCAAAAGGGTTTCTAATCCAGGATTTATCATTATTCGCAATAAGAAAGTATTCACGAAAAGTAACTGCTAACTCACGCAAATGTTCACAGATATTATGAACCTCACGTGGCAAATTCTCTTCTTAATTCAGTAGAAATGATTCCAGAAAAGGAAATGAACTTAAAGAGTTTTGTTCAACGTGACCGACCCAAATTTGTAATTTTTTAATTGTCCCTTCTATCTTGTCTTGAACTTGAAAAATATTGGTACTCCTGCCCTGTACATAGGTTCAAATCGTTTAGATAGGCAAGGTATGCTGTCATGCATATCCATGAAAAATCAGTAAGTCTTTCCCCTAATTCAAATTTATCTTCGTTTAAAAAAAGACGCACTTCATCACGTTGTTCTAAAAAACGACTCAAAAAAAATCCGAGCATTTAGTGGTCTAGCTTTGATAAAATTAATAATTTTCACATATCGTTTAATGTTGATTTTAAGGATGCGGCATTCTCTTGCACGCTAGGACTTCCTTTTCATTAAAAAAATCATTAAGAGTATTAAATACCTACTCGGCCGTAGTACGCATAAGCTCTCGTAAGATCAAGAAGTCTTCATGTATTTCGCCTTCCCAGTCATAACGAACAAAAATTAATAAGTTTGTTGTAATGTCTGTGCTGTCGTCCAACTGTATTGAAAACATTTTACAAACCTGGAGTCTTGATATTAATGTCTGTTCTATATTCAAAGACAAATCGATAATTCTGCGTTTTATCGCGTTGTTTGAAAGAGGTTCTTTGCGGTTGTTTTGCCGAAGTTTCACTAATCATATTCTTACACATAATTTGCGCAGCAGGAAGGAGTAATTCCTCAGCTACAGTATGAGGCTTATCACATTTGGCAATTAGTTCCGCTATTTGAAACGAAGCGAGAGTTGCACTTGCATTTCCAAAAGCAACTTTAGTTATTGTTCTTTGACTTTTCCTCAGCTCTCCTAGCTTTATTCGGAAAAAATCAATTGATTTGTTGACCGATTCGGGGTGCTTCGTCATTAAGTGACGTCGAAGTTTCGCTGGTTTCATGCTTTCGTTCGAAAGAACATCGAAACATAAAACACATTGTGGCTTTGGCTCCTCGTCGACTCGTTTCAGTACACCCAATTTGCAAATAATCCTCATTATACGTGTATCTTTTCACATCAGATTTAACAGTACTTTTTACCGATGGTACACTTCCTAATTCAGTGGTCGAATTCTGAGATGTACTTGCCTGTTGGTCCATAACTAACGACTCATTACTAGCGCCACAACTTTCATTACGTGATGTTTTACAAGAACCACTTTTTAACCAACGATCCATAATCGAAACACCAAAACTAATAAATTACTTGAAAGCGCTCACACCTTACTTATTAGTGCACAAAAATGCGCCAGCGACAAATTACTATACTTCTCAAACTACAAAAAATAAACAGTATTTAATAATATCAAGAAGACGTTCACGTTTACGTGCCGTGCACATGCAGTGTCCAGACCGTGATTCAGCGCTGCGAAAAGCGCGAATGCCAAGTCTAATCGAAAATAATATATAAAAAGTCGTAAGAAAAATTTTCGAAAAAGTTAAAAATTTTAATTTTTTAATAGCCATTGTGGTCTCTGCGGACCTCCGAAAAAATGACGCCGGACCCCTAGGGGTCCACGGACCACAATTTGGGAACCACATTATTAAAACTAATTCCATTTTGTCTTTTGGGTAACTTTTTTTTGACATGTTAACCGAGGACGGAGTATAAGACAAAATGATAATCCTAAAAGTTCCTAAAAGATTTTGTCTTAAAACTGGAAAACACTATAGGCCATTTCAGTGGCATGGCGGCTCATGATTTTAGAAAGTGACAGTGCTGCAGTTTATGTCAAATATAAAATATCGTATATAATTTAATTAATTTAAGTAATTCATCTCTTGGCGTTATTGATGACCATTCAATATACAATATGCCTTGCAATATTCAAACAAAATCAACATAAAATTAAAAAAAAAACATTCTTGAGTGCTGCACCTCACATAATAAAGTCGAAGTCAGCGCGCCTATTTTTCTTTGCAGCCATCTTGTCAATCATTCTTTTATTCAAATCGGGAATAGATTAACAATTTAAGAAAAACTTCTATATTCGCTACTGAAATACGAAATACTGGGTTCCGTCTTTAATCTTCCTTTTTCAACCATTGGGTAAGACTTAATTGATTATTTATTTAAACATACCATTCAAATTCGCAAGTAAAAAAATTTGCTGCATCTAACTGATCAGTATATAGTAAAGGGTCTTTGATTTTCTTCGTTTAGCCTTTGTCTCAAAAACCTCCATCGCCTTTGCTTGATCCATTATATCATGCATTTTCTTATTCCTATTAATGCTTATATTTTCTTTAAATATTTTTAAAAACCTACTGATTTCTGTAGAACTATTATTCGTTTTCGAAGCGCATTAAAAAGAATGTCCTCGGTAGGCATTGTTTTATGAAACAGTGTAAGCAAAAATACAATAATTTTTCTTGCAACTCTTCGTATTGAGCGCGCCTCGTATTTCTGGAATATATATTTAGAACCGAGTAGCAAGCAAATACAACATGCGCCTACAATACGAAAAACATTGCCGGTAAATTCTTGGCAGCTCCGCATTTAATATAAAGCTTGTCTTTTATTGGTGGCTTCAAGGTACACAATGAAAACGAAAACGTCTCCTGGCAGTGCTGCCTCACGTAGTATTGCTGGGAAGAGGAAGTCACAACGGAACGCGGATAATATATTATGCAGTGTCTGTGGTATCGTGTAAGCTCGGAGTGAATGAAACAATGCAGATCAGAAAAAAGTTAAAGCTGAATTAAAGTTATTATTTTTTGAAATTTCTGATCAGTGTTACAGCTTTTATTAACAAACCGCCACTGGGCCATTTATGAAACAGTTTTGAAGAAATTAGTCTGTGATTAAAAACAAAATATGAAGTCGAATAATCTTCAGAGGATCAATCACTAGACTCACAAAGCTTGTTTAAATTTTCTTACCTTTCGAAATTTCTTTTTAGCCTTTTTAGTCTTTTTATTTCACAATGCTTTCGGCATTTTTAAACGTTTCACACACGCTCAATTTGTTTACAGTCGACGAGCACGAAAACGGAATGATTACACAAGCATCAGACGACCCGGGCCTCAGGTCAGAAAAATTGTGAGTCATGGATTTTAAACGAAAACAGTTCGTTCTGATGAGTAAGTTTATTCGGAAACTACATAGTAATTATATCAAGAACAAGCGAAGGAAAATAACTTATACCATCGTTTCGCCCAACTTTTTGGAATTTCATTTTTTTTTAATTTTCCGCCAGTTTGAATAACAGATTTTTATCCCATATGTATCGAACATTTCGATAAATGAACCCTATATAATAGGGCACATAATGGGTGTTATAGGAGAAATTACATTTTAAAGATAGTTTTCTGTCCCAAACTTTTTGGGTAACAAATTGTCTAAGGTACAAACTGTCCAAGCTAAATAGCCTCACAAAATAAAAATTGTATAGTACTTTTCTTACGTGCTTGTCGTTGTTCCTCTTCTAATTTCTGCTTGGCTTCTAAATACCGCTGCTCCTCTAATTTTCGTCGTTGTTCATCTTCCTCTCTCATACGTTGTTCGTATCGGATCCTCTCTTCGTATTTGCGTCTGGCTTCATTTGCTTGTTCTCTGCTTAAGCTGGATGTACCACTGAACGATTCTTGTTGACCAGCTGATTGTCTATTTGAATCAAGAAAAAATTCAAATTGCTATTTAGTTTTTGGCGTAGCAGTAGTTAAGTAAGACAAATAGAAAAAATATCAAAATTAGGCATCTGCAGATTTGTATTTTTTTAAGGGGCGCAACTAGGTGTAGTCTGTGACAACCTTAGAGTATAAACATATCCGCTATTATCATTATTTTAGGAGTCAAGTTTACTTCAAATTTTAAACTTGTTTGGTCCTAAAGCTGTCAGATCTGGCGTATTGTTACAGAAAACAACAATGAAACAAAAAAATGGAAAAAGAACCAAAAAAAATACTGTGTTAAAATATAATAACGCATATATTTCGCCTATAGTAATTTTATTCTATTTTTTAAGAAGCTAAAACAGGGAAGCAATAATATTTCCAAGAATAACCACCCACTTAGTTAAAACTCGTAAGAGATATTTTATACAAGCAAAATGTGACAACGCCGCCTAGGCCTAACGTAAACAAAATAGTAACGAAGGAAAGAGGTTGTAATGACATTTACTTAGCAATTATAATTATGAATGATTTGTTTTAGTGCATTCTAAGTGATTCTTCTGTTATAATTAATAAGAATCGAATTTTTTAATGGTTATTAGGTATATGGTGCTTGAGTATAAATCTCCCAACCTACGTTCCTTGGCTTGAACCTGGTTTTGTTTATTTTGAATCGCATCAAATTTTATTGATAATGCTGCCAGGCGATTTGAAGTTTTATTTTGTTTCTTATGAATGAGTGGGGGCGTGTTTTTCTTATTTAGTCTGAGGTGACAACGATATATTCAGGTAATAAGTGGAAAGTCAGTTTTAAGTAAAATCAATACGAGATAAAATTTCTACTCTCCTCTCGACCTAAGCTCGTCGTGTCTCGGCACCATTGAATCATGAACCTCGAGCCTAGACGGGAATAAAGATTCTCGTTTCGTCTCTACTTTTAGTAGGAGTAATTTTATATCCCCTGGTAATTATTCAGTTTATCTGTAAGCCTAATTGTTAAGATTTTAGTAAGCTGTCTAGGAGAGACAACAGGATTAAAGGGCGAAATTTTGCTTTAACTTTCGAAGGATTGCTGCGGTGTTGGCTTAGAATGAAGAAAATTAAGTGATTGGAATTGACTCCATAACTAATGGACGCGTGTATATTCTAAAAAAATATATTACGTACCCGATAATTTGATTTTCATCATATGTCGGCGTAGTACTAACGCCGCCTTCTCTCGCTCCACCACCTACAGTGTAGCTGTGTTCTTCGTGGAATTTTTTTTCGCTCGCCAATCTGTTTGACTCTCTACCGGATTGCAGAACCCCAGCACCAGATTGCTGATTGCTTCCGCCTTCAAAAAAAAATTCAATAAAGATTACTAACTAAAAAAGAAACATTTTTCGCCGCATTTGGAACAGTGCTAGTCTAAATAGGTGACTAAGTAGACCATTGTGCTATTATCTGACTTGCGTTGTCTTTAATTTAAACTATTCACAACGTTTCGATTAACGATGAATCTTCGATCGTTATCAAGTGTAAACTAAGAGCTAAGTCCTCTTCTTACTCTCTCGCCAGCTGACGCTATTACGACTGTTCGAAACTCGATTGAAGAGCTAAGTCTAAAACTTGTTTTCAATATGCGTGTGATATATGGTACTTTCTGGCCAAGTTAACAGTGTGTTTTTTGTCAGCTTCGAAAATGGTCGTACCAAAACCCTATTTTTTTGCACTACGTAAACTGTGTATAATTGATTGAGCTTACTTTTTTCAGGGGGATACCCAAAATATGAAATCTATTCCACACCTCTAATATTTGCGATCTATTAATCATCTACAATATTTTTACATACGTTTTATCAACTATTACAGAGTAAATAACGCTGCTGAATTAAAAATGAAAACTAAGATAAAGTCGTTGCAAGCCACTTTGAACATCTCTTAAAATAAAAAAGTCTGGAGAAATTTATTACGATCATTGAGGAAGTCCTAGTCCAGTCGGTTTGACGATGTTATTGATTTCAAAGGTAGTGAGCTCCAATTTCACCGAATACAATTATTTTTTTCTGTACACAATTTGCTACTGCAAAAAATGCAAAAATGTGGACACTTAACAAAGTGCCATTTTTTACTATGTTTATTGACGAAAAGCACGTTTTAAGTTTGATAGATGGTAAAAATGCTTACGACACTTACGGTTAAAACCTAATTTTTGCAAATTATTTGTGTGTGTGTTAGCATTTGGTTAAAAAAAAATAAAATAAATTCAGGACGAAACTTTTGTTGAAATGTTTTAATATATCCGACTTTTAACTTGAAAGTGGTAGACAATATAAAAATGTGATTATATGCATTATGTTAAACTCTTTTATTTCAAACCAACTTTACAAGTTTATTACATGGAATGTAACATATAACAATAGAAAATAATAACAAAGTTGTAATAAATGAAAAAACTCCTATGTTATAATTCAATATAATAGAAAACTAAGTTGAAATAAATATTTTTAAAAAATCCATTCATTTCTATTTTTATAAAAAATGCATTTTTATTTGTTTTTTAAATATTGATAATTTTGTTTTAAGTTTTATACTCTCTGGTAAGTTATTATATATTTTTAAACCATCGTGCAGAATTGATTTTTTCCCAAAGTTTTTACTGTAATGTCCTGTAATTGTAAGCAATGTCTTGTATCGTGATTATCTAAAGTATTAGATTTTTTAAATATAATATTTGATTTTTTTTCACTATTAATAATAGAGTGTATTAAAATGCAAATTTTTAAACTATAAATATTTTGTAAGTTTAAAAATCCGTTAGGTTTATATAGGTTAATAGAAGGTTCCAAATATGGTAGTTCAGAAATACATTTTAGAGTTTTATTTTGCAATTCTTTTAAAGGTTTAATATGTAACGAACAAGCAGATCCGCAAATTGAAATTAAATATTGGAATTTAGAATATATTAAAGAATAATATATGTTTTTTAAGAATTTTAATGGTACGAAATATCTTGCTTTGTATAATACTGCTATTAATGGAGTTATAGCGGTTCTTATACTCTGAATATGATTTTTCTAACTTAAGTTTTCATCTATAATTAATCCTGAAAATTTTTTTGTATTTGAATATTTAATTTTGTTATTGTTTATTACTATTGGGGAAATACCAGAATTTATCTTTATTTTACTTACCTAAAGAAGATTTACTAAAATTTAATGAAAGTTTGTGAGATTTAAGCCAGGAACAAATTAATTATAGATCATGTTTTATATCAAAAAATAATTCATTTAAATTATCAGCAAAATAAATAATTGTTGTGTCACCGGCAAACAATTGAATATCGCCTTTTAAATTTAATTTAGAAACTGAATTTATATAAACTAAAAATAAAACTGGCCCCAATATTGATCCCTGTGGTACTCCACAAACTATTTCTTTTTGATTACTTATTGCATTATTTATTTGTACAAACTGTCTGGTTTACTTAGATAGTTTTTAAGTAAATTATACATACTGCCCCTTATTCTATTATTATATAATTTTCGTAAAAGAATATGATGATTTACTGTATCAAATGCCTTACACAGATCCAAAGATAGTAAACAGCATTTTTTATTATCATCAACTTTAATTTGAATATGTTTTATGACATTCATAACAGCTGTTTCCGTATCCGTTAGCCCAAAAACGTCACAGTTAATAATAATAATAATCATAGTTTAAATACTTAATCTAAGATAATGATTACCAATTGCCTCAAAGAGTGCATATACAAAGTCCCCTGGGAGTGTAGACAGTTATACATTGGGGAAACGAAAAGGCCTCTAGGAATGGGAATCTCAGAAAACAAGAACATATTATTCAATGAGGAAAAACATCAAGATCAGGGATAGCAAAACATGTAAAAGACTAAAATTTAAGTAGGGAGCAACACTAGCGAAAAAGAAAATTCATTAAAGCTGCCTTGATGGCACGAAATCATATCAAGGTGTTTCCAGCAAACCGACTATGGATATTTCATCTTAAGAAAAGAAGTGAAAGGAGTCTCTTGGATATAGCATTTCAGTACAATGGAAGTTAGTGAATCATGGCAAAATTTTAGTTTAGCGAATTCACCTTTTTATAAATCTAATTGAGTGTAATATTATATGTCAAACCCCATAACCTATCTTCATTCATATTGGCTCTTAGCTAAGTCTTCACTTAAGTCGTTTTAAATCCGAAAACTATCTTTTTACAGAAGCCACATTGACAAGCCACGCTAATATTTTCGTAATTATTTTCATATTAATGAGGATCAAACTTTTGATTCGACGAGACAGAGTCTAAAGTGATCCATGATGATCCATCTACTGAAGAGGTTTTGCAATTAATCTGCCACAGTTCAGTTTCAGATTTTAACCTTTTTTATGTAACCAAAAGCTTTTAAAAATCGAATTATAACTAAAACTGCTGTTTCACAGTTTATCTGAAATTTATAGTTTCAAAAATCCAGATATTGACTAGTGGTATCGACCCAAGTTTAAAGAAAAGTAAAATATAAATTACTCACTGCTTGCTTTTGTTTGATATGTCTCTTCTCTAGTCTCTGTGTGTTCGCTAGAACTACCATATTTCCCAGATATTGACAAGTCTTTTCCTCCACTGCTTGAATCACCACCTGAAGAGCTGTATATTACTTTTGGCGTTGGACGCTGTGTGTATCCATCTGGAATAATCAAAACCGCGAGACGCGGCGTTAAATTTGTTTTGATTTTTTGTAATAATGAAAATTGTTTGAATATCAAATGTTCTCTATATCTATCAACATCATTTGCAGAATCTGATAAAACTATTACTATGGTGCAATAATACATTCTTTATGCTTAACCTAGGCTAATATCTATGAACAGAAAATGTAATTTTCATTCTTACCCCTGCTTTGTCCAAAGCTATCGGCATTGCCACTAATTCCTTGTTGAATACCGTTATCATTTGTAGAGTAATATGTTTTTATAATTTTCCCAGAAGCGTCTTTGACAGTGGTAACGTTAGTCCACTCGGTCACTGGTTTTCCATCAACCATTACTGTTCTCCATTCTGATTTCGTATATACAGTTTCGCCAGCCTTACTAATGTGACCTGCAAAATTAGGTTTTATTAAAATAAACTTTCCATTGATGTAGAACATACATATATATATATATATATATATATATATATATATATATATATATAAATATATATATATATATATATATATATATATATATATATATATACATATATATATATATATATATATATATATATATATATATATATATATATATATATATATATATATATATATATATATATATATATATATATATATATATATATATATATATATATATATATATATATATATATATATCGGAGAGACTCACTGTTTTACTTTGCTCCGCTATGGATGGAGAACAAGAAAATGCACTGGTGATTTTCAAAAGTAAAAAACCCCATTGTTTTAAAGGATCAAGCGTGGAAAAATTGCCACTTGAATGGTACCATAACAAGGGATATGTCGGATTGGTTGGTTGAAATGTACTTTTATTTTTGGATAATGCTGCATCTCATCCAAAAATGGAGTTAAAAATGTTAAAATAATTTTTTTACCGCCAAATACGACATCACATTGCCAGCCATTGGACCAGGGCATGATTGAAAATTTTAAAAACCACTACAGAAAGTTTTTAATCAGGCGACTTGTCATCCATGAAGTATTCTGATTTCATCTGACAGTTATGATGAAGAAATTATTTCTTCGAATATAAAGAACATTAAGGAAGCATATAAAATGTTAAGGGATATTGAAAACTTTTGTATGTTATCTGGAGATTCTGTTTTAGGAGAAAAAATCTCAGAAGTTGCGTCTAAAATGAATTTCAAATTATTAAAAATAAATTAACTAGTTTAAGACAAACAACACTTGATAATTTTTTTAAATAGAAACTTTTTATAAAGCAGAACTGTATCAAACTGTATATGTAGGTAGTATAATATTTTATATTAGTTAGTACATATTTATTGTATGCATATATGTATGTAAAAGATGTTGGTGTATACGTAGTAACAATTGTATTAATAATTTCTACTAAACATATTATACAACGGACAGTTTCTGTGACCCAGTTACTGTCCGTTGTTAAGAGGTTTCACTGTATGTATATATTTATATATATATATATATATATATATATATATATATATAATATATATATATATATATATATATATATATATATATATATATATATATATATATATATATATATATATATATATATATATATATATATATATATATATATATATATATATATATATATATATATATATACATATATGCAGGGTGATTCAAGGTGGATGGTAGGGTAGACGTTTACGGAAAACTGGTGTTACAATTGTTCTGAAATTTTGGTTTCTTGTGTAAACGGACCTGATCTATGTCTCTATCTACAATTTTCAGCAAAACAGTGTTGCCGCTTCTACCTAAAAATGGCTAATCTAATATTTTTCTTTTCCTAAGTATCCTTAGTTTTTAAAATATTAATTAATTTTTAACTTCACATAAAATTTTGATTTGAATAGTGGCTTAAGTAAGTCCAGGGTATTTAACTTCAATATGCAAATCGAACGATATCATATAGGATCATACTTATATAAGAGGACAAAATTCCGTTTTTTTCTAATGGAACACACTGTATATTATTTTAAAAATTGAAAGACAATTAAATTTCTTTTTAAAAGATATGCCATATTCCTATACCTAAAGTGTTGCTAAGAGTCTTAAATCAATTAAATAGATGACATGTTAATTATTATTGACGTTTAGTAAATAATTTAGCCCTAACAATGTAAAATGAATCCGAATAATACGTATTCAAATGAAATTCTTATGAAGTTGTTTATTCTACATGGACACTGTGATCAAATAATAGCCAGAACTTGCAGAAAATGTAACGCAATCTAACCTGACTGAGTGAAAGGAAGTTTTTGAAAATACAGAACAATTTCAGAAATCATGGCTTCATTTTGAAAGAAAAAGTGTATATGACACCGGTACAATTACAATTACGGCAACTTGATGCCAGTGAGATTAGAAGAGCCACTACACACCATGTGGAAAAGCACATTTTGACATCTTTGAAGTGCAATAGCCAACACTTTCAACATTTACTGAAACACAAATAATATTTTCTTCACTTTATCTGACATGTTAATTTTATTGCTACTTTTTCAAATTGTATAATTTATGAAATGTTTCTATATTCGCACAAACTTCCTTTCGTTAATTTGTGGTAATTCAAGTTATGTAACGTTAAATTTTCTGCAAGTTCTTGCTATCATTTGATCACATTGCACATGTAAAATAAACAAGAACTTCATTCGAATTCGTATGCATGGTGTTTCATTAGAAAAAACACATTTTTGTCCTCGTTTATTATTTTAAGTAAATGGAGAGCAATAATTTTGGATCACCCATTCTTATAGACTGCCCAAATTACGAACATAAAAGATTTTAATACGGTATTAAAAACACAATCTTCGAAACCTTAAACAGGGAGTTCAATATAAACATTCCAATGAAATTTCTAAAAGACTGTGATTTACTAGCCAAATTCAATAAACTACACTATTGTGCCATTGAAGTGCAATTTTTTAAAATTTAATCTAAATTTAGATGGCTGTAACTTGTAAACAAAATGGTTTGTTTACAAACGGTTTTTTGTATTTTGTAGGCTTATGTTTTGCTAATATTTTTGTAGTATGTGTGCTTTAAGGGTTGCTTTGGTCTGGTATATACGACGGAAAAGCCAAAAGTAATTTTTTTACATGAACTTTGTTAAGAGAGAGAATTTGCAAATTTGAAATTATTTTGATTTTATATATGTGTACTGTAATTTTGATATCTGATTTGTGTCTTTTTTTTATTATATTTTTTCTTATAATACCCGTTTTTTTCGACCTTTTTCTCTTTAAATTAAAAACTCTTATTTAATAATTATAATAATTCTTTTGATCGTTTTGGCTTCTCCAAGGACGTTTTAAAAAAAAGTAAATACAATTTTGCCTTTCCAATAATTTCAGATTTGCAAATTTTCGCTCTTAACAAATTTCATTTAAATTTACGTTAAATTTTACAATTATAGCTATATATCTATCTCATGCACTAATGACTCTTTTTGTCGATGCGCGTCGAAAATAAAAACAAAAAAAGAAAAACAAATACAAACCCTGATTAACGCCAAATCGTTTTAATGTAGGGATTTGATACAAATTATTTACCTATTTTTGTATAAAATAGTATTGGTAAATGACCCATCATTTATAAATTGCTCACTTATGACATTTATGTCTCGGTCACTTATGGTCATTTATACGACCATTTTTAAAAACTTTCAAAAAAAATTGCCTTTATTCTAAGCTTTCAATTCATACTATACAAAGTTGATCTGTTCAATAAAAAATGCATTTTTATTGAACTGCAATTGATAAATCGGTAGCATAAAGGTAAATGATTTGTTATTTTAGGTCATTTTCCAAAATCTGTCACTTGTAAGTAAATGACTTGTAATTATAGGTCATTTATGAGAGTGACCAGGTCATTTAACATCACCCATGGGGCCAGTTTTGACTCCTAATCCTGTATAAAAATAACTTACCATAAGTGTCTTGTCCTGTCTTGGAACTACTAGCGCCACTAACAGATTCATTATGTCTCTTTTCATAAATACCAGAAGCATCACCAGGTGAGCTTTTGATCTCTTCATCTAGTTTAGTCGTTTGACCTACGACTCGTGTACCACCAGCTACACCTAAAACAACAATTTGATGTTTAGAAGAAGTACCCATTCACCTGACAACCTAGGTGAGTCACAAAGAATGGCTATGAGATATACATCAAGTTAACGAACTTCTTTTCAATAGTCTTATGAAATGTTTTATAATTCCATCGTTACCACATTAGAGTGAACTGTGATCAGAGTTTCTCAATTCAAGGTTTTGTAAAGTATCAGACCTAAACTAGATATTCTCAAAACCCAATTTAATGTTTATGTAAGAAGCTCCGCTACTTTTTAACTTATTGGTTCTCTATTTTTTTTATATAGTTTACCTCTTAGAAAATACTGGGAAAATGCACAACCTGGTAAGGATTTACAACTTTAAATTTGTAATATCCAAAACATAGAAGCTAAATATCCATAGAAGTAAAATATCCAGGACACAGAGAAAAAAAACCCCATTATCTTATGTTATTATTTTTAACACTTTTAAACACTAACGCTATACGAAATCCGTTAAAAATATGAATAAATATTTAAAAATGAAGAACTACATACTAGATGATATATCTAATACATATTCTATATTAAAAAATATCAAACAAAAAACTTTGGTATAAAACTTAGCAGAATCTAAATACTCCCCAGTAAACGCATTAATGTAATTTAATTTTTAAATGTGATTTTATTTGCAATTCGCTCTTAATATGGTCACACCATTTCGTTTTGGGTCTCCTGCTCCTATCCCTTTCAGAAAATGAATTTATTTTTGTGATTTAGTTATTCTAACTATGTGTATATTACTAAATATATATCTGACACCTAACTTAGAATTTGTTTTTAAAAACATACTTTCAATGCTATAAACCGCTATACCTAATACCAAGCGCCAGACAAAGGCGCGACGTCGTTTTCTTCAACTAGTACTACTTTTTACCAGTATATTACCTAAATACGAATTTAATTAGCATTATTAGCCGTGTTCGGGGGGTCAGTATTTTCTCTTAAAGTGTTGCTGCAGTTATCAGTATTTCTGTTAATTTTTTATTAAAAGAAATTTAGAATTCAATATTCTTAAGAAAAAAAAATAATACCAAGGGTAAAATCCAGGATAAATTGTGTCCTTCCTAGGGTTTCAGAAGGACGCAAAAAAAGAGCCTAAGTCAAGGACATTCTTCCAAATCAAGGATGGTTGGCAACCCTAAACCTGGTAGCTCGGTTGGTTGAATGCATTTTAACCGTGTCGAAAAGCGATCACTAATTAAAATGTTTTTTTTCGAAATCTTCCTAATTCAGATATTATAAAAATTCTCGTATAGTTTTTAAACAGTAAATAATATAAAAAATTCAAGAGTTCGGAATATTAGAAAATATAACGGAGAAAGAGATTTTATTAATGCAGTCAGGGACCGTGGACTAATATGTCTAAAAATTGTTATCAATTTAAAACTATTGTACTTTTGTTTTGTAATACAAGGCCGGATACACCAAATTTAAAGAAAGTACTACAGAAAATGTAAATTTCTTCAGAAAAGTTAAAAGAAAAGAAAAAAATAAAATAATTACCCTATATGACCGTGATGAACAAAGTAAGTTTTAGCTTGCTAATTAATATATATATATATATATATATATATATATATATATATATATATATATATATATATATATATATATATATATATATATATATATATATATATATATATATATATATATATATATATATATATATATATATATATATATATATATATATATATATTATATATATATATATATATATATATATATATATATATATATACTGTATTCAATTCTTGGGTTTAAGTTCGAATGAAATATCAAAATCTTAAATTGTCATTTATTTGACGTTTCGCTCTGATATTTTGGGCATCTTCAGATTTTTTTTTAATGATGCTAAAAATATAAAAAGTATTTAAACACAAACTTTTTACAATTTAGAATTCAATGCTATTTCTATAAATATCACAAAAGTACATACCTTGAAATAAAGAGCTATTTGTTATTAAAGCATTTGTACAGTCTGTAGGAAATTATTGTTGAACTAATATTATTCGATACAAAACAGTTCTTTTTATTTTCACTAAATAAGAACTACAGTTTATTTTTGTTGTTTTTGTAGATACCAACGACGCAATTAGTAATGGAGTTCTTGGAGGAAAATGTTTTGGCAAAATTAAATTTTCAACCTATATTTTTCAAAAGATATGTTGACGATTGTTTAATGGCAATTCCAAATATAAAATTAAACCAAACTCTGTATGAAACAACTTTAACAACTTTCATCAAATTAGCTTCTTAGATATGACTCTTATAAAGAACAAGACCAAAATTAAAACAATATACACTAAAGATACTTGCATTACAAATCAAATCATTCAAAAAAATCAAAAATTGTTAGTAGATCAACACAGTCAAATTATCTTCTCTCTAGATATGAAATAAATAATTCTCTTATAAAAAAACAAGAAAAAAAGTGGTACAAAATTAAAACAATATGGTACCAGTCAGTTTCGAAAGGGTCTATACTAGAAATGTTTATTAGATGATAACTATGCGCTAAGATTTTTCTAGATTTAAAACTAAATATAGACACTAATAAAAAATTTAAAAGAATGTGGTATAGTAGTTAAGGCATTAGACGAGTTAGTGGATTATCTTGAAAGTAGAAAACAGGTAACAATAGTTAAAAATGAAGTCCGTTGCTATTTATTCTTTATATCAATAATATTTGTACAGTGATTAAAAGTTGCTCAGTACATTTGTTCGCTGATGATACCTTAATTTATTTTTTTCAAAAGATTTAAATCATTTAATAGAAGCAATTAATTTAGAACTGAATCTGCTACAAATATGGTTAGGTCAAAACACACTCAAGCTTAATACACAGACAACAAAATGTATGGTAATAGGTAACAATAAGGTACAAAAAGACTCTCAGGAGAAAAATTTAAAGCTTGAAATAGATTCTTGTAAGATTGAGATGGTAGGGAAGATTAAGTATCTTGGTTTTTTACTTGATTGCCATCTTAATTTTAAAGAACATATTTTTGTATATAATTGACAAAATGGCAAACAATATTAATTTTTTACCAAGAATTTCAGCATATTTGACTCAATGGGCGAAAATGACTGTTTATAATACCTTGGTCTAACCTCATCTAGTGTTTAGTTTATCAGTACTTTTTTTAATAAACAAGAATGAGATCAACAGGCTTCAAAAACTACAAAATAGAGAGAGGACACACACAAATATTGGAAAAAGTAAATTAGCTCACTGTTGAAAAGTTTTTAAAGTATTAGACCATGGTACTCGTATACAAAATTAAAAAAGGCATGGTAATTAACAGAAAGATTAGTTAATAATGAAACGGTTCATTCATATCCATTTAGGCATAAAGAAAACATTTACGTCACTAAAAAAAAACAAAAAAAATGTCTCTAAATTCTGTGTATCATAAAGGTTTACTTAGTTTTAATTCCCTACCTGTAGATATAAACAATATATAAAAGTATCTTAAATATATTTAAACATACGTTAAAGGAACACTTGAAAGGAGAATGATACACAAAACAAAGAAATAGTTAATTTTAACGACTTTTGTGACATTTGGTATTGTTTTCTTTTTTATAGGTTTATATACATATAATTTTTCTTTCAAACTTTTGACGTCTTTATGCTTGTTTAATATTATTTTGTATTTTTACATATCTTTGTTGTTTATTTTGAAATTTATTATAACTTTTATTTTTACATTGTTTGTTTTAAATACATTTAATTCCATTTTAT
Source organism: Kuschelorhynchus macadamiae (assembly GCA_030620095.1). NCBI lineage: Eukaryota > Metazoa > Arthropoda > Insecta > Coleoptera > Curculionidae > Kuschelorhynchus > Kuschelorhynchus macadamiae. The sequence goes on along the minus strand of JAUTXW010003395.1, from coordinate 83,240 downwards.
ATCATTATATTTGTATCTATTTTTAACTTTTATTTTTACATTTGACATTTTTTATTTGACTGTAATATTTCTATTTTGTTAAATAAACATATATATATATATATATATATATATATATATATATATATATATATATATATGTATATATATATATATATATATATATATATATATATTATATATATATATATATATTATATATATATATATATATATATATATATATATATATATATATATATATATATATATATATATATATATATATATATATATATATATATACAGAATAGTGATATACGTACCTGTAATATTAGTCTTAGATTCAACTGTCACTGTGTTATATTTGGAACTATGGTCGTGGCTCGAGGAATCAATTTGTAATCTTTCCCAAATTGACCTTTGATTATAGTCCACCTGCAACAAAACTTGAAATGTAATAATAACCAATTTTAAATTTTTGCGTTGAACGTAATTTTGAAATTACCAGGTAATTTTTATAATTGGCTGGAGCTGGGATATCACATCTAACACCTTCAGGTACATGCGGCTGTTCTAGCAAGTATAACAAATCCTCACCTAAAATAATTTTAATTTTATCTAGATCAATTTGTATAATATTTTTAGTCGAGTATATTAATACTGGAAATTTTCGATATTCCCCTCGGATTTTTTAACCGACTTCAAAAAAGGAGGAGAGTATCAATTCGACTCGTTGTATTTTTTTATGTATGTACATCGAATAATCCGCGATGGTTTGACAGATTTGGATGAACTTTTTAGGGAATATTCAGAATATTGCCTGATTGGTCTATGGAAGCATATTTAAAAAAAGTTAAAAATAGCAGAATGGCGCCATTTTGAATTATTTATGTGACACGATTTAGGTAGTATTATAATGCAGAAATGTCTACACTATTCTATCAGGAAAAAGCTTAAATCTGACTTTTATAATAAAACTTGTACAAATAGAACTAAAAACGATGAAATAAAAAAATTATATAAAAAATAAAACCGATTTTTAAAAATGGACTAAAAAGTGAATAATAATATTCTATTCCATCTAAAAAAAATTGGCCTGTAAGTCGGAACCAAACTAATAAAGAGAGTAAGACGTTATACTCGTGGTATTAGACATCAAAACACTCAATAAACATATTTTTGTGATTAAATAATTAAGAATTTAAGAAGAAAGTTTTGCACCGACTTCATGGAGTCAAATTTTGTTAAATTAACAAATTTAATAGGTGTTTTTATTTAAAGAAGTTTTTTGGTGCCATTTTGACGAGATTTAAAAACTTTCATTTAAAAAATTGATAAATTTACTTTACCCGGAACTTCCCTTGTTGTAGATATTTCCTTTTTTAGGAATAGTGAAGTAAGATTATATAAGTTGTGTTTTCTTTCACATTTGTGGACAAAAAGAAGGATTAACAACAAAGGAAGTTCCGGATAAAATAGAGGGAAAAGCAATTCCCTTCCCACGAAAATTTCCGATAGGTTGACTCCACTATTTATACTATTCTCGTTTATGAATTATATAGATAAGATATACAAAGTAAACTTAAATTCTACCACTTCAAGTTTTAACACTAAAATGGTTGTCTATTGATGTAAAATTGAACGGATAATTTAACTAAAATAAATTGGCTGTAAGCTATTTTATAAAAATAGTATATATATAGTATGTATAACTGCAGTTCGCGTATTACTTGCCGACAAATATAATAAACTAAACTATGTATATTAAGTGCTAAATACGAGATATAGTGGTTGATTTAAAAAAAAATGAGTTTTGTGTGTGGATAACAAATAGAAGCGTGTTTAAATGTATATCTTTTTTTTTTGTCTGAATACATACAGGGTATTCTATACTCGATGATACGTTAGAAGTATTTGGAGAACAAAAAAATAATTTCGCGTTTGCAGTGTTGCCAGATCTACTAATAACTGGCACCAAGTTTGGAATTTTAAATGGGACACCCTCTAGTTTATTTTATTTTTAGATTCTGCGAAAAAATTTAAAGTTTTTTTGTGTAGGATATATTTTCATATTTCTTACCTTTTCTTAAATATTAATTATGTTGTGTTTTTTTTTCCAAAACTGTGTGAATTAAAACTTCAATATTTTCGTCTATAGATGTCATATCAATGTAAAATTTTAATGCTATTTAGTCAACAAGCCGTACTTTAATTATAGCTGCATCGAAATTCCTACTTTAATACAGAGTGTCCTAAAAATTCACTACAATTCAGATTTTGTAAATTTGATCAGAAGTGACTTTTTTAAATGGAACACCCTGTATAATATTGAAGCGTTGAATAGAGTGGACAACTGCAATACCTAACGATGGTGGCATTACATGTCTCACTTTTTAGTTTCTGTCAGATTAAGTTATCGAAAATGGAGAATAATAGTTATTTAAATGCAGATATTTTAAATTTGCTTTTATATTCACGGCGAGTGTCAAAGAATCGTTGCAAGAACCTACAGAAGATTTAACTTTCCTTTTCCGAATTTGCTGCCAGTGAACCCAAGGCAATTTCTCAGAAATTAAGGTAATTTTTTAAATTTCGGAACTGTGCAGGTTCCAAGAATTCAATTTCACCCTATTACTGAAAATGAAGAAAATGAGTTGGATTGGCGTATTTTCATGCCTATCCTCATGCTTCAATAACAAGTGCCAAAAATGATTTGGAATAACCCGAAAATCATTTTACAACCAGATGATCCTCCAAAACGTGTCGATCTTTGCGAAATGTTATTAACTCGTACATATGGGGATCCAGATTTTCTAAAAAGAATTATTTGAACTGGTGAGGCAAAATTCTCACGAGAAGGAGTGAAATTATCACTTCTAGGCTGCAGAAAATCCAAATTTTATAAAAGAAAAAGGTTACCGACAAGAATTTAGTTTTAATATATTTTGTTTGTTGATGGACAGGCAACTTTCAATACATATTTATGCCGAAAATTTAACTTCTGCAAAATATATTGAAATTCTAAGAACGACCGGTATCAACTGGATGGACCTCCCGCCCATTGTACCGATGAAGTTTCTGCTGAACTGTAGGATATGTTTAAAGATAGGAGGATAAGACGTGAAGGAACATGGAATTGGTCACCATGATCTCCAGATCTTATTCCATTAGACTTTTTTCTTTAGGGTAGGATTAAAGAAATGATTTACAAAACATCAGTAAATTCAAAAAGAAAAACTAGAAAATCGGGTAAGGCGGTAACAACTTCAACCATCAGCAATTCAAAGAGCTACTACCTGTCATGTGGTGAAATGTATTACCGATTGCTTAGATGTAAATGGTCAGCACTTTAAACATCTGACGCATTAGGTGAGAATTCCAAAAGTTTTAATTTACTGGTAAAATCGGTTCTATTCAGAACTACAATTTATATTAACAGAAAATCGTTTGGCATTGCCTAAGCTGTGGTTACAACATAAAATACTTAGCGTTTTAGATATTTACACCCGTATTTACTAGAAGAGGTTTAAATTTAGACTAATTTGACAGATGTAGGTTAAAATGACATAAGCAACAATTAAACAAATAATTTGGCGTAAATATCACGCTACAAAATGACAGTGACATACGTAAAATACAATTGGCGAACTAACAGTTTCAATTGTCGTGACAAATAGATCAGCTCTAACTTTTAAACCTTTCTAGTGAATACGGGGGTTAATGTCTATTTTTCGAATATCAATATTAATTATTTATAAAATCGCTTATAAATCTTTAATGTTTATTTGTCGAAAGCAGATCAAAATAGGTATAGGAACACCTTATTTGAAAAAAAAATCAATTTGTCTACTCTATTCAAAGCTTCAATAATATACAGGGTGTTCAATTTAAAAAAGTCACTTTTGATCAAATATATGAAATCTGATAGATGAATTAATTTGACATCTGAAGACAAAAATATTGAAGTTCTAATTCATATAATTTTGGTAAAAAAAAAACTACAAAATAATTAATATTTAAGAAATATAGAAACAAAAATAGATTGTTTCGCAGAATATAAAAATAAAATAAACTTTAAATGGGTTTCCCATTTAAAATTTCAAAGTTGATGCCAGTTACCAGCAGATCTGGCAATATTACAAATTCATTTTTCTTTTCGTTGCATCAATAATTCGAATTTCAATTTTATTTCTACAAACACACGAAATAATCCAAAATCGATAAAATTAAACGGGAACCAAATTTTCAACACATATTTTTTTCATATATTGCCGTGTTGAATTTTGTTGAGATGAGCATTTTAATTATACAATTACTACTATATATTCTATGATATATTAAATTAATGATATGCATATGACAATTATCTGAAATATTTTTATATTTGATGTCAGCTTACCTGCTAAAGTTTGCCAAGGCCACAAAAAGTACATTTCGGCCTCGTAAATGGTAGCTGGACCTTTATTTTTCAGCGTATAAAGATGAGTAACTTGAGGACCTATATCCGACTCTCGAAATATCTTTTCGCTGGTAAACTGAGTGGTATTAGCGATATAAATTTCTGGCGGAAGAGACCGTCTGAAAAGAAAATTCAACTTGAGTACATGCTGGGTATTTTTGTGAGTGGTTCCCCCTATAATTGTTTATTTGCAGATAATGTTTTGCGATGGATATAAGATATAATTCTGAAATTTCGAATTCTAAAGAAAACACAAATTTAAAATTTATTCATTGACCTAGTGACTGAAAATGGTAAGAAAAAATGTTTTTTCGAGCACTTTTCCCATGTCTGCTTCATGAAGACGATTGAAAACATCGTAAAAGATCTACAAATGGTTGAAATGGTTGCGAAAAACTGTAAAAAGATAACATCGCTTATATATTATACAGAAACTAGAGGCACCAAGTTATTAAGGACTTGAGCAATAAGTCGCTGCCATGCGGGTGATGCTTTGTGGACTCCATAGGGTTTTGGGCAATTTCCTATAACAGATAAATGCTTTTAGTTTAAAATAGTCAAGTATAACGAGAGACGTGATAATGGGTTTTCTTGACGTCCGGGCTAGGCAAGTATTTTGCGTCATTCAATTTGTCTAAAGGACCCCGCACTAATTACATTGAAAACCGGCATCGGTAAAATTGTTTGATATTGTGGTATGTTAGAGTCCTATCCCTACTGATATTATTTCCACAAAATTTTGGGGAAGTCACGGGTCTTAATTAGGGCTGCCTAAAGATATGCCTCTCGGAAATATAAAAAATCACAATATACTACTTTACTTCAAATAAAATTTTTTGAAAACATGAATTTAAAGTGTAAATTCGTGTTATTTGGCTAAAAATACGTACTTTCAGAAGATAGAATCGTGGTTTGAAGTTTGTCAGCCCACAAAATATCTACAGGGTGGTCCAAATCATAGACGAGAAAAAGTGCTCCAATACAAGCATGTTAAAGATGATTAAAACAATAAAATGTAAATAGTAACAGTTTAAGTTACATTATTTTATTGTACTTGTGACCTCATAATGAATTTTCTAAGTTTAAGCTTTAAACAATCCTACAGGGTTAAAATTAAATTTAAAATTACTTACAACGAATTATTTATTTTAACTTTGTAATGGCTGATTAATAAAATATTGTAATTTCACATACTTTAAGGATTAAAATAACTAAGAGGGTGAATCAAAAGTAGGGAAGTGACTTATATGTACAGAGCTTTCGTAGAAAAAGTCTAAAGAGGGATTAATTATAACTCGTCTGTTTAAACTAAACAAATAACAAAACAAAACAATTTATTTAACAAGTAAGCTATGTTCATTTTTATGGAATCTACTCACAACTCTAGTATTTTTATATGTTATTCACTTACATCTAATAAAAATGAACCTATAACTAACTTAAATTGAGGCATAACCTGAAAATACGTAGCACCTAATATTGGAAAAACGTAGGCATTGAAGGTAAACGAAACCAAAACCTGAAACTAGATATATACTGGGACTAGGTACTTATTGGTTTTGTTGCATCTAGTTGGGAAATACGCAACAGCAAATAATATTTTCAATAATATTAATAAAACATAATAAATAAAACGTAATAATCAACTGGTGCAAACCTTGTCTCTACAACTAATTACCTAAAAACTATTTTCTAAACTATTGCACATCCATTTGGTTTTCGTGTCCGTGGTGCGCATTCAAAATATTATCCAGCAGAGCTGTTGACGGAAATCTGACATTTTGATGCATGGCATAACCTAAGAACTTATATAATTATACCAGTAGGATAATTTTCAATTATTTCAACTTATTTTTTTATTAAAAAATTGCAATTAACGCGTATCCGTGTTACCTCATTTATTAAAGCAGCTGGCAAACTAAAATTCGCTATACAGGACAAAGCAATTTTTATTCCTAATAATTCTGTGAAGTAGCTTTTGCCTGTTGCATACAAAACAGCTATAAGTCTGTTGAAAGCTCATTTTTTAGTCAAAACAAAGTATAAATGTAAAAATGTTAAAAAAACTCGTAAAACGTAAATTCACATTTATTTATACCTACAAATGATGCGTTATCAAGGAGCCGTAATTTTCACGATCCAGTAATAATTTTATTGTGACGTTTTGGGTCTCCTTGTAAAGTCTACAATATTTTTAAAACATTAAAACATTTATTTATAATTTTTAAAATATTGGAGTAAATAAAAGTTTAAATAAATACACCAATTTTAAAAATTTGAATTTGCCGCATTCGCAGTCGCTAAAGTTGGTTGTCGTCGCTGTGCGCCGCCGCACAGTGAGTTAAATCGGCCGTCTAGCACGACATAAGTCCCAAATGTAATTTTGCAATATTCTTAACATATTCTAAAAATCTATATTTAAGATAGTGTTAATAATAGAAAAATGCAATTGAGAAACAAAATTATAGTTACAGTTCTCGGAGGGGAAGCCTTAAAGTTAGTAAATATTTTAAATCTGAAATTAACATGTTTCTATACATCATTTTCAAAACAGAAAATATGATACTAAACATAGCAAATGTTTTTCTAATTTCTTACATGACTACTGTTTATAATTAAACTTTTCTACGGTATCAAAACTTTTTAAATATTAAAGCCCTTACCTCAGAAAATTTGGGTCTTTTTAGGTATTACTATATTTACGTAGTTTTTTTTAACTTGTAGAGCATGCAAAAAAAAGTTTGTTGAAGTTTAGTTTAATTTTTATATAAAAAATAAGAAAAAGGATCCCTTTTAACCAAAAACCAAAAAATTAGCTGCTCATAGATGCCCATTCGGGATTTATATAGCTTTAACTATGGCTCCTTAATTACTACTGACTGCACCAAAAAAAACTGCACGATGTTTATATGACCAGAACTTTGCAAATAATCGTTCGAGTATAATAACGGTAAACATTTTGCAAAGACTAAGGTACAAAATTTCGGAATTTTGTATTACAGCTGTCATCTTTTTAAAGTTCAAGATGGCGAACCCATTTTAAAAATATGGATATTTTATCCCTCGGTAGAAGTTTTACATGCCACATCGTGTTAAAACTAAATTAACAGTTATAATGCCACATTATTTCCAAGCAAAATGATAACACTTTTAAAATTCGGTAAATAACTAAGATATAATTTTATAAAACCACACTCCCTTAAATTCTTTTAATATTAGAAATGAAAATTTCAAATAAAAAACTAATCAATTAGGTAAATTTTAACGACTTTTCTACCTTTACAAAAATAAATCTTAAACGAAGATATCTCCTAAGCTACCAGTTCAGTGCCAGTAATTGGCATTTTTGTAAAGATAATTTCATAAAAATATAAAAATATATTAAGTGCAATATCTAAAAAATATCGACTTCATTGTATATGGCAAATAACAAAAACAATTTATTTATCACGAAAAGTATACCTAACTAATTAATTTTTATTTGAATGTTTTATTACCAATATGAAAAAAATTAAGGAGTGCTTGGGTGCAGGTGCATACGTAGTGGGCTTTTCTAACACATTATCTGTTACATATTGTTTAGTCTAAAAGTTCTTCTATTGTTTATGTAATGAATAGAATAGAAACTCAATGATATTTTGTACTCACAATTCTACATAACCTAAATAAAGCAATATTTGACAAGACACCTTGTATTCTATCTTAATTTTATATGCGTCATATAGCTATTAGTTAATAAGTTTAAAGCAATGATTCATGCATTTTGACATCAACTGTGTTTTTAAGTTACACAAAACATTACATTTTTATTAAAAACTGAAGCCATTTTAGTAACCCGCATCTTGTTTACATTTTTTTTTGCAAAACATTTTGTTACCTATCCTAAAAAAGTATTATATGAAATTTAAAAAACGTTAAAACAATGCTTGAATAATTATGTCGTACTACATGGCCGATTTACCACACTGTGCGCCGTACCGTCACTACTGTCCTTTACAGTGACGTGCCAAATGGCAGTATTTAATGTGTTTATTTCATTTGTGTAAATGTGAATTATTTGTGGTGTGTTAACAATGATAATGTTATATAGTGTTTCTGACTTTGAATAAGGTACAGGATTTTTGGGCACTATTTTTTTTTTCAAATATCAAATACGATTTTGGTCGTGGAATTGTCCAAATCTGCTGGAGGGGACTTACCGGTGGCACTCGAAACTTAGTTTACTCCAAGAAAACGTCAGGTTTCATGGTCATCAACAAAATACCAAGTAGTGTTCAACAAATTATTAAAAAAGGAGGACAACCCAGACAGTACGTGGGAAGATTACGATATTAGTAACATTGGTTAGTGCATTGTTTGGCTTTTAACAATTTTTAGTTTCATATAAAAAGCGAACCTATTCGTTGACAGGTAGGTGGTTTACGCTTTAGACCAAGGTTATTACTACTTAACACCGATATTCTTATTTATTGAATCTTCTGGCAGAATAGTGTCTGAGAAGACTGGCGCCAAGAGCAAAGTTCTGATCTGGCGCCCACGCTCCAAGGAAAGCCCCACAGAAAGCAATTTATTTATTTTTGGTTCACACTACTTGTCTATATGGAATAAAGATATATTTATAAAACGAAAATAAGGGATTTGAAGTATGAGGAAAGAATATCATTTTAGGCGCGAATCGCGCCCCTGTCGTAAGCCCGTTGCCCTGCCCTAGATACGACGCTGTCTTTTGGAAATAATAAATTGTAAATCTTTCGCCTTGCAAATTGTATTTATTAGGTCTTTCATTTTACACAAAAAGTAGCTATGTATTCTCGAAAAGCAAATCTCTCTACCTATGCTTAGAATAAAAGTATTTCAAAGAAAACAAAAATGTGACACCCTTTTGTATGTTTAGTGGGATATTAGTGGGGGACTGGGACTGTCTGACTTTATTGAGGGACAAAATTGACAATTGATAATTTAATATATACCTCTGGATGTGAAAATCTATATTATTCGGTTCTTTAAATAAGTCGCCGATTACTTCTTAAGCCCAGTTCCTAAGTGCTCTAAAAACATCAAATTTTTTGGCATCTTTTATTTGACACATGATAAAAACATTAATGTTTTAGAGCCTGGTGCCTCACACTGTATTGAATAGCGATTGAGAAAGCGATCACATTTGATGCTTGCCACATGTTCTCTGCAGATCATTCGTATAACAAGACACTTGACAAGTGTCAAAGTCATCGTTTTCTCTATTATTCTTATATGGGGTGCCGCACCTGATGCTCCAGAAACATTGTCATTGGAAATCAATGCATCGTTCTGTTGCTCCCTTGTGCGATTATGTATTTGCCTAGACAAAAGTCTTCTCTTTAAAAATTGCATGTTTTTACCAAAGCGAGTACTCATACTCTTAAAAATCATGTTAATAACATTTTTTATTGCCCTAGATGATTTTGATAAAGCTCGTGGAAAGCTTAAAGAATCTGAGCTTACAAGTGATGTAAACTTAGAACCCGAGAATCAATCAGGGGAACTTAAAAAAAAAGAATCACAAACAGGGTGGCTTTTTATACAATAAAGTTTTCTTTGAAAATCAAACATTTAGGATAAGAATGTAAATTGAACAGAATAAGTTAAAAGCACCAAACTTGGTTTTTAGTTGTAACTATTATTATTTATTTTTACTAAACTCACAGAAAAAAAAACATTTTAGCCAAGCAAGAAGGTTTAAGTATTGTGGACCAAATAAGTCACTAGTTAGAAAAATCACAACCCAGCTTCATTAAACTATCTAAGATTGCTAAGTAAATGTAAAATTGCATACAAAATAGGTATATAAAATTAAACAGTACAGTTATTTTTTAAATAGCTGTGAACGGTGTGTTTGGGTTGAATCTACCCTTTAATGTGTTTATTTTATTTTACAACAAATTCAATTCAACTTCTTCCACCTGATTTAACAGTTGTACGTGTCGGAGCAAGTAAATAATCGTATATAATGAGAAAATTGTTAATAAATTATGTGTCTATAAGTAATCGCAACAAAATCAACATACAAAAAAATAACCTAAACACTAAAGCTAAAAAAACAATTTGTTTTGCTATTGTTAGGGAGCAGATAGGCTTGTTTCAAAAAATTTTTTTAAAGTCTGAGTCTTGTCAGCAATATACTTTATGCATTTTATGATAAAACGCTTGTTCCTTTTAATTTTGTTTAGTTCTTAACAGTTTTAAATGACCTAGGTTATTAAGTCTTAAGAATAAAATTTTTTATTTAAAAATATATTTTTTTCATCAAGTATTACCATGTTTTTTGTGATGAAATTTTGGAAGTATTATCATCAATTCATTTTTTTTTAAATATCAAGGTGTAGGTATCTGTTTATAGCTAGTTTTGTACCTTATTTTTTGTGACTACAACAATATACACGTTTTAATCCAGTTATTTTTCTTAAAAAAAAATGATAATGGTTTTTAGAGTAAGGAGTGTGTATGATCCATGGGATCTTAAACACAACCTAAGCAGGATATCTATTAATATATGAATCTACCCTAAAGAAATAAGCAACAAAACTACATATAAATAGGTAAGTATGCATTTCATTAAAAATTGAGGCTGTTGCTTAATTTCATATTTCAATTTTTTTTGTCATGAAAACCTATGTTTTATGTTTTCTTTTTCAGAAAATGGATATACTGCAGAGCCATTTACTATCTCATACGGTTCTCATCTAAGACAAGGTAATGACCAAAAATGAAGAATTAATAAATTTTTCATAAAATTTTATTAAAACAATTAATTACATTTTGTGTCATAAAATTATTGGTTTGGAGTTTATTTTTTTAAGCCTTTTGGGAAGATATACTGAGTGAGTATAATTTTTTTTTAGAAAATATATCTATTCCCTCATCTATGCCAGATCCTCTTCAGGACCCTCCTAGGGATCCTCCTACATTAACTCCCGTGTCCAGCTGCAGTTTTTAGCTGAAACAAGTGACCCAATTTTTAAAAAACTAATCCAGTTTTCACTCAATTTCTTATACTTAGTTTGAAAACTATTTTAGAGAAAAGTATATTTGAAGCTCAATTTTTGATTTATTTTTAAGCAAGGGAAACAAATTTGAGTGGGTCGAGGTCAAATCAGTCAGACCTCACATTCCAGTATAGTGAATTATTCACAGCCAACTAGTGCTAGTCACCGTAAAAGCAATCTTCAAATTACAAATACAGGTGAATATAGTAACAGTACTTTTTTTTTTTTTCAACTCAGATGTTTATATTTTTTAACACTTTAACACCCAGTTTATATCTTTTGTAGTTTTTCAAACAACAATTATTGAGTTGTGGACCGACATTAAGGAGCAAAATATCCATATTCTGGAAAAACTAAATAAAAAAGACAACAACACTGTTAATTTGTACCTACCAGTAGCTTTGCCATTGACATCCAACAATGATTTATTAGCACTAGAAAAATTCTTTAAAGAAAATGACTAGGCTGCTTTAGTAAGTACATTATTCTATTTTATTCTTGTTAATTCAGATAAAAGTACTGCTTTTCCCAATGCCGCTTTAGTTGGGAATACGGCGTACAATAAATGTAAGTAGCTTCCTTACTGCCTATTTACTTGGCAAGTTGGGAAGTAAATTGAAAGTAAGGAAGTCCGGTAGTATTCAAAAATATCTATTAGAGAACAGTGGCGGCTATTCGGAGGAAGTAGGGGAAGTGCCTCTTCCCAAAAAAAACCTGGCAAATTTTTTTTAACTCACTTTAAAAATCAATACTATATACTGATTTTCAATATTAAATCTAATTCATTGCATTAAAAATTATCAATAATTGCAATGTTAAATTTAATGCATTCGTAGTATTGCTGCTCGTCAGAAACCTAGAGGCAAACACAAAATGAAATGATATACTTGCGCGTATTAAGCAAACCCGTATGTGGGCCACCCGCAACGGCAGCAAACTCTTTTGTGTCGATCTACCAACGGAAGAGCCACGTGCGAGCTCGGTAAAAATCTTCCAGCAAGAAACGAAAACAATGCCTGAAAATAATGCGTTGCTATGGCAACGAGAGTATCGCATGTACGAATACCGCGCCTCTAGGGAGGAGCCGCAGTTTAACGCTTCCGTTCGTATTTTACGTAAAGTAGATAGCTTTATTCAATATTTTATCGGCGGCCTTTTATTTTATTCTTTGAAGGAGTGGTGTGTGTGTGTGTGTGTGTGTGTGTGTGTGTGTGTGTGTGTGTGTGTGTGTGTGTGTGTGTGTGTGTGTGTGTGTGTGTGTGTGGTAGAAAATGAATTCGTTTGGGCCCGTTAGTGACACTGTTTGTAGTTTGTTAGAAACCCCATTTTCCCGTGAAGATGACAAAAAGGACCTTTTAATTACGGGTCGAGAAACAAGTGTGCTCACAATTAGTGCCAAAAAAAACCTACAATATCCATTTCTTGGTTTTTTGGATGCGGTGCCTGTCTTACTTTTCTCTAACTGACACTTCCCCATTTTTTTTACCCACGAGCCGTCACTGTTAGAGAAATAGCTAAAGAGTTTGGCTTTTCATGTTAGCATCGCTGAGAATTTTTCTTTTTTTATTTACATTCAAATTTCTAAAATATTATAAAGTGTTTTTATATACGACCTTTCTAAAATAATGGCGGCTTTTGGTTACTTATAAAAATACAAATATTTATTTAAATAGTAAAAATTGTACAGTTCCAGTAGGAAACAGGTAGCAGTCTTTCCTCTATAATACTAATCACATATATTAAGTAAAGTTAAACAATACAATTATTTTTCGGCCTAATTTATGTGTTCCAACAAAGGCCATCCCGTTTATCCCAATTATCCAACGGGCTTTCTTTTAATATCCTGATGCATTATACAGTCACTCTCTGAGAGAAGCCACTACAGTATAACTGGAAGTGGCCTTTATCTAAAATAAAAAAGATTGTAATGAAGAACCCCATGCTATTTTACAAATTTTAATTCTGAATATTTATTTAGAATCCATAATAGCCCATCGTCGTGATACACACTGTATAATCTGCAAGGGCATAGACCCTTTTTCTCTAACATAATACAATTATAGTATGACATAGTGCCCACTTCGCATATTTTTAGAATTGTTTTATATAAAAAAAAACAATGTAGATCATCTTATTTAATATTTGTGTGCCTCTTTCAGAGTTCATATTTGGCAACCCTTGGAGGAAAAGACATTCCCTCGAGAACCAATCGAATATTGAAGTCACTTCTTACTGATGAAATAGCATCTTTATATAACTATTATGGGAAGAGGAATGAAAAATTTGCCTTCGGAGAATTAATCATAAAGGACTGCATTTTACGTAAGTTGCAATTAATTTTATATACTATGTCCCAATAAATCTACATTCTACGTTAGTGGCTATATATAGGGTGACTCATATATTTGTGACAATAATTTTCATTAGATTGTAAGTATTCATGTGATGGTTTTAGACAAGTTGAAAAACAATTAAACACTGAATTTAAAAAATGGAAAAAATGATTTAAAATGAAACATACTGTATTTTATTTTCTTGGAATCTACTTAAAATGTTAGGCCAACAAAAAAGCATACCCTGTACATACATTTAATGGTTTTCAATATAATTGCTTTTAAACATTGCCATTTTTTAGCTTAGTGTGGCTGAGCATCAAAATATTGGGAAAAGTCAAAAAGTTCAAATTCATATCAAAGCAAATTTATATCAAAAATTGGTAAATTTCCTTTACGCGGAACTTCCCTCGTTATGAATTTTTCCTGTTATTAGGAATAGTGAAGTGTGGTCCAATTTAGTTCAGTACATAGTCATTTAGTAACACTTAAGTCTTTTAAAATATTTTTATTCGCCGCCATTTTATTAGATCATATTGGATTTCTACCAATATTTTACCAGTTTCTACTTATGCCACACTTGATTTTTGGGCTTATAAATAGTTTTTATATTAACACACACCACCATTTAGTTACGTCATTTTGAATTCGTACCGGTTAATCCATCCCTATATCACATTTAATTTTTCTGCAAAATTTAAAATCAGTTGAATAAGATTTTTTACCTTGATTTTTTTTAAATTTTATTTGACCGCCGTTTCGTTCTGCTATCTTTCGTACCAGAATTTATCAGCTTATCTCAATATCACACTTAATGCTTGCACAAAGTTTGAAATTAATATAATAAGTGGTGTTTTCAGGCTGATTTTTTAAATATTTCAAAAGGCCACCTTTTTGTTTCGCTATCCTATATTCATATCTAAATGATACCAGTTCATTCTTATATAACACTTGATTTTTTTTGCAAAATTTAAGGTAAATTGGATAATTAGTTTTTTCAGTAATAATTTTTTTAATGTTTCAATAGGCCGCCATCTTATTCCGGTATATTGGATTTTAACAGAATATTACCAGGTCATCCCCACACGAATTTGAAGACACTCTGATAAGTAGTTTTTAAGCTATGCCGTGAACTGCCAGACAAACAAACCGAGAGACGGACCGACGGAAATGATACAACATATTTTTTGGCATCTAGGGACTCTAAAACGTGAAGATATGTAAAACCTGAGAAGACGATTTTTCACCATTACAAATATTATGTTTAGCCACCATTTTGTTTCGTTATTTTGAATTAGTACCACAGTTTTACTAGTTCATCTGTACATCATAATTATCCATGACACACAAATCATTCCATTAAGTAGTTTTTCAGGCTGAATATTTAAATATTTTAGTAAGCCGCCATTTTGTTCGGCCATCTTCGATTCGTGCCAAAATTTTACCAGTTGATTCCTACAAACTAACTTGATTTTTGTTCAAATTTGAGATCAATTGCATAAGTAGTTTTTTAGTAATAATTTTTTTAACATTTTATTATGCCGCCATTTTGTTTTCCCATATTGGATTTTTACCAAAATATTACCAGGTTATCCCTATATGATTAATTTTTGACCAAAATTTGAAATCAATCGAGTTAAGCTATGCCGTGAAATGACAGACAGACGGACAAACCGACCGACGTAATTGATAAAACATATTTTTTGGCATCTAGGAACGCTAAAACGTGAAGATACATAAAACCTGAAAGGGTGATTTTTCGCGATTACAAATATTTTATTTAGCCGCCATTTTGTTCTGCCTACATAATACTCGATTTTTGTCAAAATTTGAGATAAATTGGATAGCAGGTTTTTAGTAATATTTTTTTTAACAATTCACTGGGTTGCCATTTGGTTTTGCCATATTGGATTTTTACCGAAATGTTACCAGGTCATCCCCATATGACCCTGAATTTTTAACCAAAATTTGAAGTCAACAGGATAAGCAGTTTTTTAGGTTTACTTAATTATATATATTTATTCATATCATCTATTAATTAAGAATTTTCTTGCTTCCATATAACGCTTCCGCATCATATCCTTCGGAAAATTAAAACTGAAGCGATTTTGATTTCTGCTATGAAGACAGATAATTTCTCACATGCCCAACAATGTAAGTGTATTGTATTACTAACATCGATTGGAAACGCTGGTTTCCTTTGCATTTGCCCTGATATATTTCCACCTTTCGACAGTTTTTGCAAGAAAGTGTAATTTTAGGATTGTTCAATTTTCTAACATTTACCTAATTTTTAAAATTTGTTACCAGGTCATCCTCATATGACCCTCAATTTTTGAGCAAAATTTGAAGTCAATCGGATAAGTAGTTTTTTAATTTTGCCGCGAACAGACAGACCGACAGACAGACAGACAACATCTAGAGACCTTGAAACGTAAAGATCTGAAAAAATTTTTTTACTTCGCTTTAACGAGGGAAGTAAAAACTGTTAGATATAGGTACCTCGTATCTATAGGAGAAGTTATATCAAGTAGGCTTAAAAATTCACATAGAGTTCAATAATATAATAAAATACAAGGTTTTTCATTAAAAATTTCGATTTTTATAATTTTTTAAAATTTCGAATTTCAGGTTTTCATTACATATCCAAATCCTATACGAAGACCTCCACTACTTATATTTTTAAGGTTTTTTTTTTATATATATATATATATATATATATATATATATATATATATATATATTTTATATTATATATAAAAACTATTAATGTAGTACGTAGATCTAGTTAAAACTAGGGTAGGTTATTTTTTCAAAAAATGTAGAAAACTAATTTCTTATTTGTTAGGAGCAATGAAAGTCAGCCAGCAGGCTCAGAAGGTGCTGAAATAGAACGGCCATAAAATCGTGGTTAAAGCATGCTCAAGAGTGCTTTAAAAGGCGAATAGAAAGAAGTTAGTTTGATTTAAAATATGAATAGTAGAAAGGCCTGTGTTGGCAAAAGACAGTTTTATAGGCGTGTTGCTTTAAATACTCAACACATATTTTAACAGCTTAATGAATGTGTTGAAAATTGTAATGCACCAGATTCCCCTTTGTTTCAATCTGATACTGCTAATAATATTTGCGACACTTTTTAAAACGTTAGCCCTGGTAATTCAACATTTATGCCCTTTTTATACAAACAGTAAAGTTGGAAAATATTACCTTTGAACAAAAGTCTTTATATTTTTCTTGTAGTGTTTTAAATGATGAATTTAAAGTTATTTGTAACGCTAGCATACCCATCACCTGTTCTAGTTAGTACCAACAATTTAGTAAATTCTCTTACCCAGTGGATACTAAAATACCATGTGCCACATATAGCCATTACAAATCTAATACATAGTTTATCCCCTTTCCATCTAGAATTGCCATTAGATTGTAGAACCTTTGGTTTATTATTATAAACCACATTGGTTTATTAAAACATGGTCTGAGTAACATACTATCAAAATTTAAAAATATAAATGTATTGGGAGACTCGCTTGAACTTAGTTTTAATGTTGATGGTGTATCGCCATTCCGTAGCAGCAGTGTTCAGTTGAGGCCTCTTTCATGCCTAATTAAAAATCGAAAAATTAAAATAAGACCATTCTTTGTAGAAATTCTAAACCAAAAACCATTAGAGGCATTTTTGCCAGAAATTATCAGGGAGCTTTCTGATATGAAATTAAAATCCACAGTTCTGTATGTGAGGCTCTAGCGCGGACTTATTTGAAAAATATCAAAACTCATAACGGATATTCTTCTTGAGGAAAGTGCACCGAAGTTGGGGAATATCATGGAAGAGTCGTTTTTCCATCTATTACGGCTAATGGCAGGACTGATGAAACATTTTTAAATCAAGAAGATCACGTAGGTCATTCTCCTCTCTTGCAATTACATAGTGGGATGGTATCATCCTTTCCTAATGACTATATGTATTCCGTATATTTAGGAGTAATAAAAAAATTACTTAATATTTGGATAGGTGGTCAAAAAAATTACATAAGGATAAAACTGAATGCCAATTCAGTATGTATCATATCTAAACGATTAGCTTCTCTCAGGCCAATGGAAATGAATAGGAAGCCACGCAATGCATTCAATGCATAATCTACCTCGGTGGAAAGCCACTGAGTTTGGTACCTGTTTAGTGTACGTTGGTCCGGTTATCATTAGTGGTGTGTTAGATATATCAGTTTTCGAACATTTTCTTTTGTTGCATTGTACTATAACAATTAATTTATCAGAAAATCACATCGAAGGTATTGTTTTAAACTTAGTACAAGAGCTTCTTTGCAAGTTTGTACCTTACAGTAAAAATATTTATGGGATAGAATTTTTGGTCTATAATGTACCATCGTCACCAAACGTAACTGCGATAAAAATTACCCATTTTACTCTCCTGAACTATTATTCCAAGTTAACCTAGAATGGCAATGCCAAAGTTAACCTAGGATTGGAATGTCAAAGTAATTTTTTTTATTTTGACACTATCTTTTGCTTTTGATTTAAAAGCAATATTTATCTTTTTATATTTATACTTAATTTGTCCAATTTATACACCATGCCGAAGCTAACAGAGGAACAAAAGTCAATAATTTTTTTTTACTAGAGAAATTGCAACAGAAGAAAGAAGAAATACCATTTCGTTAACCAAGCAAAAAATTGCATAATATGCTGGTATCATTAAGAAACCAAATAGGCGGGACGTCCAAAAGTTTCAACACCAAGACCATGAATTGGTGCAGTTCCTTAGAAACCATCCTTTTCAAACAGCAGTAAAGGCTAAAGAAAAAATCAATTTCCCAGGTTCTGCAAATACTGCAAGAAGAAGCATACGGTTATAAAACCTAAGAAATCGTACTGCTTCTAATAAAATATTCCTTGGCATAATGGAACACTGCGCGTGTATAGACCTGTTGGGATGAGGTCTGATGAGAGATATACACGGAAAATAAACCAGAGTGGTCTTTTTTCTGTAAACGTTTGGAGATGGATAAGTATCAGGGGTTCAGGAGTGTGTGCAGTGATTGCAGAAAGGCTTAATGCACATATTTACTGCAATGTACTAGAAAACATTGTTACCTTCTGTGAGGCCAGCTTTTGGAGACAACTTTGTATTTCAACATAATAATTCCTATACATAGAGCAAGAATAGTGCAAAATACATTGCGAAATCAGATTATTGAAACTTTGCCCTGAATTTGAAAAAGCCCTGATCTGAATCCATTTGAAAACCTCTGGGGGCAAATGACCAAACTAATTTATAAGAAAGGATTTTGGCCTCGTAGTCAATATGATCTTCGACAATCAATCGCTCGAGCTTTGAACGAAATAACTTGTATAAAAGTTTATGGTTAGGTTATATTTGTAAAATATATTTATATTCGGAGGTGGTTTATACAGAAAATAAAAATTAAATAAGAAATAAGAACAACTGCTGCTGCCAAACATATTTTTTGCCAGCTATTCAATTCAATACTGCAGAAACTCATCGTCTTTAACCTAAAATTCATAATTTCACAGGAAAAATCATATAGAAGTTCAAGAGCTAATATGATGCTGTCCCAGTTACATTTGGTGACGATGCTCTTTCCGATTTGATAGATGGACCTCTCGGTAATTTCTCAGCTTTCACATTTGAATTTTTCCAAATTTGACGCCTATATTAAATCCCCTCATATACCCTGAAACAACTTATTAATAGAGTAACAGAAGTCTCAACTTTGTCAAATAATGATGTTTATAATAATGAATGAAATTATGAAATTCCACATGTATCAGGTCTCTTAAGAAACGGCTGGAATATTTTTAAACAGCATTTAAAAGTCATAATGACTGGTGACTGGTCATTGAAAATATTATAAAAGTAAACCTCAGCAAACGTATACAATAATATTCATGTCATAAATTTAAATTTTACTACGTCGCTAGCCCGTCAGAAAAAGGCATTACAACGTTGCTATGACGTCATAAATTTAAATTTTACTACGTCACTAACGCCAGAAAAATGACATCACTGGGCTGTAACTTAGGCCCGTCGCTGACACGTTATTTTTACGTGATATTTAACGTAACTTTAAGGCGTAAAAGCTACCTGGTACATGACATGATTATGAGGTTTGTAACTGGGGAATGTGTACAGAAATATGACAGAGTCTTAAAAATTAATCTATTATTAGTTATGATTTTACGTCGTGTTTATTATTCCAGGTTTTGCCTGTTTTTACGTTCGAAATTCCTTTGTGTTTTTGTTGGTTTTTGATTGACAATTAACGCGGCACCTGTTAGTTCAAAGAATGGTGAGGATGGGTATTGAGGACAATGAAACTAAAAGGGAAATTGCTTTAAACCGTAGAGCAAATATGGGTTTTCCGGCTGTTCTAATAAATGAGGTAACAAGAATATACATTAATTGCAACTTGTCAGTTAATAATGAAGTTGGAGTGATTGAAAATGATCCTACTAGTTTAAGGCTAAATGTTATCGTATCCCGTTTGAACAGTTGTTCCATTTGCGTCCATCAACTGGCTGATCTAAAGAGACTGTCGAATAAATGTCGGGCTTATATGTTTGCTGTTCGAAATATTTACCCCTCAGAGAACATGGTGTATGCCAGCACCATTTGAATGAAGATGACATTATATTTCGGCAGTTTCGTCTTGATCTCTCCTACATTAACAGTTGCCTGTTAGGATCAACGGAAATCAAATGCAAATTCCGCTGCAGGAATTAAAAGGCTTAACCAGCAACAGCCAATGGAGATTTGAGGAGGAAAACAGTCTGACGGACGAAGAATTTGAATCGATAAGTCCAATATCAAAACAAGACTTTTTAGATTTGTATGGCTTTTGCAAGCAACAGAAGAATGGTGTACGATTTATCACCAAAAGAGATCTAATAACTTGTCTATGTAAATTGAAACAAGAGGTATCAGATGAATTTCTAAAATTTATTTTTGATTACCAATCGCGACCTGCTGTAAGCATGACCGTAGAGAAGCTGGGCCAGTCTCTAGGCATTCGAATTTTGCGGGATTCCGTAGGCCAAAACTAAATAACCAGAGCCAGCTACATACAGGAGCACGTTACTGAATTTGCCAACGCTTTATATAATCTGGTTCCTGATGAAGCGGAAGTCATTGCCTATATTGATAGTACTTATTTAGAAATCGAGAAGAGCTCAAATTTTCAAGCTCTTCGTCATACAAAGGATATCATGAAAATGTGGTAAGGGTGAGGATATAGTCAAGATTTCGAAACCCCACAAAATATCAACTGTGGATTCATTACGAACCGTAGGGATATGTGCACATGTACAAAGCGTCGCGTGGTTCTTGGGTTATGCCAGGCATCAAAATGTCAGATTTCCGTCAACAGCTCTGCTAAATAACATTTTGGATGCGCATCACAGACACGAAAACCAAATGGATGTGCAATAGTTTAGAAAATAGTTTTTGTGAGTAGGTAATTAGTTGTAGCGGAAAGGTTTGCCCTAGTTGAGTATTACGTTTTATTTATCATGTTTTATTAATATAATTGAAAATAATATTTGCTGTTGCGTAATTCTAGATAGTTTCAGGTTTTGGTTTCGTTTACCTTAAACGCGCCTATGTCTCGATTTATGTTGAAGTTATAGGTTCGTTTTTATTAGATATAAGCGAATAACACATAAAAATACTAGTGTTGTGAGCAGGTGCCATAAAATGAACATTACTTACTTGTTGAATAGAATGTTTAGTTTAAACAGACGAGTTATAATTAATCGCTATTTAGACTTTTGCTCCGAATGCCCTGTACATATTGTCACTTACCTGCTTTTGAATCACCCTCTTAGTTATTTTAAAGCTCAAAATATGTGAAAAATTACAATATTTTATTAATTAGCCGTTACAACGTTAGAATAAGTAATTCCTTGTAAGTAATATTCAATTTTATTTTAACTGGGGCACTCTGTAGAATAGCCTAAAACTTAAACTTAGAAAATTCATTATGATGTCAAAAGTACAATAAACTAATGTAACTTAACCTGCTACTATTTTCTTTTTATTGTTTTTATCATCTGAAACATGCTTGTGTTGGCACACTTTTTTTGGTCTTTGATTTGGACTACCCTGTAGATACTTCGCGGGCCAACAAACTTCAAACCATGATTCTATCCTCTGAAGGTATGTATTTTTAGCCAAATAACACGGATTTGCACTTATTATTCATGTTTTCTAAAAATGTTATTTGAAGTAAAGTAGTATATTATTATTGTGATTTTTTATATTTTCGAGAGGCTTATCTTTAAGTAGTCGTGACCGGTGACTTCCCCAAATATTTGTGGAAATAATATCAGTAGGGATAGGACGCTAACAATATCAAACAATTTCACCTATACCGGTTTTCAATCTACTTAGTGCGGGGTCCTTTCTGATACCATTGGAAATAAACATCTGTGACATTCGTTGTCAGCATTAAGTCTACTATAGTCTACATCGGATCTAATTATGCATTATTTCTCTTCATTACAACAAATACTGATTCTCGAGCACTTTTACACGGTTCTGTGACCGATATTTTGTATTTTATTTATTATAACAATTTTTGTATCATTGGCAACACCTGATAGCTTCGCAATCTATCGGTTCTAATGACTTCACAATCTGACATTTCATTAAGTTCTGTATTTAATATCTTTGCCAATCTACATTCTATGTATAGCCACTAATTCATCTAATCGGATCTTCTCATCCTCACTTAAAGTAGTTTGCATTTGTTTAACCTCTACCTGTAAAAAAGATATTAAACATAATCCAACAATGATCAGGTTATGACAAATTCCATGAGACATCTGAATCAGCAATGAGAATTGATTATTTGGAGAAGTGAAGGATATTTGGGACTGAGATATATTTTTTTAAAGTTGGGTCTGACATGTGGTGAATAGATGCCATACAAGTTGCCAGGGAAAAAATATTCTTAATCTTATAAGAAGAAACATAGTTGTGAGCTCGATGTCATCATGCAGTGGAGAGCTTATTTAAGTCAATATAAAAGTTAAAACAATTTTTTGATTTAAGGGTTTACTGCTCACTTGAATAATGAGGATGAAGTATGGAAACTATTTTTGGGATAGTAAATATGATTGTGCCTTAATGGGGTTTAACTGACCGAAGTTCATTTGCTTTCCGTTTAACGATTTTTAAAAAGATTTGGAACATCCAGTTTGATAATGATTTAATGTCAAATAAAACGGTGTTCTGTAGAAGCGTCTGGGTGGATTGGAATATCACATTCCCCATTTCGGTTAGTGTGATAGCATGTTTTGAATAGGTTTATTGATAACGTTGGTAGAACATTGGCCAAGTATTGTTTTCTTCGGATTTGGGGATATGTCACTTGGAAGTTTTGAGTACCAGCTTCAACAATTCAAAGTTCATATGCTAACAGAGTCACGATTTGTTTTAAATAGATATTGATCAATGGTAGAGGTCAACATAAACCGGTAGTTTATCTTATCATTCGAAATTTGATATGCTGATATATCTTCGAGAAAAAAAACAGTATATAAATAAGAATCAACACAAAAGTAGATACCACGTATAAAACAAAACTAAAAAAGGAGGGAAATTAAATAATGCGATTTGAAGAATAAAATTAACATTCTACTCTCGTTTGTGTTGATTAATTCGTACTATTAGGTATAATAATTTTTATTACCCTTCCTTTTCAAAAATAGTAACTTAAAATAGAACTATTAGTTTTTAAATACAACGGCTAGTTCAAAAGTATGTACAAAATGTCATTATTTAAACTTATTAGTATGAAGAATCTTTAATAAAATGTGAATAAAAAAGTCATGAGGAAAAATATACCCACCCACTAACTTCTATAACTGAATTCACTGAAATAGGAATTACAACATGGCTGTGGTTGTCTTCTATTGTTTCTGCACCCTCCGGATTAGTACTGTTGACAAGAAAATCAAACTCGTATTTTTGACCCAATCCTTCTCTGTGATATGGTACGAAAATAATCTTGAACGTGATCTGAAAAATTATTGTGCTATATTAAAGAAACTGATCATTATAAGCATCCACACTAAAACTAGTATTGTAAAGTCAATAATCATCAGTTTTACTTTAATAATAAAGTGGCTTTGATAATCTTCACTATCATGGTTTGGTATAGAATATTGTGCCCACTAAGCTAGAGTTTTTGTTGAACCAAAAGAAATTCAGAATAACACTTGAAAATTACACGTCAGAGTAAGCAACACAACAAATAGAGGGAGGATCATGACCGAAAAGCAAGTACACAATGCAGCCCAAAAACTGAAAACCAGTAAATCAGCAAATACATATAGCACCAGAATAAACTTATTAAATACATTATCCATGAATACATCAAACTGTCCTATAACATATTGGAGTACGGGAGGTGGTAAGACGACTGAATGACAAGCATATTACAGTACGTAGGCCCACCTAAGTACAAAGTCATGATACTACTAGTACATGTCTAAAGTTTGTTCGCCTAATTATTGCAAACGAATTGGGCTTAATAATAAATAGGAACTAGTGCGAATTTACAAAAATTGTCAACTTCTCTGTCTATTAATAATGAAAAAGGTATTTGAGATGGCTCTTTAGTTTAACACTTCTTTCTAAATTTGCTTTATATAGCCAACGAAACTTTTCGACAGAATACAACAGACGGATATCATAAAAACCTTACTGGAAAAATATACCTTAAAAATATATACATTTATTAAAAAATTTAAATTCCAGAAAAACAACACAAATTGTATTGAACAGGATACTAAAATATACAAGACATTTAACTGAGAAATAATATCTTTGGAAACTGAAGTGGATCAAGGTATTATTGACGTTACGCACGTTGGCTTATGATATTAAATGGATTAACACAAACTATAGGACTATTAAATTGTAGTATAGAGATAAAAATAAATAGGAAATCCAGGACAACTTCTAAAGAACATTTACATTGCAGACTTACTATAAATAACAGTACCATCAAACACATCATGTCGTTTAACTACCTGAAGTAAGAAATGTCAAACCACTTTTCTTTGAGGGCTATCCGGAACAACCAAAAAAATAGGATCTACCAAACGTAAACTGAGATCGAAATAGGCAAGTTCAGTGTAGGAAGAATTAACATACACCAAGTATACATGATAAAATTACCAAAACTGTTCGAAATAATATACGCATTGCAGAAGACTATAGATGCTTTGGCAGCATACATATCTAGCAATCTAAATCCCAGAAAAATCAAGTAGAGTTTGAGAAGACAAAATCAATTGCCGGAGGATAAAAATTATCAGGAATGCCAATTTCTGCATGTAGTGCCTCATATATATATTTTTTTTAAAAAGTCTCCCATGTTTAGTGATAGAAACAGTCTTGATATAGACTTTCACAGTACCACAAACATTTACACAATCACCTAGATTGTGTATTGAAGCTTGAAATAACTGGTCTTAAAAATTGCAGTTGTATCGGCATTTACGTGCTTAAATTTAATTCTTGACCCACGATTCACTATTTTTTAATTGTCATTTACAACAATTCGGAAATAATGTTCTTAATATTATTCCCATTAATAGGTCTCCTTTAGATTGAGTTGGCTATCGTGGACGTTTAAAATATGCCTTATAAAGGTAGTAAGATTTAATACTGAAATTTTCCTAGCATAAGTGTTTGAGGTGCAATATTAGTGAATCCCACTTTCCCTTTCAAAGAGGAGAACAATGATTAAATGTTTAAAAAACTGTACGATTTTGTATCTAAAATATATTTACTTACAATCCTTCCAGCTGGCAATGGATTTCCAATATCACAAGAGATGGTTCTGTTTTCGCCAGCCCTACAGAAAATTCCGACATCTTTTTCGAATTCGGTCTTTTTGTAATATACGCCTTCTGGATAAACAAGATCAAACGTGGTTTCGTAAGAATCTTCACCGAAATTGGACACAGTTACGTCGAATTCTAAATTGGTATTCGAATCCAAAAAGTATTTATCCATGTTTCTGAAATAGAACATTAGGTATGTGTTAAAATAGGTAAAGTGTTGAAGTGGCGGTTTGTTAATAAGAGCTGCAGTACTGGGGTAAATTTCAAAAAATAATAATAACAATATGTTATCTGCGTATCCTCATACGACGGATACTACGTCAAGCAGCCGTTATTGCACTGTGTTTTGTTGCTGCCAAGCCAACAGCAGCTTGCAGCAAACATATGTGATATTGTTGTGATCTTAAAGCGACCAATAAACCACAAACTTTCTACAAAATGCCAAGTTGCAAAGAATTTTACCGGCAGTGTTTCGTCTGAATAGGGATGTGCCGTACTTGCTTGCTACTCAGTTCTAAACATTATACTGTTTCACAAAGAAATTGTTAAAAGTACTTGTAGAGAGAGAGAGAGAGAGAGAGAGATAAATGTTTCCACTCTGAAACGGATAAAAACGTTTAGGAGTACAATGTGTCAAGACAGGCTTAATGCCTTAGCATGTTGTCAGTTGGACAGAAACTTTTTCAGTCTATTTCTGATTAAAATCAACGAAAATTAAAAAATTATTCATTTAATTACGGATTTTATTATGTGGAGTGCAGGCAATCACAAACAGTGTTTTTTTTTTAAATTTTATGTTGACTTTGTTTGAATATTGAGAGGCATATTGTATATCGAATCACAAACGCCGACACGTGAGTTATTATTTAAATTAGCTAAATTATATATTATATTTCATTTTCGACATAAACTGTAGGTTTCTGTCACTGTCACTTTCTAAAGCCACGAGTCACCACTTCGTGTTACCAATAAAATTATGCAAATTTCAAAATCAGTGTGTTGATGGGTTCAATTTTCAGCTAACCACGGAGGAGGATATATTCCAAATAATAAAGTGCATTAAATCTAGGGCATTTGGGATAGATAAACTCAATATAACTCTTATTCAATTATGTCCCTGTCCTTTCCTTTATTCATATTATTGTCCTTTCCTTTACTCATATTATTAATGAATGTATTTTAAAGAATTACTTTCCTTTACCTTAGAAGCAAGCAAATTACCCACCTACCCGTCAGCCAACATACAGAATTTAGCCAGTTACGATCAATAAGTATCCTCCTTAATATTTCAGTAGTTCTAGAAGAAGTGATGGATAAAAAAATGCATTCTTTCTTAAATCTAAACTATATACTACCCGCTAAACCAGCCAGGTTTCAGTCCTAGATATTATTGTGAAACAGCCTTGGCAGGATCACCATCCTTTTTTGCTATGATTTTGCTAGATTTTAGCAAGTTTTTCGATGTGCTTAACCATGAGATACTTCATTATATTGGATTTAGTGAAAACTCTTGTCAATGTCTAAATTCATTTCTATCAGATCGTACGCAGCGAGTGGTTTATAAAAACGAAGTTTCCGACCATCTAAATATTTAAATAGGAGTGCCTAAGGATAGCATTTTAGGACCTTTACTTAACACAATTTTTAAGTCTAATTTTGTTAGTTTTGTTAAGCATTGTAGTTACAATTTTTACGCGGATGCAATACGCAAATATACTTTTATTTTCTTTAGCACGATATTAATAAAGCAGAGAATATAATTAACACTGATTAGCAGAGTTTTTATAATGTAGCTACTAGGCACTTACGTAGATTAAATCCTAACAAATATGCGGTAGTTACTTTTGGAAACATACGCAAACTAATAATAATAAAAATCATGACAATCAATATTAGATAATACTCCACTCTCATTCTCCAATTCTGTTAAAAGTTTGGGATTAATAATTGATTTCAAATTGCGTTTTAAACATAATATTACTGCTAAATTAAAAGCAGCATACAGTAATTTAAAGGTTATTTATAAAAATATTTTATTCCAGTTTAATCACTGCAGTGCAGTTTTTGCACCATGTCCCGATAGACTGGATCGCTATCGAGTTCAGAAACTATGTCTTAGAATTCATGTCTGCGGCTAATATATGGCTTGAAAAGAAGGAATCATATTTCACCTTATTTGGCTGCATCGGGGTGGCTTAATATGTTTAACAGATTTAGGTTACGCCGTGCTAGTTTTTGCTTTAACGCAATAAAACGTAGATCTCCTCCTTACCCCCATAAAAAAATACTTTCCTCACTGATGTGCACAATTTAAATTTGAGAAGAAAGAATATTCTTAGAGTGCCACAAGATCGAAAGGAGGTTTTTAAAGGATCATTTACTTACAATATCAGTGGTTTGATTAAATCTTTAGATTTTGCTGATTTCCGCTGGTCAACCCGGACTTTTTGGGGCACTTTTAGGTCACGTCTTCTTGCTGCCCAATCGCATTAACATTTTATATATACTTAAAAAGAAATCGTTGCTCTGTATCTGGGGCATACCTATACATTTTCCTTCTTTCTTTTATCTGCGCTTTTTCTGTTTCTCTTACTATTATATTCTTTTTTCTTTTTTTATTTTCCTTTAGTCATATTTTTTTATCTCCTATGCATCGCGTCTAAATATTATTTTAAGACATAATGTAGCTGTACTGTTTCCCAAAGTGTTTAATTAATTTGAGGCCTGAACAGTATCTTGAGCTATGTCGAGATATATGTTTTTTTCATACAAGGCCTATTATTAGCCAGTAGTTTAACTTTCATTTGTATATATACATGAATGTTTTAATACTGTAATGACATTATAAAAGTAAATGTATTATTATTATTATTATTATTATAAAACATGTAAATTATTAAAGATTGTCGCAAAAGTCAGAAACGCTGAAATTTGAATAAAGGTACGTTTTGAATTAGGGGATTAAAAACTTCAAAACAGTATCAATATTTTGGAAACTAAAAAAAAATATTTTGTAATAACAAACCCGCTATATATTGGTAATCAGTAGAGTAATTAAGTTGGTGTAAATAAAAACTGGTACTAACTTGCAACCGAACTTCGAATAGAGTCTCGAACCATAAAGCTTCGTACAGATTACAGCGAACAACGAACTGGGAGAGGGTGTAGGAATTATATTATTCAATAAGTGTAATAGCCTAGTCAGCAGAGACAGTTTTGGAGTTGTAATATATTTATGAACTGATTTTTCACTACTAGTACCTTTCGAGAGGCTGTTTAGGATTGAACAGAGTGTTCAAACGTAGACCGTCTGGTCCATAAAAAAATGGTAAAAAAGCCAATATCTTCCAAATTATCGCAGATAGAGCAAAGTAGATGACTACCTAAAAAAAGGTGTAGATTTTTTTCTGCAGACCTCATAGTTTTTGCGAAAATTGAGCTTGAAAAAAAATGTTTTTTTTTAAGTTATTTTATGTAGCTACGGATGTCTTCTTCCAAACAAATTTTCAATTTTAAATAAAAAAATCATTTTTACTCGAGTTATTGCAAAATTTTTCCGCGCTGTTGTTAATAAATTCAAACATTTTTCTCTTGGTCCGAAAAGGGGGGGAGAAGAAAATCAATGATGGCTTTAAATTAATTTAAACTGTTACATTTTTGAAAAAAATAATAATAACCTTTTTTATAGGCAATGATCTGCCTTACATTTTTTAGTAAAATAAGTTTGTTCTATCTGCAATATTTTGGAAGATATTAAACAAAAACTGACATTTTTCCGTTTGAGTCACTTTTTTTGTGAACCGGATGTCCTACGTCACATTTTTGAACAACCTCTCAAGAGGCACCATTTGCAAAAAAGAGTGCACTTTAGTATTTTGCACATCCACAACTCCCTGATTACTGGATTATAAACTCTAGCATTTAGGTCAGTTTCTAGAGTATGTCGTCGCCAGGGCTAAGTTTAAAAAATAACTGGTAAAAATATGCAAGTATAAGACACTTTCAGCTGTTATTGTCTTTCATCGCGTTTGTACCCCAAAGTGGGTTTTTTATTAAATAAATCTGGGATGAGCAAGGACAGGCAGAGGGACTACGTCAGTGAGAGAACAAAACGACATTACGGCAATGCAGCAGCGAACCCTACAACTACTATGCGATCCATCGAATGTCGATATTTCGATGAATCATCCAAGGGTGGGCGCGACTTTGTTGCAACATGAACTGGTCTACGGAAGTAATATGGTAATTCATTGAACATTACCAAACTAAGTTATTTGGGATGCAAAAAATAACGATCATCTTAAGATATTGTTAAAAATTATGCCTGGAATGAATCAATTGCAGATTTGTCCACTCACGCAGATTATGCGAAATATGAAGAGAAAGAGCAAACATTTTAATTTCCGGTCTAACCGGAAGTTGATGTCAGTTTATAAATATCGAAAAACTAAGATAAGAAAGTGCAAATCGTTTTGTTATATATCAAACAGTAAAATAGATTTTTTCCTGCTGGTTAAATTGCTCAAAATGTCAAATTTCATGTACACAACTGCAGATTATTGTATCCAAATATTCTTTAGATATTTTGCTGGACGTATGAATTAACCTCTATCAAATTTCAGTGCAATTATATACAAGGTGAATTTTTGGTTGATACCTATGAATAGGTATATTAATTTACTATTCCCGTCTTGGAATTCTATTTTTTTAAAAATATTCTTTTAATTAAAAATGTCCAAATCTAAACAACACTCTCAAATTACTACTTAAAAGGATAATACTGATTGGATATGGTTTAGTTTTTTAACTTAGACACTTTGTTTCTTTCTTTATGTTCTTTTATCGCATCACGAAACGATTTTCGTGTAAGAACGCACTATACTCAGGTGCTTGAAATGATATTGCGTTTTGATAGTCAGATGTTCCAAGTTCACGTTTTGGTTCTTGCAATTGTTTTTTTTTAGATTTCCTAAAGGTGAATAATTACTTTTTACTCCATTAACGAAATACTTTTGATATCCCAATTAAATTTCCAAGAAACGATGTTTGAAATTTAACTGAAACACCCTGTACAGTTTTCGCGGCAGTGTGCTATTTTCTCGTAAAACTAAAGATGCCGTTAACAAAATTTCCATAGCCCTTTTAGTTTTTAAGATACAGGGCTAAATTGAAAATATTGCATTTTTAGGCACCCCTCGTATCTCAACTATCAGATAACTTATCGAAAATGTGAAATCTGTTTCTTATATAACTTTTCTCGTAGAACTCAATTCCGCCTTCGGAATTAGTATACAAGGCCAAGTCAAAAAGTTATCGGACCCTACTTTATTTTTTAGAAGGAACACCTTATATATTTATAGACTATAATTTTTTTTCTTGCCTTTTCAAAAATATATAAAAGTATGCACTTTTTCTCAGAAACACGCAAATAAATGACAATTTTCTGAAATTAAATGCATAATTTAATAGTAGCCTAAGGCTATTGTTTATGATAACAAACAAAAGTAAATGTCAAATGTCACATCGGTTTTTGGATCGACTTTTGGTTTATAAAGCAGTGTATAAACGTTCTTTTGGTATTTTTATTTAGTTGATAAATCTTAGGAAAATTATGAAATATATGATTTGCTCGTATATTTTATACAGAGTAATGAAAATTCTGAAGAAGCCTCGGGAATTATATTTCCAAAGGTAAGTAAGTTGTTATGGCTATTAAAATCTGTATTTTCATTATAGGTTTTTGCTTGTTAGATATCCAGAAAGAAGGCAACCGTTTTTTGAGATATTTGCTCGTTTAAAAACAAATTTAGTTAAGCACGGATTATTTGCTCACCGCGTCCTAAAACTTACAATAAAGAGAATAGGGATAGAAAAGAGATAAATGTTTTGGGATATCATTATATAGAAGCAACACCTCAGAGGATTTTGAAGAAATGTAATTATCATCCATATAAATTTAACATAGTGCAACATCGGCATCCTGGCGATGCCGAGCGCCGGGACACTGTTTTGCCAATGGTATTTGCAACAAATCGATGCTAACTATTTATTTGGCAGACTTGTTATCTGGTCAGACGAATGCTTTTTTTTCAAGTGCGGGAATGTTTACAATAACAGTCCCTCGCATAGTAAAAATCAGCATTTAATGTTTGAAAGGGCACAACAAGGACGCTTTGGAGTTCGGGTGTTTTATTTTAGGCAGACATATAGTTTATACGATTTTTAAAGGATATCTTACAGCACGTAGATATCTAGAAATCCTTGAGGAAGTTATTCCAGAACTGTTCGAAAATATTCTATTAGCCCAAATATAATGCTGTTTACCTACAGCAAGATGGTGCCCCAAGTCACAACTCTAGGCTCATTAGGGAATTTCTTGATAATAACTTTCCTTAAAGATGGATAGGTACCAACGGACCTGTTAGATGGCCTCCACGATATCCAGATCTCTCAATTTTAGATTTATTTTATGGGGCCTATATACAAATTAAGTATATAAAACACGATATGACGGCTTAGCAGAACTTCGAGAGGCAATTCATTTAGCCTTTCGAAATCTGCGAATGAGACCAATGGTTCTTTTTAACCCTCTTCAAAAAATTACAAAAATGTGCCAATTTTGCATTAGAGAAAATGGTCGTCAATTTAAACATCACCTTTAAAAATTGGTTTTCTCTGTTATTTTTTTGTGTTTGTTATATTGTTACTTTATGCTAGAAAACTGTTGTTACAAACTTACTGTTATTAAAAAACTCTATAGGTATTTTTATATAAGAAGATACCTATATGCAAAGTATCCAATTCTTCTTTAGCAATATGTAACTTTCAATTGTTTATTATTGTTATTCATGGCCTACTATTAAATGAAGCATTTAATTTCAGAAAATTGTCATTTATTTGCGTGTTTTTGAGAAAAAGTGCATTTTTGAAAAAGTAAAAAAAAAAACAAATTTTATAGTCTATAAATAGAGGGTATTCCATTTAAAAAACTAAAGTAGGGTCCAATAACTTTTTGACCGGACCCTGTATACTAATTCCGAAAAAAGAATTGAGTTCTACGGGAAAAGTTACATAAGAAACAGTTCTCATATTTTTGATAAGTTATCTGATACTTGAGATACGAGGGGTGCCTGAACATTTTCAATTTAACACTGTATCTTAAAAAGGGCTATGATAATTTTGGTAACGGCATGTTTAGTTTTACAAAAAAGTAGCACACTGTCGCAAAAATAACGGTGATACCTCGCAAAAGTACCCAAAATGGGACACCCTGTACAATAAGTAAACTTGAAGAAAAATACTTACTTCGTAATATTAATATGTAAGTTGGGAATGCAAATATTATCGTGGCCACAATTTTTCTGGATGATTATAGAATCTTTCCTAGATGGTGGCAGATTTAAATCCAAAATGGGTGTTAGTGTGGACTGTGGATTTCTAGCTTTTCGATTTTCGTACGCCTCTCTATCTTCTTGAATCATAAAATATTTCACTTCTGCTTCTAGCGGGGTTAGCTTATCCCGGATATCACTCTGAAAAAAAAATTGATGTGAGCCTCTGTTTAATACTAATTATTTTGAGTTTATCAACACAGACGCTTTTATACATAGAAAAAAAATCTGCAGTAATGGTTATAACTCTCCAAAAATACCTCTACTATCTAATTGGGGATTTTGAGAATAAAACAAAAGATTTTTTTTTGTGAACCAGCAATTATACAATCCGAGACGCACTTCTTGGTGTTAATAGCCAACCAAAACATCTTAAAGTTATTACAGTAAAGATTATCTTTGATTGAACAATTCTTCGGATGATAGAGTTAGTTGGTTTGTATTAGGGTCGGTATCATAAATCATTTAAAACCACTCGGATTACATAGTGGTAATTACTTTATGTGAGCATGAGAAGTTTTCTTGCCAAAAAGGATTTTCCGTCAAAACAAAAGTTTTGTATCAAAATAATTTGAGATTAATTTGGAGAATCTACAGATCTTGCTCTGCTGTCCTTTGCTACATGTTTTCTTACTTACTACCTAAGTTTGCATTTGCAAACTATCACAGTTACCTCTAGGGCTCTTTATTGAAATTGGGAATTATTGCTGATCTTAAACCTCATATAGCCATGCTTACTGTATAACGCATCCTAATCTGTCTGCATTGTTTTATAATACACTTTACGAAGATAACAGTGTAACAACCTAAGTGAATTTAAAAATAAGTGTCAAATTACTATTAATATTATTATTATTATTATTGAAATGGATCAGTTTCTTAACAAATGTTGGGTTCCAAGCCCATACCAGATGCATGCATTAAAAGGAGTGGGCTAGCTTCTATTAGTTCTGTGTGTTGTGCGGTAAGAGTTTTCTCACTATGTAGCAAATACTGAGCAGGACTGCCTTCTGGATGTCGATCAAGGTGTTACTATGCAGTCCTATGATTTTCAGATTCTGTTCTAGTGCTTTTGGAACTAGTCCAATTGATGATACGATGATCGGTATTACATGAATCTTATTTAGTCATCACATCTGCTGTATCTCTGTAACTTCTTCCTTGGTGATAAAGTCAAATACCGTTTGTGGGGTTTGAATTTGATCACGTTGAGATTGTATCCATGTAGCATTTTTGTTATGCTCTTTTGGTTTTTCCCAGATGTTCGACCAACATTCGGTCAAATGGTCTTTGCTCGGCAGCATTTTCTCAGTATTGGTTTGATCTTTTGTGATACTGATATCCCGATAGAACTGTCTTTGATTGGTGTTGAAAAGCCAGTTCTGTCGTTTTCTCTTTGAGCATTTGTTGTATCTCTGCAGATGTTTCGCCCTCGCTGTTAGTTTTTGCTTTAGTGTATCTTGGTACTCTAGTTTTTGTTGATGGCTGAGATCGGTAGATTTTGTACCTATCTTCTTCATGACCTTCTTAAGTCTACTGGAAGGGTGTTCATTCTTCCGAAATTCTGTGAGTCTTCCTAGTTCCTGTTTCAAATCGTCAATTGCCTTCTTAATTCTTTTTTGCCCTATGGGTTTTTGTTGGTGTGTGTGTAGCTTTGCCTGTTTTCTACTGAGAATGCACTAGTTGTTTATAGCATCTAAGGACGGCGACGGCAGAGCAGTAGATGAGTATGTAGAGTTTCTCAAGGGTGTCATCCTCCAAACTAAACTTGGCTAGTATGGTGAGTTGAAAATCTCGAGGATGCTCTCCCGACTAGTTCTAACTTTCGGGAGCTTAAGTCTCTGAGTTGCATCTAAGTTGTTAAACACAGCAACAGCTTTTTGGAGTTCGTTTTATACTGATATTTTTCCATTGTCCTGGGTGTTGTTTACTCTGTCAATGATGTCTTCTGCTGTAGATTCGTCTTAGCTTATATTTTCTTCATTTCGTATTTCCTCCTCGGGTTCCTCTAATGTAGGGTTCTTCTAATGAGTATGTAGAGTTTCTCAAGAGTGTCATCCTCCAAACTAAACTCGGCTAGTATGGTGAGTTGAAAATCTCGAGGATGCTCTCCCGACTAGTTCTAACTTTCGGGAGCTTACGTCTTTGAGTTGCATCTAAGTTGTTAAACACAGCAACAGCTTTTTGGAGTTCGTTTTATACTAATAGCGTTGGCTCTCAAGTTCAAGCTGCACCTCTCCTTCAAGTTGTTCCGGGATTGGATCAGCCAAAAAATCCGGATATTTCTGAAGGAAAGCACTATGAAGGCTGGTGGTTAAGTCGGTCTCAACTCTGGTGATCTTATAATAGGAGCGCGTTATGAAACAATTCATTGCTTTTATACGCTTCCTTGGCTTTCCAGCCTTCGTGGTCTGAGGATTGGTGACATGCGTCTCCTCAGAAACGGCGAGAGTTGGGAGTGTGGCGTCGTTTGGTGCTACAAGGGGTGGTGGGGGTGTGGTTTTTAAAAATTATTATTATTATTATTATTATTATTTATGGTTTTAATTTACTAGAGACACGAACAAGTCTTAAAAAAATATAACACAACTTGCCTACCTTGATATAAATTAATTCGGTTTGACAAGTGTCTCGACTGTCCTTATATAAAATAATCGTCTCGTTGAGAATATTGGAATTTCTTTTTAGAAACGCCATCCTCGGAATGTTCGGTTTTTTCGTATCCAAAATGTACTGGACATTCAGTCCTAAAAATAAAATATAATTTGTTACCTACCTTAACAAATCAAAAGGGTCAAGCAAAAAAGTCAGGCAATAAGTAAGCTGTACTTACGAATTAATTGGGGAATTCCTTTTCCACCATATTTGATACAAAAATCAATAGAAGTGCAAGTCACCGGAGTTCCATCAGGTAGTTTACAGTTCTTAGTTTCAATGTCGATTTGTTTACTTTCAGTACGGAATTGTACAAACGCCTCTACGCGTACAACTGGCCTTGATCTAAAAAAAATAAGGGATTCAATTTTCTGTAATTATTTATTGGTTTTTAACCAATTTTTGAAACTATTTCATTGTCGCACGGGAAGAAATTTTTTGAATGTTTTATCGTACTTTATTATTATTATTATTATTATTAATTTATTCCCAACCAACTATAATAATATATTAAAGGGAAAATAAACTAAACTAAAAATATAAAAATAATAAGAAAAGAGTGATAATACAAATAGAACTACAAGGAATACTGTTAAAATGTAAAAAAAATGTTTAAACTTTAACTTAAACTTTTCAAGTACTTTCTTGAACTTTTCCAGATTATTTATTTGATAGATTTTCTTTGTAAATTATTATAGGTGATAATGCCAATATATAGAGTTGACCGTTTTCCAAAAATACTTTTTATTTATAATGTCCATAAATCGTCTGTTTGTCTAGTATTGTGATGGTGTATTGTATTTGCCCTACATAATGTGATATTTGAGTATTTTATTTTAAGATTTATAAAATGAATTAATATACAAACTTTTAATTTATAAAGCGAATTTATGTCTAGATATCCTTTAGGATTACATCGGATGTAGGGTTCAAAGACGGAAGTTTATGAATGCATCTAATAACTTTGTTTTGTATTCTTTTAAAGGATTTAGATTACTTGAACAAGCATATCCCCAAACTGAAAAGTACTGTAATTTTGAATATTGAATTGAAAGGCTATTTCGTAAATAATCAATATGTATTTTCCAGCTTAAATTTTCATCAAAATATATACCCAAAAATTTTATACTTTTAGAATATTTTATTTCCTGATTCAAAAATTTTAAAAGGAGAGATTTTTTTATTTTTATTGGTTTTACTTATAAACATAAAGGTGGATTTTTAAAAATTTAAAGATAATTTATGTGATTGTAGCCATGATAATAAAAGATTTAAATCATATATAATTTGCATTCGCAGCCATTAAATCAATATTTCAATATCAGTATCATTTCAATATCAGTAACTGCAACCTCTGTCTCTGTGAATTTACGAAAACCATTGTCCTACAAAAAGTAAATTTTGTTTTTCTAAATAATTTGTTATTCTGTTTTTAACCAGTTTTTCTAAAATTTTTGAAAAAATATGCAAAACAGGTATTGGGCGATACGTATTCCATTCAAATTTTGTTCCGCTTTTAAAAATTGGAAAAAGTTTAGTAATTTTCATTTTTTCGGGAATAATTCCTAATTCTAAAGATAATTTATATAAATGTTTTAAAATTGCTACGCAAGATAATAACTTATTGAATATTTGGAAAGTTGGAATTTTAACCAGCTGAATAAACTAGATTTTGCACATATTAGCCAGCTGATTAGATGATGGATCATATAATAAAGATTTTCTTCGAGAATTTATCAGACTATGAAAACTCCTTCAACTCATTAGAACACTGGGCCAACGTAGAAGAAAGTTTGATGAATACCCACCAGCTGAATAAGCTAGTTGTTGTAAATAATAGCCAGCTGATTAGATGATGGATCATCTAATAACGATTTTTATCGAAAATTTATTAGACTATTAAAACGCCTTCCATTCATTAGAACACTGGGCCAACATAGAAGAAATTGACAATACAATATAGATTATTAAAAACTGTCCAAGCTGCATCTACCACAGGAATTCAAAACGACTCAAGTAAAATTAATATCGCTTCAGTATAAAATTAACTAAACAAATAAGGCATTTTGTTTTTTGGGACGCTTCTCCAGTTCAATAATTATTTCTAAATTGTTCATTACTTCTGCGAAAATGACACTACCTTCGGCGAATTGCAGATGGTGTAGGCGTTCTCTATTTAAATAAAGTAGGCATTTTTATAGAGGATCTTCCTGGGGACGACGAGAAGTAATATGCTGGGAAGATTTAATGGACTACAAGCTCTTATAGAATCTGATCAACCATTAGCGATATATACCTCGGTTTACTCATTCATTAAATTTGTGTATTTTAAGCAAATCCAAGGACACTAAAGTAGCAGCAATTCATTTAATAACACCAATTTAACTTGCCTTAAATAGACATGAAAAATGTTGCCTACTATCCTTGGATTTATGTAAAGCTTTTGATACTGAAGATCATAAAATATTACTTTAAAAACTTCTTTCATATCGGTATAAGAGGTACAATAAATAACTGGTTCCAAAATTGTTCAGATTGGCAAAAATAAGAGTCGATATCAAAAAATTGTATGTCTTGTGTCTCAATGATATATTTTGGCGCCAATTTTATTTTTAATATATATAAATTCTTTATCTCAATTAAATTTAGAAGGCTCCATTAAATTATTTGCCGATGACACCATACTTCTCTATCCTTCAGATAATTTAGCAAAAATATTAATATTATTATTAATAAAGACCTAAATTTAATTATATTATTAATTGGTTACAGACACAAAAATTAACTTTCAGAAATCCTCTATATATATATATATATATATATATATATATATATATATATATATATATATATATATATATATATATATATATATATATATATATATATATATATATATATATATATATATATATATATATATATATATATATATATATATATATATATATATATATATATATATATAACGAATATTATTCAAAATACAAATATTCCGCCAATATTTTTTTGTAGTAATCAAATTAATTATTCAAAATGTATTACATTTTTAGGTTCATATACAGATCAAAATTTAGCTTGGAAGCCGCATATTTCTCCAATAATTGAAATTTTGTTTGAAATTCGTAATTATATTTCTATTAATTTGTTAAAATATATATTTTTTGCTTTCATTTATTAAAAATTACAGTATCTAATATGTGTGTGGGGTGCTGCATATAAAAAACAATACGGCTATTAGAAGAATTACAAAATAAGTCAGTTGACTTAGTTAGTTTTTTCCAAAGTGCTATAGTTACCCAATCTACATATTTTTAAGAAATTTAACTGTATTTTTATAACATATTTGGCAAAACTTTGTTATCTAGGCATTTTTTAAATCCGAGTAGAAACAGAAGTCTTCTTCAAAAAAAAAACTGTATTGCTTCTGATATCGGAAAAAAGATAAGAATGCAATGTCGACTTTTCAAAAGCACTACTGTTATGTTATATTGTCTAAAAAGATAAGATATTTTTTAATATCCCGCGTATTGAAGGACATATAATCAAATAAATAATTTAATACATATACCTTCCTTGCATCAACTCATTCACTGATTTAATTGTATATAGAGCTAAGTAGAAGTTAGTTTCCTAAATCATTGGCCTTAGCAGCTCCTGCGATTTTATCGCTGGTAGCTGTAAAAAAAGTCCTTATTTCCCAAGAAGTTTGTAAACTCATCTATCTTGGAAATAAAAACTGTTTACTAATATTATTATTATTACTTTACTCATACCTGAAAAAGAAAGCGGAATTTGACAAATAAGCCCCCACAGCCATGTCGGGATAATCGTTTCCATCCATGTCCAATCCTCCAGTGACAGAGAATCCAAAGGTATTTACTGGGTTTCCGTTTCTACTGATGACATCTTCTGCATAAATGACTTGGCCATATTTCTCCAGAACGCCTTTTGCTGAACCATAGTAAATATAGACAGCACCCCGATTGTTTTCTCCGTCATATGGAGCTCCCACGGCGAAATCTGTTATTAATGACAATAATAAACATTTAGTAACCTAGAGCGAACGCTTTTACGACTGGAATCATTTAAGAAATCTTGGTTCTTGGGTCTAGACCGTGTCAACAAGGAATTATTTTTCGACGTCTCACTTGCGATTGAACGAGGTATCTTCAGGGATCTCCAATACACAAGTTAAAACACTGAGGAAGTTCCGATGAGCAGAGTTCAGGTATTTATACCCGTCTGTGCTCACTGACTCGTTACTCACTGTGTTGATTAGTTATACAGGCATGATGAAGCACGTATCCCACGGCTCTGTTGAGATTTTCTTGGTGCTTGATGATTTCAATATATTCTCAAATCATCCTTATATAATATCACTAGAGTGATGTAAGAACCTTGGTATCTTTTACATTAATAATGTGTCTTGTTGAGTGCTCGTGTTTAGCGACAGAAAGTAAACAATTTGTTTTTTACTTATAGATATTTCGTGTTCCTTAAGTCTAGTAAATACAGCCCGTCTATTTTCAACTACATATACTTTACCGCACCAAGAAGGAATTTTATAAAATTCTTCTGATTGCAAAGGAATTACATCTTATGGCGATCTCAAGCTTGGCCCAGTCCTTTTGTATGCATTAAAAAAGAATGTTCGAATGTTAGATCTCCGTAGAATTCTCGCAATTTTATTTGTGGTACCCTGTACAAAAGACAAAATTGCACTACATGATGGTTCAGTATCCAATACCGGTTGAGGTCTATGATTATTGTAATACTCAATGGAATGCCTAATATCATCATTACATTATCCGTTTGATTTTAAAGTTTCAGTCAGTTTTTCGGTTTCCTTCGGAATTCAATTTACTTTCGATATTGACAAGCTTTAAAAAATAATAAATTGACAACCGATTCCTTTTGAGATGGATAATGGAGGGAACTAAAATTTAAATATGTATTTTAAACCCAAGAATCATGATTATAAGTTATTAGCATCTTTGATGTTCTATCTATTGGTATTTCCTAATAACGGTATTACACAAAAATGACGTTTTTGATATTTTTTTTTAACAAAGTGATATACTGATCTGATCGAAGCAAACAAAAAAACTATTTTTTCAATTTCTAATTTCCAACAAAACTTCAGGTTCAGACCTCTATGTCTAATATATAACCTGCAAAATAACAAAAACCATATGACATATATTTTCTTCATAATTTTAATAATGTTTAATGAATTTTGATAAAAACCTTTGTACAGATATTTCTAGTAGACATTAATAAGAATACCAAATTTTAGGTATTTTGTACCTAATAGAATGATCAAAAATTGCGGTCTAATTTGAACATTAAATGGCCTGTAATTTTTGTGCAAATTGAATGTCTTATTTTTTAAATTTGAGTTTTTTTTATTCTCTTCAAAATGGAATTAAATTTTTAAATAAATAAAAAAATGTATTTAATTTCTTAATCTAAAAAAATCGGTAAATTATTTTTACCCGGAACCTCCCTCGTTCTGATTTTTTTTCCAATTGTTAGAAATAGTGAAGTGTGACCCAATTTAGTTCTGTACATAGTCACAGTATACATGTGTTGCATAATTTTCAGACATTTTTATTGGGCGTCATTTTGTTCCATCATATTGGATTCCTACCAATATTTTACCAGTTTCTTTATACCTATGCCACATTTGACTTTTGGGCATAATTTAAAATAATTTCAATAAGTAGTTTTTACATTGACACATATCGCCATTTTGTTACGTCATCTTTAATTCGTACCAGTTTATCTCATTTTCACATTTAATTTTTTTGCAACATTTAGAGTCAATTGAACAAGTTTTTTTTTAGTCCATTGTTTAAAAATGGCCGCCATTTTGGTTCGCCATTTTAAATTGGTTCAATAACTTTACTAGTTTATCTTTATATCACACTTAATTCTTCCATAAAAATTGAAATTAATTAAAAAAGTGGTATTTTTTGCTATCTTGGATTTATATCAAAATGTTATCAGTTCATTCTTTGTAACATTTGATTTTTGTCCAAAATTTGAGGTAAATTGTATAATTAGTTTTTTACTAACACTTTTTTTAAACATTGTTACACCATATTGGATTTTTACCAAAATATTACCAAGTCATCCCTATATGACGCTTAATTTTTGCCAAAATTTTGAAGTGAATCTGCTAAGTAGTTTTTAAGCTATGCCGTAAATTGTATACAGAATACTTTTTCAAACTGAATGTTTAAATATTTTATTATGCGGCCATTTTGGATTCATATCAAAATTTTACCAGTTGATTCCAACAACATACTAGATATTTCTGCAAAATTTTACCTAAATTATATAAGTAGTTTTTAATAATAATTTTTTTAACATTTCACTAGACCCCCATTTTATTTCGCCATATTGGATTTTTACGAAAATATTATCAGATCATCCCCATGTAACCCTTGATTTTTTATCAATATTTGAAGTCAATCGGTTAAGTAGTTTTTAAGCTATGCCGCGAACTAACAGACAGATCGTTGGAATACATAAAACATATTTTTTGGTATCTAGGGAAACTAAAACTTGAAGATATGTAAAACCTGAGAGGAGGATTTTTTCACAATTACGAACATTTTATTTGGCCGCCATTTTGTTCGGCCATCTTGAATTAGTTGCACAATTTTACTAGTTGACTCCTATACTACAATTAGTTATAGCACACAATTTCAAGTCAATCCATTAAGTAGTTTTTTCAGGCTGAATTTTTAAATATTTAATTAAGCCACCATTTTGTTCCGTCATCTTGGATTCGTACCAAAATTTTACCCGTGGATTCCAACACAATCGGATAAGTAGTTTTTTAATAATAATTTTTTTAATATTTCACTAAGCTGCCATTTTGTTTCCCCACATTCGATTTTCACCAAAGTATTACCAGGTTATCCCCATATGACCTTTAATTTTTGATCAAAATTTAAAGTCAATTGGGTAAGTAGTCTTTAAGCTACTGACAGACAGACAGACAGACGGACCGACGGAATTGATAAAACATATTTTTTGGCATCTAGGGACGCTAAAACGCTTTATTTGGCCGCCATTTTTTTTGCCATCTTCAATGAGTATCACAATTTTACTAATTGATCCCTATACCACAATTAGTTATGGCCCACATTTTGAAATCAAACCATTAAGAAGTTTTTTCAGGCTGAATTTTTAAATATTTTATTAAGCCGCCATTTCGTTCCGCAATCTTAGATTGGTACCAAAATGTTACCAGTTGATTCCAACATAATACTTGATGTGTGTGAAAAATTTGAGATAAATTGGACATGTAAGTATTTTTTAGTTATACCGGAAACAGAGAGACAGACAGATGGACGGAATTGAGAAAACGTATTTTTCGGCATCTAGGGACCCTGAAACGTGAAGATCTGAAAAAATCTTGGAGGGCGATTTTTTCATGATTACAATACTTCGCTTTTACGAGGGAAGTAAAAATAAAAATTTAGAAAAAACATTGTGTTTTTTACGTTTTTAATTTTATTTTTATAATTAAATGTAGATAAAAACGCTATTGTAATTAAAAGGAATGTCAAATAGCTACAAAAGTTTACTTCTAAAAAAAATTTAATGAATAATATTTTTTTTAAATAAAGTAAATTTTTGGCTTGGCTTTTATGACTTTTTGGCTTTCCTTTTGAATATAGTCGCTTTTTCTTTAATTTTAACTATAAAAAATTTTTGAAACAGTAAAAACTTATTTTCAAAAACAGTCCTATTATAGGTCCAAAGGCCTGAAATTAGTAGGATACTTACTATAGCAACTACTAGAAGTATCTTTTTTCAAGTTTTTGTCCAAATCCATCAAACACATCTAAAATTATGAAGACAATTCTCAAAGCCTTTATGACATGTGTTTTTTGTTTCTGTGGGTTATGTATTGGACATAGAGGTCGGGAACTAGAGCAGTTTTGGCGAAAATTTGAAAACAATGAAATCGACGTTGTGCAATAGTGCAAATAGTTGACCGGGAAGGAGAAAAGTTTTTTTACATGGGTGTCTCTGACCGTATTTGTACATCTTTCGCCAACCAACGGCCAAACCCGTTCACTCATAATACGCCAAATACACGGTACTTTATGCATGCCCCTAGCCGATCAAATTTTTCTAATTCAAATGGGAATACCGTTTAACAGGGTTACGTTTGTTGTTGAAATTTAAGCATTCTAAAAAAATTTCTCTTCTCATTGTATTTGCTATCTTCGGAATAAAAGGCAACTTCCTGAAGTTAGTTATCGAAATAACTTTCTGACATTCTGGAGAACTGCTAAACTTATCTGGATGATTTCAAATTTTCTACTACGAGTAGCAAACGGTAGTCTTCTTCCCTGTAGTTTGAGGAGCTACAAAGTACAATTGACAAATATCTAATAACTAAAGAATAGATCTTTGGTTTTTGACGCCAATTTCGTGAATCCCTATCACATTTTGGGGTTGTGCTATCCAGAAAAATAGGGTAGGGATCGACAGTAGGAGTGTTCGGGGTCAACCAAGACTTCTGGTTATCGACTACAACTTCAAAAGGTGAATAGTGAATCAGGGCCTTAGATTTAAAAAAATATAACCCAAAATTAACTTTTTGCATACGATATTTGGGGATAGTACTTTAGAACATTCTAAAGGTCTCCTAATATTCTCTCAGAAAATGTTTTTTTTTTTAAATTTAGATATCTTCGTGAAACAACTATACCGTGAGAACATAAAAGTTGGAATAAAATTCATAAAATACAAGGGTTTTTTTCCAAAAAGGCTCGACAAGCTTTTTTTTATTTTTTTGAATTTAGTTGTCATAACTTATTTTTGGATCACCCTGTATACACGAAATTGTCATAAAAAAAGGCAACTAAAATTAAGTATTAACGTGTTTTTTGAAAAAACCGACTGTGTATATAATTACAATAACTATTTCGGAAACAACTGAATTTAGGTATAGGACATGATATATCAAA
The DNA here is from genome assembly GCA_030620095.1 of Kuschelorhynchus macadamiae. Taxonomy (NCBI): domain Eukaryota; kingdom Metazoa; phylum Arthropoda; class Insecta; order Coleoptera; family Curculionidae; genus Kuschelorhynchus; species Kuschelorhynchus macadamiae. Next base: position 38,504 of record JAUTXW010003395.1, on the reverse strand, counting down.
TATGTTCAAAATTTGACCTAGAATTTAAAAATAGAATAACAAATGGGTGTTTTAATTTAAAAATGTAGTTAGCTGTCATAACTTATTTTTGGATCACCCTGAATATAGGAAATTATCTTCAAAAAACGGCAATTAAAATTAAAATACGTGTCCGAGGTTTAAAAAAAAACACTTTGTATATTTTATGAATTTTATTCCAACCTATACGTTTTCACTGTATATAGGCAAAACCTAAAGAAGAGCAAAGTTTGAGGGCTATTAATTTTTAGAAGTAAACGTTTTTAAAATTAACAAAGTATAAATAATGGTTAACTAAAAATACTAGCAATGAGGAAAGAAAAATGATTTGTTTTAATAGCATATAGTGTTTTATAGCTTTACGTAAATAGATATTCACGAAGGCTAGAAGATAAAAGCTAACTTTATTTTTATTAAACAGAGCCAGTATATTTTTTTGGTATATGTATTTATTATTTCATAGCAAAAGGCTTTTAGGACTTAATTTGTTTTCATTACATTAGTTCGAGTTATTAATAGAATGAAATATAGAAACATTTCCTCAAGTGCAAAAACCTGTGGTTTTGAAAAAAATGTCAAGGGCAAACTTTTAATAAAATGTTTTGAACGATTCTTCGTATCTCCAAGAATGAAAAGGCATTAAAGAAATGTTTTCAGATTCAGAATGCTAGAATAAAAGTAGTTGAAGCCACCTAGTGAAGATTGGTTTAGTTGCCTTTGTAGTAAAGTCGTGACACTTTTGCCACAAAGGATGGAAAACTGCTAATTCCTTATGGAAATATATGGCATTCAGAAAAATTTAGAGGGCATAATAAACAAAAAATATATAAAAGAGGTAATCAGCACCATTTAGAATGTTAAACCGAGGTAGTTGAAGTCAGCTAACTACTATTGGTTAATCTGAGAGTTTTGAGATAACTACACCGCTGGTTGTCGTTTATTGCAGCAATATGAAGAACACTTAGTTGTATTGTAGTATTATAGAACATTTCGACAATTTCACCATGGTTGGCCTACCCTGTTTACCTGTATTAGCTGAAGAAAGCCATATCCACCCACTCTGTAAAACATAATAATCACCATGGCTTTTTGCTTTTCGCTCTCTCCGTTGTTTACGGAAAAAAATAAAAACATTTTATTGCTTTTGTGCAAAAAAAAATAAACAGATATAAAATAATTGATTTTAGGTGCACCAAATTTAAAATTATGTTGGAAGAAAAAAGAACGTCTAATTTTCTTTAAAGAAAAACAATATTTTCGTGAAGAAATTGAAACTTGTTTTAAACTATTTTCAAATTTTTTAACCGTAAAATTAATATAATTCATATTATAATTTTTAAAACATTTTTATTCGTCGCCATTGGATTCCTACCAATATTTTACCACTTTCTACCTATGCCAGCTACACTTGATTTTTAGGCATAATTTAAAATAAATTCAATAAGTAAGTTTTATATTAACACACCCCGCCATTTTGTTACGTCATCTTGAATTCGTACCATTTTATCCCTATAACACATATAATTTTTCTGCAAAAAGTAAAATCAACTGAATAACATTTTTTTACGTTGACTTTTTAAAAATTTTATTTGGCCGCCGTTTTATTCCGCTATCATGAATTCGTACCACAACTTTACCAGTTTATCTCTATATTACACTATTGCACAAAATTTGAAATTAATCTAATTGGTAGTGTTTTCAGGCTAATTTTTTATATATATTAAAAGACCGTCATTTTGTTTTCTTATCTTATATTATATCTTATAATATAAATGTTACCAGTTAATTCCTCACTTGGATTTTGTGCAAAATTTGAGATAAATTGGGTAATTAGTTTTTTTAGTAATATTTTTTTTAACGTTTTACTAGGTTGCCATCTTATTCCAACATATTGGATTTTTACCAAAATGTTACCATATCATCCCCATATGACCCTTAATTTTAGACCAAAATCTGAAGACAATCGGGTTCGCAGTTTTTAGGCCATGCCCTGAACTGTCAGACAAGCAGATAAATCGACAGACCGACCGTCGAAATTGATGAAATAAATTTTTTGGCATCTAAGGACTCTAAAACGTGAAGATGTGTAAAACCTGAGAGGGTGATTTTTTCACCATTACAAATATTTTATTTACCCTCCATTTTGTTCCGCCATCTTGAATTAGTACCTCAGTATTATTAGTTCATTTGTATACCACAATAATTATTTTTGGTACACAATTTGAAATCAGCCCATTAATTAGTTTTTCAGGGGAATTTTAAAATATTTTTCTAAACCGCCATTTTGTTTGGCCATCGTGAATTCGTACCAAAATTTGACTAGTTAATTCATACATAATACTTGATTTTTGTGCAAAATTTGAGATAAATTGGATAAGTAGTTTTTTTAATAATAATTTAACATTTCACTAGGCCGCCATTTTGTTTTGCTATATTGGATTTTTACTACAATGTTACCGGGTCATTCCCATATGACCCTTAATTTTTTCCCAAAATTTGAAGTAAATCGCGTAAGTAATTCTTAAGCTATGCCGTGAAATTACAGACAGACAGACAAACGGACAGACGGATCGACGGATGAATAAAATTTGAAGTCAATCGGGTAAGTAGTTTTTTAGCTATGCTGGAAACAGACACACCGACATATCGACGGAATTGAGAAAACATGTTTTTCAGTATCCAGGGACCCTGAAGAGTAATGATCTGAAAAAATCTTGGAGGGTAATTTTTTTACGATTACAATACTTCTCTTTTACGAGGGAAGTAAAAGCAAAAAGCTCTTGTAAGAACTAACTATATTATTTGTGTATTTAATTCACTTACCATCGTAACCATCTTGATTCATATCACCCAAATACGCAACGCTGTGGCCAAATCGTGATTTTGAGTTGATACCATCAACAAATGAAGATTTATTAAAGCTGTCCTAAAAATAAATATAATTACGTAATGTAAAAAATCGTTTTCTTTTTATTTCCTAGACTTAAAATTAATTTTCTTAAAACTTAAAAATGTAAAGCTATAAATTTAAGTGAACTCATAGAACACAAATCCTTGAGATACTGTAGTATTTTATTGTGTTTGACATTAATTAGCATAACATTAAAACATGTTTACATTCCTCTTTAATTATTTTTCTGCGAATATTGATCGTTGGTGATTTAGTATAGTTAGCATATTTTTTTTATTATATTATATTTGCTCAGTATTAAAAAACATTTACATTCTCCTTTTTTTTTCGAACTAATATAAACTGTTCTTCAAAACCATATTGTCAGAGATATACTATACAGGTTGTCCGGAAATACCGTTCGAATAATTTCAAGGGTGATTCTATATAAGAAAACAGGAAAATATTTACCTATGAACTTGAGTCCGGGTATAAAACTTTTTTAAAAAAATCGGTTTTTAAAATATATTTTAAATATCCTTTCACCTATTTTGTTGAAATTTGGCAGTGTTGTTTGCAGTAATAAGGGGCTAACCGGCTAACTTAGCCTTAATTAGATTAAAATTATTAAGTCCAATGGCGCCCCGGTGGACACTACCGACAATTATCGACAAGAGAAAGGTGTACCACTGACTTTTTTAAAATTTTATTTTTTTATCGGATCAAGCAACTGAAAATACACCATTTTTATGTCTTGAATTGTTTTCGTATCTTGCTTCGTTTTCTAGAAAAAAAAAATAGAAACCAATTTATTGTATGTCTCTCGGCAATTATAATTATAAAAATTGTTGCTTGTAAAAAAATGCTTATTTTTTGTATTTTTTGTGTGATCCAGAGACATAAATTAAAATTATTTTTAATTTTTCTCTCGAAAGCGAAGTAAGGTGTAGGTATTCAAATAAATATATCACAGGAGGTTTAGAGTGGCACTAGGTTAAAATATTCATTAATATTAGGGAACAGAAAAGTATCTTTCATTCATCTGAATACAGTTCTTTAAACGGCGTCACTGATCTTCTAACTCGTTGGAAAACCCCTTGTTTATTTCGTGTTTCTTGGTAACAATTTATGATCCGCTAGTCTAGTTCTTGCGGGTTGTCAATTTGAACCGAATAAACCAATTGCTTTAAATAGCCACAAAGACAACAGTCCAATGGATTTAAATCCGGTGAGCGAGGTGGCCACGCAATGCACCCACCCCGTCCGATCCATCCGTCTGAATAAGTTGAATTTAAATACTCACTAATTAACGCACTGAATGGGCTCGAGCACCATCATGCACGAAAAATACTTCTGCTCTTAATCCGAAGGGTACCTCTTCCAGCAAAACCTGCAAAATATTTATCAAAAAATCGAAATATGCCGGCCCGTTTAAAGGCTGAGGCATAACATACGATCCTATTAGTCTATCTCCCAAAATACCTGCCCAAACTTTAATGGAAAACTTATCTTAAAACCAGCTTTCAAAAATCTCATGGGGATTTTCGTCGGCACACATAAGGTTGTTATGGAAATTACGCGCGTAATTCCTGCTTTGTCTGTGAACAACATTTTATCGATAAAGAAACAGTCGTGATAATATTTTGTCAGCATCCATTGGAAAAATTCCACTCTAAATTCAAAGTCCTAAGGTCTCATTGCTTGAACTCTTTGTAAATGATATGGAGATAGAAGTTGTTTCCCCATTGCTTTTAGGAATATTTTCTTGTAAAGAAATTCTTCTAGTGCTAATATAGGGATTTACTTCAACCGTCTGAAGAACCCTTTCTTCTGCTTTCAGAGTCCGTGTGGTATGGTTTCTTCCACAATCACTCTTGTTTGACGAAGCACCAATTTCCCTCAACTCTTGATGTAGAGTACAAAATAATTTATCGGAAGGAAGTCGACGATTTGGAAAGGCTTCGTGATATAATCTGGGCGCTTCTAGAGCACAACCCTTAGCTCTACCGTACATTAAATGCATGTCGGTCATTTCTTCAAATGGATATTCCGGCATTTTTAAAATTCAAATACACTAGAACTCTTATTTAGTACAATAATTTCTGACTTTTGGTTGCTTGGTTGCTATGTCAAAGGTAGTGTCAACCTAGTGCCGCCATACCTTTGATGATTTATTTAGATACAAGTTGCTTTGCTTTCGCGAGAAAAAATAAAAATGCGTGTCTCTGGATCACACAAAAAATTGAAAAAAAGGGACTTTTAACAATAACCAATTTCTATAATTTGTTGCCCAGGGATATGCAATAAATTAGTTTCTATTTTTTTTCTCGAAAACGAGAGACAAAAATGTTTTTTTAGTTGCTTAATCCGAAAAAAAAAATAACATTGCTGCATTGTCTGCATCTGAAGATTTTTGAGAAAACATAAAAAATCCTGATACTTCTAGTACGTCGACTCAGACTGTTGGTACCATAATTGAAGGGGTAAGTTAAAATCGAAATGAACATTCTCGAAAATGCCGAAGAAAGCAATCAAGATGAAAACGACGTGCAGAATTTTAGTGACATCAATTCAGAGAGCGAAGAATGGCAATAAGGAAGAGTTAGTATTAGAACAAGAGAAAGACCAGGAGGAGGAGAAAGAAAGAAATGAAAAAGTAGGTAGAGAGGAAGATGATGATGAATTATGATGAGAGTAGGTATAGAGGAAGATGATGATGAATATAGCGCCTCCAATTACTTTTATGGAGGAGGTAAATCGAAATGGTCAAAGAATCCTCTAAAAAGGAGTTAAAACAGGAAGGAAAAATATTGTGAGCGTTTTGAATGGACTAAAGAGGCCTGCTCGGTTCCTAGTTAATTTGAAACGATTGAGATAAAAGTGAGCTAACAAAGATTAAATACTCTATATTTATACCAAAAAATTTCCTGCCAAACTTTTGAACCTTCTTTTACAAAGGTAGTAGATAAAATGGAGAGTGAAGTTTTCGTAGACCTGTTGTAAATGCAAGGGGTTTTCAAATTTGGACATGAAGATACTAGACCCATGAGGGCAACTAATAGGTCGTGATCTTTTTATAAGCACAATGTTCCAAGATTTTGTAATTTCAGTGGTTGATCGATGAGGTTTGACGACGCTGAGACAAGGCCTGAAATCCGAAAATTAAATAAACTTGCTCCCCTTTCATCAGGACTATTTTTTGATGAAATGTGGTACTACCGTTCAGAGGGCATTGTGGATTCCGTATAGATACTAACCGACTCGAAAATATTGTGTTACATGTGCAACGATGAATTTTGCACTGGCAAAAATAAAGTCCAGTCTAGAAAATCAGACCTTTCACATCCTACCGAAGTTGTATTGCGCTTAACTGAACCAATATATAACTCAAAATGCACTGTAACGGGGGACAACTGGTATACATCCTTTGAATTAATACAAGCGCTAAAAAACGATATCACTGACGTGGAAACGATGAAAAAAAATAAATGCGAGATTTCCCCAGGATTTTTACCAAATAAGCAAAGGCCTGTGTGATCGAATATCTTCGGATGCACATTGCCGTAACAAGTCAGTGGTGCACATTTTGTTTGTCAATAATATTCGGTAGTGTCCACCAGGACGCCACTGGACTTAATAATTTTACTCTAATCGAAGCTAAATTAGCCTCTTATTACTACAAAAAACAATGCCAAATTTCAACAAAATCGGCCATAAGATATTTATTAATATTATTTTTTTTAAATTTAGACGCTGTATCTTGAAAACTATGTATTTCCGGACCCAGGTTCATATGAAAAATTTTTCATGTTTTCTTATCTTTCAAATTATTCGAACGGTATTTCCAGACACCCTGTATTTATAAATCAAGAACTGCAAAAATGTATGGTCTTGTAGGTAAGGGGACTAAAAGGCAACCGCAACAACCACCAGTAAGTAAGTAGCTATCATTGATTTTGGACGGAGATGAATGAGTAAAAAGGCAGGAGTATTTGATTGTGAGGTTTCTAAAATGTTGTGAGAGATTACAAATCATACAAGTACTAATAAAAGCAGAGAAGTCAAGTTCAGCAAGTCTTGAACACGTACTAAGACCAAAAGTGTTTGAAATATTGTCTAAGCTTATATGACTAAAAATTCAGGATATTAATTGGATATGAAAAAGTAAAATGTCATTTGGGAGCCTGATGTGATTGTGATTCAGAAAAGTATTTTTCGACCATCAATATTAAAATTACAATACTTATAAGGCTAGAACTTCATCAATTTGAACATACATATCCACCATATCCACGTCCTTGATAAAAGACGTATACCCTTCCAACATCATATTTATCTTCGGTGTTTGGTTCCGTGTGCATTGGAGCGCCTACTATAAGGTCCAACTTTTTATCTCCGTCGACATCGGCAGCTGCTAATGAGTAACCGAAGTAGGAGCCCAATTGACTGCTGGAAATATTCTTGTAGTTTGTAAGATTCCATGTAAAAAGTAGGACCTAGGAGATAAAAATATCGCTAACGTGAATAAAATAATATATTGCAGTCAGATATATACAAATTTGTTGTTCTTTAAAACATATTTAAAGTTATACATGTTTCGTCCTTTTGGTGATCAGAGCTAAAATACATCAGAAAAGCCCTAACGACTATCACCAAGGGCAGATAATACTTTGAATAGACGATCATCCATCAAACGTAAACCAAATTACTCTCTAACTGGATGCCAACTTGTGAATTGTATTCCGTATAGTTGAGATCCATCGGCGTAGCTAAAACGCCCAGGGCGCGTAAATACATTCTTTACCACGATAAAGAGAAGCTTGTCTCTGTAATTCAGTAAATATTGCATGGTAGCGTTGTTAGCAAGTTAAGCGTTGTTCACTATGGCACCTCAGTGAATCATGTATTTACGGTAACGGATCCAATGCAACTGTGAATATTTTAAGAAAAGTATTATTACTCCAGTCGATTTTGATACACTTCTCCATCTCCGATTGAGTTGAAATTTTGCATGTATTTAAGTTCGATGATAATGCAATATAATAAAATAATAATAAATTTTAAAATAAAAATAATACTCTTTAATTAAACTTTCCACTTGAAATCATCTTAATAATATATTACATTAACGCCTAATATAAATTAGAAAAGATACTGCGTAACAGCAGAATGTTCTTTTGTACCGTAGTAAACAATTCGTGGTTTGTTTTATATACCATGCACCATCACCAAAACAATTTGTCAAATTATGCACAAAGATTTTCCAAAAAATAACATTCAAAATATCCACAAACACAAGTAAATGAATGTATTCTCTGTAAAGAAAGCGACCACTTACAGTCCCTGGATGAATATTTATACAAAAGGATATATTGAAAAATGAAATAATTAAAAAAAGATATCGACAGGCAAACCGACTTTTTAAAAAAAAAGTGTTCATAGTGTTCATATACTGACTTTAAGTAAACTTAAATTTTTATCCATTTTTATTGTCGTTTTCAAAAAATATCTGTGCTTTTGACCAAGGGACCGATAATTGTCATTGGTCCAAAGGTACATATCAAAATTTGCAAAATAGATAAATCTTTTCAATTTAGCGATATCACAAGGACCGTGACAGTACCTCCGTGTTCTTTATAAAGGTACCGTGAAGTGCGAATGCATGTTTCGGTATTTAGAGAATGTCGACCGAAAATTCAACTCCGCGTCCTGTATGTACTAAAATATAACAAACCAATTTTGAAACTTAAAGTTAGACATTTTTATTTTAAAAACTGTCAATTTTGAAATATTGAATAGAGTTAGCCATTACTTGATGTCTATCCATTTTAACTCAGTACGTAAAAACACATGCTTAAAATTTCTACTTAATTTGTTTTAAAAAAATACACATGATAATTGTTTTGCCAACATTGTGGCTTTATCAGACGAAAAATCTTAAATAATAGTTTCCGATTCTACTAATTATTCTAAAGATGTTTTCTAAGATACATTTAATTCGTAAGTTCAACGGTTTTTGAGTAAAGGGTCATTTTTTAAAAATTACTAATTATTCACCTGAGCGAAAAGCAGTGTTTAAATATCAGTTGATGTAATGAGTTCTGCCCATGCACTGCTAATTTACATGACGCAACCCGTATACCCCTTCCAAGCAGACTACGTTCGTTGGAGGACAGTACATTTACTACGTTATCATGAAAACGAGGAATATAAACAATAACACTCTTGTCATTATTTTGACATTTTTGAATTTCAGTTATTCAAATTTTAGGAATTAATTAGAGTATATGTTTTATATTTGTTTGTTTCTTTTTAGATTACTGCTGATCGATCAATATTACAACAGTTGATGCTGTCAGCGTATTTGCATGTAACCTGCAGAGAAAGATCAGAACTCTACTCACAGAGGCACAAAAACACCATCCAAGAAATGCCATAGCACGTACGACAATTCCACGGCATCAAGGCGGAAGAAGACTAAAAGATATCTCAAAGCAGCTATACCAACAAATCACCAAACTGCTAAGATGAGAAACTGAAGAGTTAAAGAGAAAAGCCTCTAATGTCAAAATGTAAAAGAATTTACATGAGGTTAAGTCAGGATTACGTCGACAACATAGCGTCGAACTACTGGCTGACGTCGGGACGGATGTTTCCTGAAACGGAGGGTTTCCTAGTTGCCATACAAGGTCAGGTAAGTCCAACCAGAAGCTACTTAAAATATATCAAGAAAAATGCCACAATGGTAAATTACAGCTGAAGCTATGGATGTCGACGATACAACATGTCACAGGGGGATGTCAAATGTTCGCTGAGAGTGAATACAAGTTGAGACACGATGCATTAGCCAAAATTCTGCTCCAAGAACTAGCAGAGAAAGTACAGCTCTCGCAGAAACATAGAGTGGCATATTATAATATATATATATATATATATATATATATATATATATATATATATATATATATATATATTGGGACCGTACTGTTTTGACAGACCAAACGAACATTTATAATAGACCGGATCTTATTCTTGTTGATAAAAGAGCAAGAAAAATAACTTTGATAGAGGTGGCTATACCGAATACTCGTAATTTACGTCAGAAGTATAGAGGAAAGATTGACAAAATCGTGACTTACAGGAGCAGATCAGGAGAGAGTGGGGAATGAAGAGGGAGGAACGAACATGGCCTTAATGAACGTTTTTTTCAGGCCATACAAAAGGCAGTGCTACTCGCGACATCCCGAGTAGTTCGCAAGCTTATGGGTAATTTAAAAACCAGTCACCAAAATGGACCCAATAACACGGAAACGGCCCCATCAGAGCTCAATCCTTTTAAATGTGTAAATATCTGGGATGAGTGAATGTTCCCCTCTGTTTAGAGAGGGAGTGCGAATGCCATTCGGCATTAAAAAAAATAATAATTATATAAATACAAATTAAAAACTAATAAAAATGTGGTAAATTCGCTTTTACCCAGAACTTACCTCCTACAGAATTCCACTACAAATGTAATTTTAAGTAATAGATAAACAGTTTATTAGGCCACGACTCAGACATAAATCGAGTAAGTAGTTTTTTTAGCTAGAAAAGCCTCGAAGAGACGGACCGAGAGACAGACAGACAAACCGATGGAATTTTTGGCATCTAGCGACGGTCATCTGACTCGCAATTTCCAATAGTTTTTTTAACGAGATGTTGGTATATGAAAATAACTTTATGTGAAAAAAAAAAACAAAGGTATCAAAATACTGTCACTAACGTGTTTGGTAAAAATCCATTGCCCAAGATTGAGAAAAATAAATAAAAAGCTTTAGTGGCATACGAATTTTAATTAAGTGGTCTTAGCATAATACTATAAATGTGCGAAGATGAACTTACCTTGCCATGAAGTTCTGCCCCTCGAGGCATCCCAACAGCAATTCCCTGTTCGCCATTACCCAAAAAATCACCTACGATAGTAGAATATCCCAAGTATGAATCATCATCTTGTTGTTTTCCTTCTCGTGTCTGAAAAACGGCTGGTCTAGTTTCCAGACTCTGCTGGTGCACCGATCCTGAAAATGATTCATTAAAATAGTTCCCATTTTTAGACTTGTAAATATGTAATACAAGTAACTCCAAAATGAAAATTATTATTGGTTGCCTTTGGATCCTGTCATTTGGTTATATTTATTTCGTTTGTCCCAAGACAACCAACATTAGCTTATTAATTTTACGCCTTAATCTATATGAAAATTTAGATTTGTATGTTCGCTAGTGATTACACCCAAAGCAGTAAGCATCTATTAACTTCTAGATATTATCCAGATAGGGATTACTCTAACACATTTTAGCACAACAATTAACAGCAAGATGATTGGTGAAAAATGTTCTATGACTTGTTACACTGCTCGTTTTAGATAAATAGATGTAAATTATTAAAGTAAAAAATCAAATAAAAACAGAGAAAAAAGTCAGACTATAACTAAGAGATTTTTTATTATTAAAAGTATTTTGTACTTGGCGTATTAGTCGTAAAAAAAACTTTACTCCTCATTTTATGATTCTTTAAACGATGATGCTGATCCCTATTTTAAGAAATTTAAGTGGCGTGTAGACTTTCACTGATTGCTGCAATGGCAGGACGTTTCAACTTTTGAATATTTCATCTGATGTGTAACTACAACCTAATTAAAAAAAATTCAGTTCACATCCTTATTTTTAGTAATATATGTATGCATTCTCATCATTAGAGGTACATTTGACAATTTTACGAGATACAAACGTTTTATTAAACATGTATGATTTTTTGAAGATTAGGAGTTTTGCACAGAAATAAAATTTTACCTAAAAATCATAAGCTCTAAAACACTTCCGTCAATTTCTTTTTTTTACGAAGGATAGTTAATACAAAAATGTAAAAGACATATCAGGTTCATAACTTTTGATACAGAACTTCATTAAGAAAGAAAAGCAGTACTGAGATTAGAGATCATAACACTGGATAGAAAATTTAACCGGACAAACAAAAATTTTGATAATCAAATAATAATAAATAAAACAAATAAATCAATGTTCAGTTGATTAAATACCGATTTCAATAAAAAATATGATAATCTGTATCCTAATCCTTCAATTTTTGTGGCTAAAAAGGTACGAAAATATAGGTAAATAAAACAGTGTTTTACCTACAAATGGCCGAAGACATAAGACAAAAAACAAAAAGACAAGGACAGAAAGTAAAAATATGCCATAAATATTGCTACTTAAATCATTAATAGCGACCGCTAGGTGGTTCTGCACCAGGTTAGCATCAGGTTCGACTATAAAGTCATCGTATAATAGAATATGACGTTGTCTGATAATCTGCAGGCACAACAACAAGAGCAACTTGATACTATGCAGGCGCAAGAAATTGAGACTTATGATGAATATTCAGATGTATTATGGAAGGCGGGTAAAGATTAATGCAAATAGGTGACTAAAACATTACAAATTGATACTATGCAGGCTCAAAAATGGTTTTACGGCTAATTTGTTTTTCGAACCATTAGTTTTTCGGTCAATTGTCTTTCGCTAACTTAGGTAGACTTAACAGGTTTACCTTTGAGTCACCTTGTAAAATTATTGAGACGCAAATGAACAGTATATTGACTTTCACATGAAAGTCTCATCTTTTTCCAACATTTCGTTCTTTTTATACACCTCAAAATCTTTCTAGTAAAATGATAAAAAAATTGCAGTTTTTTGCTACCCACCAGGTGTATTTACTGTATTGCTGTGATTACATACGAAGTTGACAATAGCCTGGCTATAACATTCGGTACATCGCAATTAACCTTAATACTCTCTAAAGAATTGTACTCATCAGCCTATACAAATGGACCGATAATATTTATCAGCTACAGCAACCAAGTGGCAAACTCTGGGAGCTAAAATGCGTCTGCGTGCTATGTTTACAGTCACATTTTGATAGACCGGAGTAGATGTGAGCCAAAAGCTGTTTAATAGAAACACCGAACATTAACAAGACAAGAAGTAGCACATTCTGCCGAAACTTTTATGTTGTGCTTACAATAACGCGCCGACGAATCCGAGAAATGCATACAGCTGTGAAGATGCTCGTACTTTTACGAGGTTGATGCAAACCGCTAGGGATTAAAAATAATAAACGTTCACTTACTGGGGTGATTTAAAACGACTTAAAGAATATCTAACCGTAATTGTTATTGTGGCCTATTTTGCTTTATTTGTATTAAAAGAAAAAAGTTATGTAATTGATAGATCTTAATATAATTATAAAAAGTACTGTTTGTAAAAATTAAGTAAAAAAGGAAATTAATTGTTGAGAATTTTAATCCAAGATGCAGAAAATGGGGGCTCAATAAAGTTTTTCGAAAATTTTGCCTAAAAAACTAATTGCGGTATAGAGAAAAACTAGTAAACTTGTGGTATTAATTCAAGATGGCGGAACAAAACGGCGGCCAAAAAAAATATTTGTAATCGTGAAAAAAAACCACCTTCTCAGGTTTTATGCCAAAAAATATGTTTCATCAATTCCGTCGGTCCGTCTGTCATTTTGTTTGTCGGTCTGTCAATTCGGGACATAGCTTAAAAGCTACTCATCAGATTAACTTCCATTTTAGGCAAAAATTAAGGGGGATATGGGGATGATCTGCTAATATTTTGGTAAAAATACAATATGCCCGAACAAGATGGCGGACTAGTGAAACGCTAAAAAAAACTGTTACTAAAAAACTAATTATCCAATTTCCTCAAATTTTGCACAAAAATCAAGTGTTCGGAATGAACTGCTAACATTTCGGTTTGAATAAAAGATAGCAAAACAAAAAAACAAAATGCTGGCCCAATAAAATATTTAAAAAATCGGCCTAAAGAAACTACTTATTAAATTAATTTCAAGTTTTGTGCAAGCAATAAATATGATATAGAGATAAACTGGTGAAGTTGTGGCACGAATTCAAGATGGTGGAACAAAATTGCGACCAATAATTTTTTTAAAATTTAATTGACAGTAAATTTTACAGAAAAATTAAATGTCATATAGGGATAAACTTCGGGATAAACTGGCAGAATTCAACATGTAACAAAATGCCGGTGTTTGTCAATGTAAAATGTAAAATTGGGCCACTCTTCACTATTCCTAATAAAATAAAAGATTCATAACGAGGGAAGTTCCGGCTAAAGAAAATTTACCGATTTTTTTTATTATAGTTACATCGATATTTTTTTATTCTTCGATCATATCAGAACTTACATTAAGCAACACTTTATTAATATCTTGGATACATTTTCCACCTTCAACCTTATTAAAATATTTTTGAGTAAATAATTTCTTGAATGTCTTACAAAATCCTATTGGAGTTGGATTTCTCGAATTTCCGCCACAATTTCTTATCATGCCAAAAAAAATTGGAGGCAATCCTGATTAAGGTTTCTTGTTAAAAGAAATAAATAATTTTTGCGTTTTCAAGTTTCCCATAAAGATAGAACGGAGTTAATCGCAATTTCCCAGCCATTTACCAAGCACAAAACACAAAGTAAATTGGTAAATGCTTATTTTAATTTTTAAAAAATAAAAAATTAGTGATATTAATGTTTGATGGTATATTTCAATACTTTATTCTACGATGGACAACCGGCTTATGCATCTCGCCCTGCAGCGACTTCCAGGAATCGAAAAAGCGTAGCATCCGATATTCGAGTGAGATAGGCATAGCAAGAGGAGGAGCTTCGAGTGCTCCTTCTTGCTTTGTTAATGTTTGGTGATAGAAAGGAGCACCATCGGAATATCTCCAAACGATATACTTAGAATAATTCTGTTACAAACAATCCAGTCATTATCTATAGACCAGTTTCAAAGGCACGATATATTTCATAAGTAGATTCCTATAGAGATGTTTATGTATTAATGAGTTCGTTTGATATAAATTGAGAGAATCTCAAAATGCACGGACAAATTCAGGAGGAAAGACTCTTAAATAAGCTATAAAATTACGATTTTTCACTTTTCGCATTATACTGCCAAAGCTATGCAAAAAGTCTCGAAATCTGTAAAGTTCCTTCTTTATTTAATAACAAAAAATATATTTTATTTATTATGTATGTATGTATGTGTTTAATATGTATTGAAAGTTATCGTGGGCAGATTAATCCACATATTAAGATCCGTAATTTATTTTAAATATTATTTATCTAAATTTAAATATTTGTTTCCGTCAAATTTAAAATTAGGTATTATTGTTTTCAGATACCTGTCCAGATTTTTTACGTATTTCTTTTGCAAGAAACAACTTTTGCTATAAATAAACAAATCTCAGTAAGGGAAATAATATGTTACTGCACAAAAACAATAACGTATGTAAAATATGTTTAGAAAAAAAAAACCTTTCCTTTTTTAACGCCATTAGTGTAAATCCATCAAATGTGCTGCTAATTTAGTTATTTCGGTTGCTTTATTGTCTCTTAGGATTTAACTAAGGTATTTTTTGTTGAAAAAAAAAAAATATATATATATATATATATATATATATATATATATATATATATATATATATACTCCACAACCGAGGGCGTCCATTAAATACGTGAGGGTTTTTTTTATTTGAACTGGATTGGCGAAATTTAACAAAATATGGTGGGACCCCTCTCACGTGAGATTTATTCTATAATTTTTAAATAATAAAATGTATTTGATATGTTCACGTATTTTGCTTTGTGCCGCTTGGTACCTAAGCGTTGATACTGATGTCTTCTATTTTTTTCTCTCAAATAAGAGGAGAAAAATGGTATTACGTATAAGGTGAACTAAAACGAATTTAATTAAATTTAGTAAAATTGAAAAATAGGCTGCGATACCACCTTCCCTAATTTTTCACTCACTCCATGGGCATTTATGTGCTTCCTTTGTTGTAGCAGAGCATTTTTATCGATAAAATTTAGATTTGTCTCTTTCCACATACAATTAACTTCTTGCCGGCATGTTTGTTTCACCTTATCGGAATGCCGCTTAACATACGCATTGTAAAAGTTTTGATACAAATTCATGTTGAACCCAATAACATCGACTTTGCGTTGCAGAAAATTATCACGACTGACTGACTGACAAGTGACAACGCAATGAATGGAATCTGACACTTGTTGTCAATTGTTTCAAATCGGGGTATATCGGACATATATAATATTTAATATTATCTATGCCCGGAATTGATTTTGTAATACAAAATGTTATCTGGTATAATAATGTATATTCCCTGAATTAAATGTTGATGTGAGACTTTTATTGACCCGCCCTCGCTTTAAATGTGATTTGGTGAGATTTTGCCGGACCCCTCACTTCTATTTTGGGTTCGCGTAAATTGACATATTCTTACAAAACGTTTTTGCAAAAGTGTATTGCCGATAGTATTTTCTCATGTACTAGGCTTAAACTAAATTATAGCAGTGGCGGCTCGCGGGTGAAAAAGTAAGTGAAGTGCAAATGAAGCAAGAAAATATCGCAATAATTTTCTTTCCAGAATTTTTTTTATGTGGAAGGGGTAGAATATTTTTTACGACTTACCTAAATTTTGTATACTAAATCAATTCTCCTATCCTTCATAGCAGCAAATTTATTTATAACAACCTCATAAAATGGATGAGTTGCCCTAATCTCCTCCAGAATTTTTTTTTTTTTTTGAATTGAAATATTGTCTAGAGAAATAAGTCTTTCTTGAAATATTGTATTTCTTAAATAAGTTTTTACACGTTTGAGGCAAGAAAAACTTCTTTCCACTGAAGCACTTGTCGACGGTATTGTCAAAATAAGGGAAAACACTTTATATGCTTTGGTTAAAATATCTTTATTTTCATTAATTTTTTTCACTTGTTCTTGCAGCGATATATTCCAATTACTGTCATTGGCAAAAATAAGACCAAGCTCATCTTTAAGTCGCTGACTTTTTGAACATGTTTCCCCATATAACTGTAACAAATTTTCAAACGGGCCAGTCGGAAAATTTAAACTATATTTGGAAAATTTAGCAGAATGTGCCAAACATAAAAATGTAAGTTTTTCACAGTCTGGAAAGCTTAGTGTCATTTCCATTAAAATATGGTCTAATATTTCATAAAAAAGGGTTCTATATTTAGTCCAAATTTCTTCAGGTGAAAGCTTAATAAGCTCACTTTTGTAATGATTTATTTCAGTAATAGAATTTGCTTTATCAAACATGGTATAAAAAAAATGTTCATTTCTTTTTTTACAGAGCGCCTCACGACAGCGTTTTATATTGGATATGCAAAAATGAATATCAAGCGACTTTTTTTGAAGAACGCAAATAGTATGTCCGTGAATGAAAAAATTTCATTAAACACTAATGCCAGAAACGTGAATTCAAAATCGTTCATCCACCTAAAAATCCTCTCGCAAGCCGGATTGATTTTTCATCAGATTTGTCACAGTTTGTAATAAATTCAAAGGCGTCACACATTCAGTCTTGAACAATCACATTTACTAACTTCGAATTTGAAGACCAACGAGTTTGTGTAATTGTTGGTATATGCCTCGTAGACGCAGATGTAAGAGCATACGTTCATTTGGCTGAGTGATGAATGAAATGAAACTTTGCTGCATCATAAGGTTAAGACGATGCGCAAGACAATGGACAAATACATCCCGCGGCGCTTTTTCTTTTTTTTTTGAAGGCCATTTAGATGGCCAGGCATCACACTTGCGCCATCGTAACATTGCCCTATTAATTTGTGTTTATAGTCAAATTGGTCCAAAATTTGATCCAATAGAAAATATAAATTCTCCGACGTTCTATCGTAGCTGACATTATAAAATCCTAAGAATCTCTCGACTACTGAACCTTCTGAATTAACGTATCTTAAAATTATGGAGCACTGGGAGGTTTGCGTAATATCAGTGGTGTCATCCACTTGCAGAGAAAAAACTGTGTGTTCATTATTTCATTTTTTACATGATCATTCAAATAATCAGAAATGCATTCAATTATTTCGTTTTGAATAGTTTTCGAGTCACCAGTAAAACATTTTTAATTTTTTCATGATGATCTTTTAGTTCTTGGGAACTTCTCGATATTAATAAAACTAAAAGCTTTTTAAAATTCCCCCGATTTATTGATTCGCTGTTCTCATCATGGCCGCGAAAGACTATCTCTTGTTTTGCAAGGTACAAAACTGCGTCAATTACCAAGCACATAAATGGTCTATTTAATCGGACGTTTTCGTTAAAATGTATTTTATATAGTTAGCATTTTCTTTGCTGTAATACAAAAAAAGTGGATGATTTTAAGTCCATGTTAAGCCAAAAAAGAGATGACTTTGACCTATTTTGGGAGAAAACGATGACGTTAGATGTAGAGCCACAAGCCAAGCGTCTTCGAACAGACAAGGTGGGAGATGTTCAAACATCATACAGACGCCTCTTTTATGAAATAATCTATTAAATTCAGCAACAAATAAACTATAGTTTTAACGGTTTAAATGATTTTAAATTCCTGGAGCTCTGCAATTTTGTTGCATTTAAAGGAAAAACTTTTCCAGAAGATGCGTTTCTCTTCTTCTTCCTTATGGCCAGTTCTTCGACCAAGTGTTACTGCGATCTGAACTAAAAGTTCTAAAACTGATGACATTAGCGCAAAAAATAACGCTAAGAAACTAATGCAATTTTTAAAAGACAAGGAGCTGGAAGATGCCTATACCGAAGTGTCGAAATTGTGTGAATTAGTATTGACAATACCTGCCGCAAGTTCATCAGTAGAACACAATTTTTCAATAAAAAATTTCGTGAGAAATTCAACGGGCCGGAGAGACTTTCGCATACATCGCTGGTGCCATTGAAAATAAACTTCTCCAAAATATGTCAGGCATCGATGTTTTTGTGATGACGTCGTTGACGAATTTGCAAAAAATGATCGAAGAATCGAGTTACATTACAAATTGGTAAGTTTCTAAAAATGGCTTCCCTTTCTTAAAATTTCACCGCACGCCCCTGCCGCCTAGTCTTCATGTTTATGTAAAGACCTTCATATATTTAGCATACCTGCAAATCCTATCTTATTCCACACTGAATGTTTATTGGAAACCAGTAGACAAGGCCCGCAAACAATTTTTGTAATATTTGACTACTACATAACTATTTGTACGGCGAAAACCAGGATGACGATTAAAACTCTGATCCTCTCCCTTTCATCGATTAAATGGAGTTTCCAACAAAATACAAACCACATCCGTGATCGGATTCATCAATAATGTAAATTAATAAACCCGACACCAAATAAAGTTGTAATAACACCATAAATAAATATAACACAAAACAGTTAAGTAAACTGCAAAGGAACTAACCGGTTGCAGTGAAATCCGCAAAAATAAAAGTAAACAACCACCCCAAACTGAACGTCACGTGGGTGTAGTGTACTGCGTTAGCAATTCACCGAGAGCGTTGTATGGCGCTGGCTAACATTATTCTTCCATGTGTTCGACGTCGTCGCGAACGCGTTCTCATAGCAACCTGGTAGGAAAATCGTAAACTAAACATAGCATCTCCAGCAAAGTCGAAGCGGTTTGCTTCACTGTTATAGTTGTTATAATAAAGTTCGATTGAAAGTTTTAAAAAGACATGCCGCCAACGGTCAAGTAAAATATTTATTCGAGATGTACAGTTTATTTTTTTGCCAATTAGGTGAACAAATGAATGTAAAAACTTAAATTTTAAGAGATATATAATAAATATAGTTATATGTTTGCTTGTTTATTTCTCCTGTTGAAGTAGCACTTCACCTACTTTACCTGAATAGCCGCCACTGAATTATAGGATTATTGAATGGTGAGGTTACGTTGGGTTTTAGGACGTGGCACCATTTAAGTGTAATTTGGCCCTCTGCTGATTTTCCTGAGATTTTAATATGTTGTAGCCGATAACAAAATAAAACTATTTTATCCTTGTACCAAAGTTCTATATCTACCGGGTACGCTCGAAAAGTAAAGTCAAAGTCTTAAACACATACATCAAGAAATAATGATTTTAATGAATTATTATTCTACATAAGTCAATGTTATATCTAGACAATACTCAACTTACAAACAAAACTTAACGATAAGTATCAAAATATTTTTATAACTTAATTACTTTAACTATATTTTTCATTAGCTACGGGGTGTTTCTTATAAGTGTTTCGGAAAATCCCATTTTTCGAGCTCCATATATTATGTATCTACGCAAAACCACATAAAATATGTATACGTATTCCAAGTTTATCTAATACCCGCATATACGGTGGCGTAACCAGGGGTAAGGAGGCAAGTAGCACGCCCCCCTCGCGAAATTCTCCAAAATAGATACTGATGCTGGCAGATATGAAAAAATACATATGGCTTAGGGCGTGTTATTTAAAAACTGAGGCGCTTTATCTGTACGAATAGGTGTTGTAGCTGTGTATCTCTTACAAAATGGCCCACCCCAAAACAAAATTCTGACTACACCATTGCTTTTTGAAAAACCGAGTAAGAATATATGCATAATTTATTTCTAACAATAAGTATATTCGATGATATTCGACAGGCTTTTCAGATGAAAAATTTTTAGATAAATAAAAAACTTTGTCTAAAAATTTTTCGTCTGAAAAGCTTACTACGCCTAGTTTTCGATATATTGCCTTTGTAAAAATTGCTCTCTGTCCTGTATTTGAGGCGACTCAAATCCTACATAATAAAAAAGTCTGTTGTTAGTGTTAGTTGTTGTTTGTTTTCGAACTAAAACCTCCATGTACATAGCTGCCTCGTTTCTTTCTAATTCAATAACTTTTTGAATTCTCTGCTCACAATTCGCGCATATTTTGGTATCTGCATTAATATTTTGATCTGGCAATCGGAATTTTTATCAGTGCAAGAGAGTTAATTCGGTTCTCTTTCGATTCCGATTTTCTTCTTGTTCAAATCACTCTACGCAAGTATCATTTTATAACCACGTTACGCGCAAAACAGTTACCATTTTAATAATAATTATAAGTAATACACGTTTCAAAAATATTTTTTAATAGTGACATCTTACATCACAAATTCTAGCAATATCAAAATAAATCTGTCAAAGCTTCTGTTTCACGAGTTTTAAAGCATAGCCTACTTATTTCAAAAATTCCTCCAGACGCGTGCGGTGAAAAGTCTAGGGGTATATAAGTAAGAGCTAGGGTATTACTAAACAAGTAAGTAGAAGAAAAGTGAAAATTGAATTAATTTTAACAGTGGAATCAAAACGGGTATAGTGCTTCCAGCACTTCCATGGGTTTCACGCCACTACCTTGTGCTTAAGCAGTTCTATACAACAATTTCGCAGCCATTCACTATGTAGTTCTAAAAAAAGTCATACAAATTATATAGAAAAGTGGTTTCTTCGCATTAGATTTATAGTATGATGATTCGGGCACACCTATTAATTTCAAATGTTAAAATAATATAGCTTCAATACAAAAGATTTGGACAAATTGTTATATCGATTTAAGTCCTTACTTTTCGAGCATACCCGGCGACTTTGGCGCAATAACAAAAAAGTCTTCATTTGGTATCGGCTACAATACATTAAAATTTCAGGAAAATCAGCATAGGCCCAAATTACACTTAAATAGTGCCATGTCCTTTGATCTCTTCGGTTTATAATTGAGAAAAATATGCGCCTCTCTTATTTTTTTCAAAGTAAGTTCTGTCAGCATTCATTGACTGGTGAGGTTAGGTTTGGTTAAGCTCGATTAAGATAGTTATGTCGCTTTGAATTGTGTATTTTTGTTAATAGACGCATAATTATTATTGTTTTAAAAATTAAATTCTACTAATTGAAGAACTAAATTCTATAATTACTGAATAGTGAAGTTAGGTTAGGCAAAAAATAGAAGCGTTTGGTCATCTTTTTTATTAATTTAAAACAAAATTTAAATCACCAAAAAAAGCAAAGTTTGGCATACTGAGAAAATATTGGGTAAAATGCCAACAGAATTGTCTTTTCAGAAATTATGTTTATAAAATATGCTAATAAAATGGACTATGTTCTAAAAATAGAAAAATCGAAATTTGAAAACGTGTGTTCGGATAGGTTACAACATCCAGTATTTCTGTTGAGTTGGGTGTATAAACTTGGTTGAGCGGGCAAGACGGAAATCCAAAAAAATGTCATACTACAGTTGTACTACTACACTCACTGAAATCAGAACGCAAAATCTCAGTGCATTATTTTCGTTGCAAAATGCAAGATAAAATCGTATTATTATGAGAAAAGAGTGCAACGATTCACTACGATTACTGGTGCACAAAGACCTTGCTTCACGACTTCATATTTCCAGTCCTAATAATATTAACACTAAGGTCGCGATTTTCGTTGTAAAGTTTTCTTTCAATAAACGATACATTTTTCCCACCCACGGTACCGGGAACAATTGCACAAGTAATATAAAAAAATACTGATTTTTCCATATTTTTGATCAACTTTGAACCGTGATATTGCCGAAACTATTTATTGTTTCGAGTTCTGTGAATATCAGTTTTCTTTCTTTGCTATTAAAAAAAAAAGAAAAAGTACTCTATAACTTTGGCGATTTTTTGCATAACTTTTAAGATATAGTGCAAAAAATGAAAAATCGTAATTTTTTAGTTTAATTAATAGCCATCCCTTCTGAAACTGTCCGTGCATTTTTAGATTCTCTCACCTAGATGAACTAATTAATCCATAAATCTTTTTATTTCTAAATGTGTAATATTTAGGTTGATTTTGTGTGCATTCATACTATTTACTATTTGTTCAAAACCAGACTATTGATATTCTAAATATATTTATAAATATTTTGTATTGAATATATGTACTGGGATTTGCTCAAAGATTAATAAATAAATCGAAAAAAATATGTTATTTTCTTTATAGTTTTAACAATACAGCTTAAACTATTAATCTGTATACAATAATTTGTCAAAATCAACGAATTTTTAAGTTACTCACATGTAAAATTTTTTATTATAATTTCTAAAACTCTCGAGAAAAAATTAAGGCTCAATATTTTGAAAAAAAAAATGCTATGGCTCTCAATTAAGACCTAAGACTTTTAATTAAAACTAATAATGTATAATTTATTACTGCTTGCAAAGTGCAAACCATTATTTCTCAAAATATTTTGAAGTACGATCCTGATTAATCTTTCCGATTAGTAGACACAATATTTTCACTGCGTACGCTCGTAATTACTCCTGCTTGTTTATATTTTAACTGGACCTTGCTCAAGGAGACCTGGACAAGAAAGACGAAGAGCAACAAATGCATTTGAGGATCTTCTTCGGTTCCAAGATTTTCGTGATCGAACAGTTTCCAGCACAAGTTTGGCTAGAAGATCGGAAGATGTCCAATGTACCATTGTTTAATACATCTTGTGCCTTTTACAGAGCCACTATTGGAGGCCACATATCGTAGACAGCTGTTAAAATATGAAGATGCGTTCTGTGTTCAGATGAGTCCCCTTCTATCTAACAGTCGTCAACAGATGTATAGAAGACCGGTGACCAAAGAATGATATGTCAAGTGTTGCTTCTCTCCTAGAGTACAATTTGGCAGTGGAGGTGTGATGCTGTCATATGTGCCTTCTATAAGAGGAAATTTAAATCTAACGCAGGACAATGCCCCATCGCACACAGCCGGGATAACTCTCCAATACCTTACTGATTTGGTTGGTAGTCAGGTGATCAAATGGCCACCTAGAAGTCCTGAATACCATAGAGCCAGTGGAACAACCTTGCAACAAGAGTTAGGCAAAATTATAGCGAGTTTTAAGTGATCATTCAGCTGGAACAATCGCTTCAAAACCAGAGGGAGGAAATGTTGCAAAATGAAATTGTTGCTTTAATTCTAAACATGCCAGAAAAAATGAAGGCTGTTGTTCAAGTAGGAGGTGGTTACATGAGAATTCAAACGTTTTTGTGCATGTTTTTTCATGGGAATAAAAAATAAAATGTTGTAAAAAGATGATTACTTTCATATAAAAGTTAACACAATGTTCAACCTCCCCATAAGTTCTCAGGGTATTTAATAGTTATTGTACACCAAGTTCCTGCCCTGCACGTCAAAAATTGGAGCAAAAAAAATATATTAAGCTATAATTTGCAGTCTTTTTTAATGGAATCGGTATATTAATCAGAAAGTTATTGTCCGGTTAAATTTGCTATCCGGTGTACTGCCGCTATTACTAGTACTGTTATGTTGAATATCTATTCTTAATGTATTATCAATTTAATTTTTGTTCTTCTATGTAGGTAGAAATTATTTTTATTTATACTTTAATTAATTTTGATTTTTTTGGCAATAAATGTTGACATTTACATATACTCCATACATACATAGAAAATACTATAGAGTCTAACGTACCTAATTAGCAAAAATAGATTTATTCAAAAAGGCGATATAATTGAATCACAGATTATTGTCCATCTTAATATTTACATATTTCTGAAGGTTTTGCAAAAAAGCGTTACTAACTAGCGTTAAGTCAACAGGAATTATCTATGATGGATAAGAAAAACTACTTAGTATAGAAAAAACTTCAGGAATGTTTTTCGAATATAGATACTAATTTTTGTGTAAGTTTTACCTAAAGGCAGAAAACTAGCAAAGTTATTTTTAATTTATTATTCACAATCAATGATAGAAGATTACTAATATAGAAGAAATGTTCAACTTAAAATGAACTATATTTTTCATTCCAGCTCTAAAATATAAATTCGGTCAAAGCACTAATGTATACAATATCTCGAAAGTAAACCAAATAGCTATTTTTACATCTTTTGTTAAGGTAAAACCATCCAGCAACGCGATTCTAAACATATTGGTTTATTATTTCTGAGATTGTTTGGCACACATTCCCAATATATGCAATATGGTTAGCGTGACGTGGATCCGAATTCGGAAATTTATTGAGTTTGAAAAACAATTTATAAAAGGCTAAAAATAACGCTGTATGAAATTAAAATATTTTAAAGCTATGATGGTAATCAATAATACGAGTTAAGTGTCAGACGTTAATTTCTGGTTTGCGATTATAATAAACCTAAACATCATTATAACACAGTGTGACCAATAAAGTATCATATGGGATTTTTTTAACAATTGAGTTAAGTAAAATTTGACTTAGTAAAAAAAAAAAATGCCAAATGGCAATAAAAAAGTTAGTAACTGATTTAACATCTGTCAAATTTTACATTTTCTTCAAAAAATGGCAGAAAACTGCACTTTTTCTCAAAATTTTGAAAAACGCTAAAGGAAAAAATGTTTCTTTTTTTCAGTTAACTTTAAATTTTTCTCATTTTTTTTTAATTCGAAACTTTTTCACTTATATAAGCAAACCTGAATTAGACTTTTTTGACCCATTTTTGATAAATTCATTACGCAATTTGAAGTTCATCCGGTTTCCACAATTTAATGTAAAATATTTTTAAATTTGGTTACTCATGAAGCTAAAACATATTTATCTACTTTTTTTTTTAATGGTGGCTAAAACACTAAGATTCTATGGTCAAGTTTCAGAGAAAAAAATAATACTTTTTAATAAAAACTTACTAAACTATTCTCATATCGTCTTTTCTAAAAGAACAACAAATAGAATATTTCTAATAAATTATTTGAAGTAACCAAATAAGGCCTAAATTATAAAGTGACCTATGAAAACCAATGAATAAATTTTTCACTAAAAAAGTATTCAACTATTAATAATAATGCAGTGATAGTTTAATTCAAGTTTTTTCCCATATTTTAAAAAAATGTCAAATTTTATAGTAATTTTTATTATCATGTTATATTATTTTTCAAGCAAAAACTTTCTGCAAACTCAAATTTTACTAAGGTTATTAAAAAAATTACTGCTCACACTGCATGAAGGCCGTGGATAAAGTCCTCTGATTTATTTTAACCGAATTATATTCCGACTGATCGGGATTACTTTAGAAACGCCTACAGTGTTTGGGATTTAATTATTATTTTGGAGAAAATCCCGACTGTGAAATATACATATACTTAAACAAATTATAGTTGTTTATTTCTCAGTTAGTTGTATGGAAATAAAATAAAATATATTGAAACCTTAAAATTTGAAAACTTACATTCGTTTGATCAAGAGTCAAGCCTTTAGACGCAACTACGGCTTTTACTAAAACTATAAAGCTTTCTGATCAAGGGTAATTTTGGGATTCTTAATTCTTTCTGGTATTAATATATGATTAGTTCTTGTATTTATGAAAAATTGTTATTTTAAAGGTTCGGGAAAGCTACAAAAACATTTTAAATATAAACTTTTTCGCGAAACCCTACGGAAAAATGTATTGGTCAAAATATTTAAATAAATGGCATGGTGTTGTTACAGACTTGGTGGACTTCAACAGATAGTCGTGTCGAAGTGTTAACGGAAATATTTCCAATGTCGTTTTGTTAATACTAGAAAGGGTTTTGTTATTTGGCTACAAATGCAATTAAAACAAGTCTAAATACATTAAAATTAACAATAAGTAAAATAGTGGTGAAAGTACCAGTAAAATTATTATCAGCTGAGACAGACACAGTAACAAATTTAGAAAAAGGATTAATATTTAATTGATACACCCTTAGAAGCCGATGGGTATAATCTGAAGTAATATGTTCCCAAATCTTTAGATATCTAATACGACTTGTCACAAATCAGTCCTTGACTACCGATCCTTATGAACAGAGTAATTGGCTTGGTATATAAAATTATTTATTTACTAACATTTCTAAATATAATTAGATATTTGAGGAACCATCGATGTTTCAGCATGCACTTCGACCCTGAGCACTTATCCAGGCTCAAACGCTGATTGAAAGGTGGCCACTAGTTTGCTGGTTTTGCGATTAATTTGATCGTACTGAGAATTGGGCGGTCTGTAAATACAAATCTGACTGAAATTCTTTTTTATCAAAAAAAGAATCTGTATTCTGTGGCAACTGTTTCTCCCTTTTGTTCTTTATCACCGGGTTTTAAAAAAGGTTTTGGGGCAGTTGCTCGATTTTCTGACGATTGCAAACTCTGTTCTGTGTAGCGCAGATAAAAAGCTTCGAATAGTTTAGCCTTAGGAAGTCTACTAAATTAAAATAATTTTCATCCGTTGTAAGTTTGTTAAACCTGTTCCTGCAGACAGTGCTTCCAGCTATATCAAAATGATTGGCAACTCCTCCGAAAAACTAGTCTTGTTCTATTAGTGTAATTATTGTAGTTTCTTGTAGAAATACTTTAACGTGGCATAATTTATGCTAGTATTCTGCATCTAACAAAGCAAGACTGACATCAAAAATCGATAAAATCAAATAATGTCAACAATAATTAATTATGTGCTGATATAACTATTAAATGCATAAGATAGTTCAGGTGAGTAAAGAAGGACGAGTAGAATTTACAATAAAGCAATTACGCTGTACGGATTTATCTGTAGCCAACTGGCATCTTTTAGTAGTCTTCTGTGGTTTCCTTTCATCAAACTTCTTCGGTCTTCTGGTCGTATGTTTCGATGTCCATAATTACTGTAGCATTCCCTTTGTCAACAGGAAAAATCTTTATGAAATTGCCTTTTTAAAGACACTTAAGTGTTGTTTTTTCTTATATGCTTATGTGCTATTGCAAAATTTAGAGGTCGCAAGTCGCAACAATGGTTCTCCAATTTTGTTCGTGTGTGGTGAGTAGCTATTCTCGTAGTTTTATGCAGGTCTGTTCGATCATAAAATTGGCTCATAGTTTTCTTCTAAGATATACTGCTTGATTTCTTCACATCGTTTCATCGATTCGGTCTCTACATTAGATTTTTTCAAAGGTGGTGACTTATTAACAATTCTTTTTAATAGTTGTTATTCAACAACCTAAGATTTATTTTTCTCAGTTAACTTTTAAATGTTATATCATAGGTATATATTATGTTGACATTGTTTCTTGACTAATATTAACTATAAATTTATATTATGACGTTGTTTTCTTGAAGTAGGGGAAGACAAAATTAGTCTGGATATTCGAGCAACCAACAACCTAGAAACCGCCCTGATCCGGGTATTAAATAAAACTTAGATTTTTAGTTACAGTGTCTTACTATCGTAAGATTTAAGAAAGCGAAATGTTTGTCCACCCTATATAATGCCCTTTTAACTCCTAGCAGCACCTATATTTATTGCAAGATCTTAAGTATCTAATTATATTTACAAGAAATTCACTCGCACCGAGCTGGGCCTTAACGGCACAACACATGGATGCAATATTATTAATAGACGTTTTCTAAAAATACGACGGTATTACCGGCTCGCACACAGGTATTAAATCAGAATAAGCACAGCACGAACACCAAAATCGGTAGATCGATTTCAGATAAAATATCGGCACCAGATTTATTACTATTAGATGCTGTAAGGCGAAGACAGTGTTTTATATTATTATAATAGAGATCGTAGATAGTAAGCAGAAAGCAATTGATACGATTTTTAATATTACGCAATAAATAACACGACAGGAAAGTGGTGAAATAGTGGTTGTTACAGTTAAAAGGCTTAGACGTAACTCATGCGTTCTTGTTAAGCTCTTAAAATTTTAAATTGTCATTATTTTATTTCCGGCGATAATTTTTTAAACATTTTCTCTAGTCCTAGAACCCAGAAACCACATGTTCATCAGCATTTTGCCTGTATTTGTGTAGGTGTACGAGGGCCAAGCTAAATTTATCTAGCAGGCCGTGAAAACAAAACATACAGTGTTATTTAGAACAATTCTTTCTCTGTCATTAGAAGTTTACTCGTTGAAGTTACGGTCGTTATAACTCAAGTGACAAATTTTTTTAAGTTACAAGTAAATAAAATGGAATACCAGTTAGTGTTTTCGAATCATGATTTATTATTATTTTAAGGAAGGTTTAACCGCTTATAAGTACAGAGAGTTTGGGTTCAGCCTTTAGTAAACAAGCACCCTTTTGGTTACAATTTACCGATGGTATGAGGAATTTGAATACGAAATAAATTCTGTTCAGCACCAAAAAGAGCAGGGCGTCCTCCTAAGGATATTAACGACAAAAACATTGCCGATGTTAAAAAAATTGAAGATGACAATAAAGACACTTATGCGGTATCAGAGCATCAACTTAAGATTTGATCCTTAGATATCAGAACAAAAATATATGACCACCTGTTCTTTGCCGTTTGTGCTGCATCATCTTTCTGACTTCCAAAAAGCTGAGCGTATAAGAATTTTCTAAGAAATTTTAAATTTCTTAGATAATGGCGGACACCAATTATTTATTCAAAAAATGATAGGTGACGAGACTTGTATTCCCTTCTTTGACGTATTCACTCGGCAAGAAAGTCTCTAACAATGACCAAGAAGTACCGAGCTATGAAAAAAGTTATATATGCGGTATTCTTCAGAAGTAGGGATCTAGTAAAGGCTATTGAATCACTTCAAGGAATTATGCTGCACTGTGGCAATACTCTCTCCAAATTTGGCTGAAAAAAATATAAAAGTAATAGAACGTCCGCCGTACTGACCTGATTTAGCAACGCGTGACTTTTGGTTATTTTTGGGATTAAAAGGAATCTGCGGGGTAGTAGGTTTTCCACTGAAGACGACTGGTTGGAATAGTGGAAATTAAGAATAGTCAAGTGTATTGTTGCTGAAAGGAATTACTTTCACCATATTTAAAATAAAACTCTAGAAAAATATTAACTGTGTTTTTCATACTCAATAAATTCAGCTTAACCCTCGTATACATTTTTAAACCCAACGCAACGATGCATGTGGCAAAAACTTCTACAACGTTGAATATAATGCTCGATGCAACATTGTATTCAACATATTGAACAACAATTCTACACGGCGCGCGGCGTCACAAATGTTAGTTTCGATGACAAGCTTTTAGCCAAGGTTCTTCGACACATTCAAGAAACTAAACATTCTTGATTTTACTTCCCTCTTAAGAGGGAAGTATTGCAAACGTGAAAAATCACCCTTCAAAACCTGGCAGCAAAAAAAATTAATACTTTAAAATCTCCGATCTCAAATTATTTTCGTGAGTACGCTGACACTGCAGGCAGCTATTTGGCTATGGAATTAGTTTTCCGAAAACAATCGTCGTTATGCTCAGTCAAAGTTGACACTTTTTTCGCTTTTTAGATGCATTTACGCGTCATTTAAAAGTGCACAAAGTTGCGGCCTAGATAAAATTATATAAAAGTTTTGGGCAAAATCGTTTTAAGATGGAAAATAACCAGCAAGGTATGTTTTATTGGAATATTACATATTATAAGATTAGGTTTAGATTTGAGAAAGATCTGTAATATTAAACAATGGAGTGTAATCTTTTTGATATTTTATAAATTCTACTATTTCAAAAGAACTTTTGTTTATGTTCTCCGCACATCTCCAGTTCAGCATATATTTTTTTATATCCTCTAATATTTCTTTATAAATTTGCCGTTGACAAACGTTACCCCAAAATACCCCCCAAATAAAAAATTGAATTTATTTTCTAATATTATTTCATCTTTTTCACATGTATGTTAGCTACTTTCCGATGAGCTAGAGACTTGAAATTTGGTAAGTGCATAAGTTTCCGGTGACAATAAAATTTAGTACTATTCTAGGAGAAAAAAAATGGCGGATCCAAAACTGCGAACTTTACTATTTATAGATAAACTGATTTGGCTCAAACTTGAAACTTAAGAAAATTCAATTTTTTATTAGAAACTAACAAGTTGAAAATAGATTAATTAAAAAAAAGTTTAACGATTTTATTAGTGTTGAACTACGCTACACCGTGATGTTATTTATAGTCGCTGGTTTTACTAGGCGTGCCATTGCACTAGACTTTTTCTAGTGACTTGCCTTTAGTAAGGGTGTCATGACGTTATGACCGTGTTTTTTATTTGTTTTTACTAAAGATACCATTTTGTATAACTCGCACCGATGGCAAAATATTCTGACTAGTATCATGTAAGTGGCACTGGCACAACACACCCTTAGATCTATAAAGTGGTTTCCTAAAATTTCTAATAATGCAGTTTCAATTTTTAGACTCTTCCCACTAATTTATTTTTAGCCTGTTTAGTTTGATCTGCAAAGGAGATGTCTATAGTTTAACTGATACAGACACTATATAACTACATTATTAGTAACTGAACACTACAAAGTAAACAATGAAAATAGACTCGCACCGCTAATATTAGAAGCAACAGTTTTGCTTTTGAATATATTCCCCATTCTCTCCAAAGAAAATTTATGTTATGGGATATTAACCCAAATTAATTTAAGAGCTGTCAGGACGAATGTAAATTTATGTGAGTTACAGATCAT
Source organism: Kuschelorhynchus macadamiae (assembly GCA_030620095.1). Taxonomy (NCBI): domain Eukaryota; kingdom Metazoa; phylum Arthropoda; class Insecta; order Coleoptera; family Curculionidae; genus Kuschelorhynchus; species Kuschelorhynchus macadamiae. The sequence continues at coordinate 7,241 of JAUTXW010003395.1, read as the reverse complement.
TTTATATACCTTTGACTATATATATTTTTAGCATCTCTCGAAATAACTTGTAGTTGTTAATTTAATTCATGTTTCCCTTTGGACGTTGTGTTTCCGTTGTATAAATCTCATTATAGAAGAAAACAAAGGAACTAAAATAAAATGGATTAAATGAAAACATTTACGAAATCTTGTTCTGACAATTTTTGTTAATAGTTAATGATTTCAATTTACTTAACAACAAACTGTTCATTTATCGAATAGTTATCACATTTATTTGTTCTGTTAAAAATGCTTAGTCTGTCAATTACGACGGAGCTCTGATTTTGATGACATTGTACAGAGTGATTCAAAACCATGCGTAAACATTTTTCGAAAATTTGAGCGAATCAAACATTATAGGGAAGCTTCTAAGGACAGATCCTTTTCGTTTAAATAAGTGTAAAAATTCTAAAAAAACATTGGTCGGCAAACTTTTTATTTAATCACGTGATGCCGCCTGTTTTTGTTGAATTTAATATTCTTACACAAGAAAATACTTTTACTGTGAAATTAGAATAGGTAAGAGTCTTAGTGAATAGACGGCATGAAAGGTATACTTTTAGGATATTTTTATTTTTTAAAGATGAGTTTTCTCTATTTAAAAGAACCCTGTTTATCAGAATTCTTATGAATATAAAATAAAATTCTTTACAGTTATAGATAAATCCATCAGTGCATCCACATTATTTGATGTTTATTATAATGATTTTTTTAAAAACAATAATTTTTTTATGTCTAGTACAGCGTGTAATAAAAGTAAGGAAACAGCGAAAAATCTCAGGGATCGCTTATCTGAATTTAATGAAAATATATACACTTAGTTATGAAATTTTGTCGGATCGAATGGCGAGTTCCGCATTGGTGCCAAGTTTACCGTTTTTCTGTTATAAAAGGAAAATTATTTTTTTAATGGAACAACCTATATTATATTACTTTTTCAAATTCTGCGTAAAATTTTCAACACTTGTCATTAGGAGCACTTTTTATGAAAGTCAACAGTTTCTACTAAAATACCTGCATACAAAAGGTCACCTGATATGTTTCACAATGTCAGTTTTGAATGATCGTTTAATTGAAACCCAAAGAACTGAAATTTTAATTATACAGGGTTATTGGGATAGAATGCAAAATCTGCAGGATGTTTGTAACATTTTTAATGACAAATATCCTAACAGAAATCCAATAACTAAATCTACAGCAAGTAAAATTAACAAACAACTTCGTGAAACTGGAAAGGTAAAAGATGCTGTACTTCCAGGCAGACCTAAAAGCGCAACAAATGGTGATAAGGCTCTGAATGTTTTAATCAGTTTAGAGGAAAATCCATACAAAATAACTTTGCTGCCCAAAGACTTCGAGGATTTAGTTATGGAATTTCTGTTACGATATTTGTCATTAAAATGATATAATTATCTTGCAGGTTTCGAAAATGAATCATTTCGTTTGGCCCAATACTCGTATTAGCGATTCGGTGATTTTACCACTGTGTAACATCTCCCTTTTGCTTCAAACCGCTTGAATTCGCTTTGGCATGGTATCTCCTAACTTTTTACAGTCTTTAGAAGTAAACGAATTCCAAATTTAAGTTAGTCTCTCTTTTAATTCAGGAACGGATCTGGCAGGTGTAGCACGTAATTTCTTTTTCATGTTATGCCACAGTGTTTGAATAGGTGACAGATCAGGGCTACTGGATACCCAATCTAACATCGCAGTATTATCCATTCCTTTACTATTTTGGCAGTATGGCAAGCAGCACCATCTTGTTCGAATATGTACACAGTTTCCCTAGTTTGTAATGTTTCAATGAATGGCATCAAGCAGTCTCTAAGGATGTTAATGTACCTTGCAGTATTAACAGTCCCTTTTATCAGGTGTAACTTTCCAACCCCTTGAGCCAACATGTATCCCCAAACCATTACAGAAGCTGGAAATTTTACTTTTCGGCGCAAACACTCTGGATGATATGGTTCATTTTTGGTCCGTAATATGCAACTTCGATAATATCCAACACAAACCTCAAACGTTGACTCGTCACTTCAAATAACACTATCGCATTGTATATGTGACCAGTTCTGATGATTATTTGCCCACATTCGCCCATTCTTTTTCTGTCTTAGAGTTAACAAAGGGTTTTCTTTAGCCTACGAGTTAAAAATGATGTATTGAGTTTGTATAAAAAAAGTTATAGCAAATAACTTACTTTATAAAAGGTATAGCCTAATCGTTTGAGAGCTCTGAGACAAGTTGATCTTGAGAAATGTTCACCAATTGCTCTATTCCATGCTAAACTTAGTTCAACACAATTGGCATGACGGTCTACCCAAATTAGACTTCTTCAACTGCTTCTATCCTTTTATATAATTTAACGATATTTCGCAGAGTGTAGCATGACAATTGCAGTTGCTTAACCATTTTACCACAAGAATCAGCGCATTTAAATAAATTAACAATAACTAACGCAAATCGTTAGACAACGCTTTTCCCCGCACCATTTTGTAAGTAATATATTCACAACTACTCGCTGATCTGTCACTGTCAATAATCAACAAATAGCAAATGTTTTGTTTTATCTAAAGGCTAATTTGATAAGCAAATGGCCATGTTTTTTGCATGGGCCAAACAAAATGATTTATTTTTATATCATTTAATTTAGTGTTGTGTGCATATTTCAAGTGTTCTAATATCTATTTCAGTAAAAAATGTTAACATTTCAAATTCTTATAACAAAAGTTGCGTTCAATACATTTTTCTTTTGTGTTTACTCATGACTTTTTAAAAAAATAAAAAATAAAATAACGACTGCGCCAAATAATATGATTCTGGGCTCGTACATTAGGTAGCCTTTTATGCATAGGTATTTTAATAAAAGGTAATATATTAAATTATGGATATTAAACCCTTATTTTCGCAAAAACTGATCTCTTAACAAAAAGTATTTAGAATTTTTTTTACATATTTTCATAAAAGTCAAGTAAGCGATACCTGAGATATTTCGCCGTTTTCTTACTTTTGTTACACGCTGTATATGAAATAACTATACTCCTGTGCAAAGATATTAAAGGCTGGATCTCAAAATGTATTTGGAACCTTTGGTCCGATAGTCTTAAAATCAAATTTGCTTACCAATGTGATTGCGCTTAAATGTTTTGACTTAAGCAATGTAAGTGTTCTTTCTGTGCATCTACATTATTTTTTAAATGTGTGGCATGATTGACGGCTCTTTCTATATATACAACAGATATATAAAGTTAGAGAAATTTTTACAAACCTCCGCAATCCAAAATGAAAGTGACTAAACAAAAAAACAGTTATTAAGATTAAACAATAACATTATTTAAACAAATTTTAATTAAAAAATATAAGTTAAAATATAAGAATAATTAACCTTAAGATCTAAATTGACAAGAACAATGGAAAGGTTAAATTGATTTAAGAGACTATTAAACGCTAATCGATGGTTGCAATATATATTTTTATATTATTATTTTCTCTGCCAATACTAATCAATAGTTTAGTCTGATTTTAATTACTTAAACAATCGATTTATAGTTATTTATAGAAAGCAAACATTAATCACTTTAAATGCGCAAAAGATTTAAAATAAGCGAAATTTTAAATATAACTCGGAACATTTGTTTCAACGTAATGATGATAGCTTGATTAAGATGTCTTAACTTATCTTTAATTTCCATAAACCTTGGCTAAATTGGATATTACATATTTATAATACAGTATTTATAGATTTAAAAGACTAAATATTATTATTTTTTACCCCGGATGTAATAGTGGAATGAAAGCTTTCATGACTGTAATAACCACTTTAAAGTCTACAAGTTTTATTTTAAAAGATAGAAAATATTTTTAACTAGAAACATTTTATAGTTTTATCTAAAACCGCCAGGACTTGCTAAAGATATAAACAAATGACTATTATAAAGTAACATGAACATGGACTTTGTTACATCGAACACCCCGTATATTATTATTTCGTTAACTGGGCCTTTTCTTGCTAATCATAAATATATTAGGATTCATACCTCTATCTTTGAACTTCAGCGAGAAAATTGACAAAAACCCTGGCACTAGAAGCAATATATTCCCATTGCCTTCAAATTTATGTGTTGGAAATTGTAATGCTCTGACTCCTTTAAACACACTGCACCTTATAGCATACATGGTGTTCCATTTAAAATAACAAAGTCGATTGTCATTTTTTGGAATACTTATCATAATGGGACTCGACCATTTACCTTCACTGAGGCTTTATTGGCCACGTGATCGAAATTTCTACAAAGAGAGAATAATAGAAGTTTTTCCTATAAACAGATTTTTAAAAATACTTAGATGTTTACATCTAAATAATAATCAGAATATGCCAGCTCGTGGGACGCCTAACTATGACAAACTCAACAAAATTCTTCCATTGATCACACATTTTTCAAAGGTATCTTTCACTCCAAGTAAAAACGTGGTCATAGATGAGAGCATGATTGGTTTTAAGGGTCGTAGAAGCCTTAAGCAGTACATGCCCATGAAGCCTGTGAAAAGGGGCTTCAAAGTGTGGGCCCTGGCTTGTTACGAGACAGGCTACTTATACGCATTTGACGTATACCAAGGGAAAGAGCAGGCTGGGTCAGACACTCTAGGAGAACGAGTTGTTTTGATTTACCGGGTAATATGAGGTAAAAAAGATATAAAACGCGAATGTTAGCCAGCAACTGCATAATTAATGTTTTTTATATAAAATATTTTCCAGATAATTTTATCCGTTAAAGGGTTAATACAACTTCTTGAATGTTGTTAATTTTTGAAATTTTTGGCTTGTTACGAGACAGGCTACTTATACGCATTTGACGTATAGCAAGGGAAAGAGCAGGCTGGGTCAGACACTCTAGGAGAACGAGTTGTTTTGAAATTGCTTGCAACTTTAGAAAATAAAGGTTTTTGTGCCTATTTTGATAATTCCACTTGTGAAAAAATTATCCGACAGATCATTATTTGGATGCGGAACTATTCGCCAAACAAGGAAGCATTTTCCAAAAGGAAAATTAATCGAAGATAAAAAAATAGCGATGGGTCAGTCGGATTTCGCAGTTTGTGAAGAGACCTCTATTGCCAAGTGGAAAGACCGAGGAACCAAGTCTGTAACATACTGCGTAAGCTGGAAGTGTAGGAGATGGTGGATGAAATTCCTGTATTACTTTATCGATTCTAGCATTGTCAATTCATATATAATTATACACAAACTATCAAAAAAAGCAGAAAGAAACCATTGAGTCAGCTAAAGTTTCGAAGCCTTCTTGCTGATCAATTGATCGGAAACTTTACATTTAGGGAAAAGCCAGGTCCAATACCATTAAGAAATTTTGGAAATACTTTACATTTTCCGGTGAAAACCACAAAACGAAGATGCCAACAATGCAGCAAACTTTCAAAAAAGGAGTAATTATATGTGCGGTGAGTGCCAAGTTGCTTTATGCGTCGAATGTTTTGGCCTTTACCATAATTCCTAGTTATATAGCTATACCCATTTTGTTTGGTCGTTGGATAAATTGACTGTTTAGTTTGTTAGTTTAGTTTCAATTGTTTGTTTTATTAAGAAATCACATCTTTTGTTTACTAGTTTCGTTTGATTTAGTTTATTATAATATTGTTATAAATCAGTTACACACATGTGTTGCGTTTAATATTTTCTATTTATCTGATTTTGTCAACATTTGTTTCTATGTATTTGTGACTTATTTGCCTATAATAAAAGACAAATAGACTTGTGTAGAATTTGTGTAAAATTAGATTATTTAAACTAAACCATTCAAAAGTAGTATGATGTGGTAAACCATTGTACCAGGGAACATTTGTTACATATTTGGTCTTTAATGGTCTCTGATAAAATGGTTTACCGGGTAATATGAGGTAAAAAAAGATATAAAACGCGAATGTTAGCCAGCAACTGCATAATTAATGTTTTTTATATAAAATATTTTCCAGATAATTTTACCCGTTAAAGGGTTAATACAACACCAAATAATAATTTAATATTCAAAAATTTTTTTGATAAAACCTGTAACATAAATATTTATAATTTTTTACTCTTGAGGCAGAAATGGTAGTCCCTTTCCAAACTGAATACCCATCTTGATTTAGGGATGACGATTTGTAGTAAAAATACCATATCTCTATTTTCTTGTTAACATTTAGAAAAAAAGATTCAAAACAATTCTTAGAAGTCTAGGTACTACTTACCTCTTTAAAATATTAAAACATATTTCAGAATTTTGCCAATATTTATGTTTAACTTATGGTTTTATTAACTAGCCCTTTAATAGTAATTTATGTAAAAAGTGAATTAAGAAGTACTTTTTAGCCCAAGAAGATTTTAAACTCGTAGAAGAAATGAATGACAAGCAATTGCCTTCTTTAATTAAATTCTAAAGTACACACTCAACTTTAAAAAAAGCTTAAAATTAAACATATGATTAGAACACATTTTCAAGGCACTATTATAACATCCAGTCAGCTGCGACAGATGTATCAATTTGTGAACGCGCGCGGCTAGCTGACACACAATCCCGAATGTATTTATCGATACAATTTCATCTTCAGTGGACATATTAATTTAACTTAAACCAGGACGGACCCATTAATGTATTTTAGGATGGAACCCTGGACTTGTCTCGTCTCGACCAAGATTTGGAGATCGAGGCAAGATTAACCAAAGTCGAGACGAGACGAGATGAATCCTTAATCTCGTATCGTCTAGCCTCGCGACATCGCTATTATTTACTTTTAATATTTTAGTTTAAATCACCTTGTCTACTGCAGTTTAGATTTTTTTCTAATGTTTAGAACTGTTAAGTTACGTACAAAGTATCTTATAAAACTATGTTTAATTTTCAAACTAAATAAACATGCATGAAGTGTGTAGCTTTATAGTGTCAAATGTCAATTTTCAATCAAACTCGACCATTAGACATACTTTACTGAAATCGTGACGGATTATATGAATTTCCTTGGCAATCACGCTTTTTTTACTGATGTGCAGGTAGAAAATAAAAATGTTGATTATGAATATAATAAGTTTATGCATTTCTTGGCAATTTCGTTATTAAATCGATGACCTAGTATTTACTCGAAAACTATTTATTAACAGATGGTCGATATTACGTCGACTGGCCTACGCAACAGGGTCGAGAATGACCACACACTTTTAATTGTCTCAA